>SJYX01011853.1:152328-167396 GCA_006410675.1 Oreotragus oreotragus
CCACTGCTGAGTTTTCTAAATTTGCTGGCATATTGAGTGCAGCCCTTTCACAGCATCATCTTTCAGGATTTGAAATAGCTCAACTGGAATTCCATCACCTCCACTAGCTTTGTTCATAGTGATGCTTTCTAAGGCCACTTGATTTCACCTTCCAGGATGTCTGGCTCTAGGTGAGTGATCACACCATTGTGGTTTTCTGGGTCATGAAGATCTTTTTTGTACAGGTCTTCTGTGTATTCTTGCCACCTCTTCTGAATATCTTCTGCTTCTGTTAGGTCCATACCATTTCTGTCCTTTATCGAGCCCATTTTTTGCATGAAATATTCCTTTGGTATCTCAGATTTTCTTGAAGAGATCTCTAGTCTTCCCCATTCTGTTGTTTTCCTCTATTTCTTTACATTGATCGCTGAGGAAGGCTTTCTTATCTCTCCTTGCTATTCTTTGGAATTCTGCATTCATATGCTTATATCTTTCCTTTTCTCCTTTGCTTTTTGCTTCCCTTTTCACAGCTATATGCAAGGCCTCGCTAGACAGCCATTTTGCTTTTTTGCATTTCCTTTCCACGGGGATGGTCCTGATCCCTCTCTCCTGTACAGTGTCACGAACCTCCATCCATAGTTGATCAGGCCCTCTGTCTATCAGATCTAGTCCCTGAAATCTATTTCTCACTTCCACTGTATAGTCATAAAGAATTCGATTTAGGTCATACCTGAATGGTCTAGTGGTTTTTCCTACTTTCTTCAATTTAAGTCTGAATTTGGCAATAAGGATTCCATGATCTGAGCCACAGTCTGCCCCTGGTCTTGTTTTTGCTGACTGTATAGAGCTTCTCCGTCTTTGGCTGCAAAGAATATAATCATTCTGATTTCGGTATTGACCATCTGGTGATATCTATGTGTAGAGTCTTCTCTTGTGCTGTTGGAAGAGGGTGTTTGCTCTGACCAGTGTGTTCTCTTGGCAAAACTCTATTAGCCTTTGTCCTGCCTCCTTCTGTACTCCAAGGCCAAATTTACCAGTTACTCCAGGTGTTTCTTGACTTCCTACTTTTGCTTTCCCATCCTCTATAATGAAAAGGACATCTTTTTTGGGTGTTAGTTCTAAAAGATCTTGCAGGTCTTCATAGAACCATTCAGCTTCTTCAGTGTTACTGGTTGGGACATAGGCTTGGATTACCGTAATATTGAATGATTTGCCTTGGAAATGAACAGAGACCATTCTGTCATTTTTAAGATTGCATCCAAGTCTTGCATTTTGGACTCTTTTGTTGACCATGATGGCTACTTCATTTCTTCTAAGGGATTCCTGCCCAGTAGTAGATATAATGGTCATCTGAGTTAAACTTACCCACTCCACTCCATTTTAGTTCGCTGATTCCTAGAATGTCAATGTTCACTGTTGCCATGTCCTGTTTGACCACTTCCAATGTGCCTTGATCCATGGACCTAACATTCCAGGTTCCTATGCAATATTGCTCTTTACAGCACTGGACTTTGCTTCTATCACCAGTTACATCCACAACTGGATATTGCTTTTGCTTTAGTTCCATCCTTTCATTCTTTCTGGAGTTGTTTCTCCACTCACCTCCAGTAGCATATTGGGCACTTATCGACCTGGCGAGTTCCTCTTTCAGCATCCTATCATTTTGCCTTTTCATACTGTTCATGGGGTTCTCAAGGCAAGAATACTGAAGTGGTTTGCCATTCCCTTTTCCAGTGGACCATATTCTGTCAGACCTCTCCAAAGTTATGAAGAAATTAAAGCCCAGGTACTGTAATGATTATGTTCCTCTGGATCACAGGAAACTTTCCCCATGTTATTGGGTGATGTACTAAATATATATTTTTGTATATATTTTGCTATTTTTCTTTACTTATTTTTAAGAAATTAAGAAAAACAAGATCTCATTTTGAACAATAATTAATTTCTTTCACTCACCACAGTTATAATATTTTATTTTTTTCCATTTTTAAAAACCAACAGCATATATTGTAATTAGTGTTATGTCAACAAGGCATAATCATTATTATAACACATTTAAATACTTGGACATGCCTTATACTAGTAAGTAATTATTATCTGTTAAGTTATAAAAAATAGATCACATTTAATAAATCTGATCTCATTAATTATATTTATCAAATTATTACTTATTTGTTTCTTTAAAATCTTAAGTAGGTCCACCAATATAAAATTTTAGCATATGCAAGCCTGTGTTTCCTTCTCTAGATCTTCTGGTTATCGATGGCTCCTCAGAGCATGCTTCAGATAGAAGTAATGCCATCTATATTTTATCTCAGAATCAATGTTTAAAATGCATCCCATTATAAGAATAGAATAGACAAGAATTTCTCTGCTTGACTTTGAGCTTGAAAAATAGAGTCTATCAACAACTTCATAAATGATTTATGCATATCACCTGGAAGATTGACTGACATATGTACTTTCTTCTGTAGATGCATTATATAAAAGTTATACACTGAGATTTTACAAAACAAAGAGATCCTCAAGGTCATCTAATAAGAATTAAGGATTCTCTAATCAAAAATAGGTATAATTCGAATAGATAGCTAATAGGAAACTCCTTTAAAATACAAGGAGCTCAGCTCAGTGCTCTGTGACAACCTGGAGAGGTGAAATGGAGGGGTGGTGGGAAGGAGGGTCTAGAAGAAGAGGATATGGGTATACTTATAGCTGATTCATGGTTTTGTACAGCAGAAACCAACACAACATTGTAAAGCAATTATCCTCCAATTGAAAAAAAAGTTACAATCCAAGACTGTACTACTTGTTGATAAAAGTTTATTAATAGTTATCCTACATATTTTGAGTTTTGTCTAGAAATATTTTCTGACTCTGAAATTGCATCTTCATAATATATATGTATGTATCTTATACATACTTTCACGGTGGCACTAATGGCTTTATGGAAGCTTAGCAGCCTTTGGGGATATTTGCACAAAAAATCATGCAATAATCACAACTCCATCAGTAGCTCAACAGTTTTTTTTTTTTTTCTTTTGTGTCCCATCAAATTCTCTTTCATTTTTGGTCATTTGCTTATTCTTATGCACCCCTTCAGAATGTAATATGTGGTTGAAGTTCATTTCTTTGCTCTGTTTAGTCCTCCTATCAGGGACAGATTTGTTGACATATGTTTGGCACTTGGTGTACATTTTCTATATGGTTTCTAATACTTATGCTTCTACTGGAAAATTATCCTCTGTAACCCAGGTAGTATTGTACAAAGTGACTTCATCAGTATTGATTTAAGCAGTTGATGGTTGCACTGAAGAGGGAAAGTCATTCAGTTGTATCAAAGGGCTTTCAGCAAAAAGCAATTGGTTAAGCCTGAACTGAATGACACCTTCAAAAGACGTCTTGAGCAACAACCTGAAATTTAATTTTGAAGTTGCCTCTGTATAATTGCATTGTGCCTTCTCATTTAATTAAGACATCTTTAAAGAAAACAAAGTTTAGCTATGGTTGCTTGCTAAGCACCAAATTCATGAAGAAATTTTTTTTTCCTGCTAGCATAAATTTTCTCAGCTGGCCTGTGAATTTGGTGGCTATAATAGTAGTCAGCTTTCTTAGAGAAAAAGCACAGCAGTCTGTTCTTGGGTTCCTATTTTGGGGACCAGTTTAGACTAGTGCTACAGTTTTCTTATAGAAAAAAAAATCTTTATATTCTGAAAGGCTTGCTTTAGTTTTTTAGTTTAGAAATAATCACATTAATAGTTTGAGGCTATTATTTCAGCCATGATTTTCATGAGTTCTGAGTTAACCAAAATTTCCACTGCAAGAGACTTAAAAGCCTCAGGTTCAATCCCTGCATTGGAAAGATACCCAGGAGGAGGGCATGGCAGTCTTCTCCAGTATTCTTGCCTGAAGAATCCCATAGACAGAGGAGCCTGACAGGTCACAGTCTATGAGGTCACAAGAAGTTGGACATAATTGAGGCGACATAGCATGCACACACACGTGATTTTTAATATACACCAAATTTGATTAGTTGTTGATGCGTGGAAAAACTTCCTCATTGCCTCTTGTTTGTTGTCACACCAACTGACATTACCTGAGTGATCTCTCCTTTCCTCACTGTTCCCAATGGCCCTAACTTGCCCTGGTTTGTCTTTTCTTCCATTATACATTACATGTTAACCAAATTTTATTTACTTATTATGATTATAATTTATTGTCAATCTTTCCCACTGAAATGTAAGGTCTATGAAAGTAGGCATTCTTGCGTATATTTAATTCAGTCATATAGCCCAATGACTAGAACAGTGTCTTCTACACGGAAGACACTTGATGAGCACCTTTGAGCAAATGAATCTGTTCTTTCATGCAAATTTTAATAATGATGGTATTCTTTCCAAGAAAGTCATTTACTAAGCACCTTGTACATGGATATCTGTACACTATTTTGCGAAAGAAATGATAGTTAAATATACCCTTACTCTGCAAGAGTTTACTAAAATTACTTGTGTGTGCATCAGAAAGAAAGCTTCAAAGTCAAGAGAGTTTCTTATTTCTTCTGACACAGCATCATGAAAAGTTTTATGGTGTGGCACTCAAGTCCATCCCTGAGGTAAAAGCAACATTGTCAGATTTGTTTCATAGGGCTCCCTTTTGATCACCAGTTTTTCCATGAGGTTTAGTAATCCCAAGAGTTGTTAGTCCACTTCTTGAGGGTAATAATTATCTCCCAGTCTACTTTTGTGTGGTCAGTATACAACTGTGGTTGTAAAATCTTTTTGTTCATTTATTAAAGTAGATATAACATTTTGCCTGTAGGTGATTGGATGTTTAAATATTGTGATGCCAACTAATGTAAACCTTCCTTTTATTATTCAGACTGTTAGATTTCTTGAGCAGTTGTGTAAGGTTTGTTTAAAAGAGGTAGATCTAACTTAGGTCTCATATATACTATATTTATATATACATTACATATGTATAAATTATATATGAATTTTAAAAATATGTCTCAATATATGATAGTTATGAAAATGCATCATTTATAAAATATATATTTGTATAACTATACCATATATCTTTAGAAAACAGATAATTACTAAGACAGGGAGGAAGAGAGGGAAAAAGAGGGAAATCAGGAGACTAAAATCTGTCATTTAAGAAATACCTCTCCTGGAGAGTCAGAGAGCTATTCTCATGAAGATCCACATGCCAGACAAATAAGCACTGTACAGGTTTGTGGCAAGGTCACTTGGACCTCATGGAGGATTCTGTTTATGTTAGAAACAATATAAGGCTTTGAACAAAAATAGGCTGAATAACTTGATTGATGTTAGCTATCTTTTAAACTTACAACCTAAAATAACATGGATTATGATGCTCTAGTAGGAAAGACAGACCCCCAAAAAAAAAAAATCTACCTTGAAGAGTGAAGCAAAAGCACAAGAGACCCAGCAGATGAGGAATATCCCCTCAGTGTCCAGGGCCTCCAAGCCAGGCCTTCTTGTCTGAAAAGAGTGCAGTCTAGCTTTCCACCCAACTCCCAGCTACATGGGAGAGACAGTGAACTAAAAGAGGAAACAAGTGTCATGACATGAAGAGATGATTTTACTTTCATGAAATAGCAGTAGTCTCCAGCCATGTTTATATCTGCAGACTCCAGGAGATAGGAAGGTCAAACCATAACCATCATTCTGTAGGTTCCAAACCTTAATATGGGCCCCCGAACCTAGCAAGTAAGGAACACTTTCTCTCCTTGAAGGTAAAATGGAGTGGGCAGCAGAGCTGGATGGCAGAGAAATCCCAAGTTATTGGAGTCTGTTACTGTCAATAAAAGTTGAAAATATATGAATATACAGGAGAGTTCCAAGTTAAAAGATAAAGTATTGAAGGGAAAGTTGATGTCAAATCTTCAAAGGGAAAAGCCTCAAAGGGACTAAATAGAGAATGAAAGTTAAATAGCGGAGTCTTTAGTTTTTAGGCAGAACAAAATTTCATTTATGTTATAAGTAAACACAAATATTTTATATCTTTCTCATCTAGGGAAATGCACTTTATAATAGGAAGTAGCATCTCTTTATACATTGACAGAGTATATGTTTTACTTTATGTTGAAGGAAACAAATACTTTAGAAATTAGTCTTAACCTTCAGGCTTTCAGACTATGTTTGACTGACTGCGGAGAAGGCAATGACAACCCACTCCAGTACTCTTGCCTGGAAAATCCCATGGATGGAGGAGCCTCGTAGGCTGCAGTCCATGGGGTCGCTAAGAGTGGACATGACTGAGCAACTTCACTTTCACATTCCACTTTCATGCATTGGAGAAAGAAATGGCAACCCACTCCAGTGTTCTTGCCTGGAGAATCCCAAGGGCAGCAGAGCCTGGTGGGCTGCTATCTATGGGCTCGCACAGAGTCGGACACGACTGAAGCGATTTAGCAGCAGCAGAAGAGAAAACTTACGGCTCTAAAAATGTGGTGGGAGGAACATGAACACTGGAGGACCACCCTTGGCCAACTGTTACTTTTTCTTTCATAGTCTTTCACCTGGTACTTCCTTCTGCTCTTCTTGTTTTTGAAATGGCAGCATCTGAACGTAGATTGTGGCCCTAGAGGAAATACACATTATATACCACATTATAGGTTTTCTTCAAATTATTGTGGCTTTAGATACTACATATAATACATACCATATGAAAATGAACTAATTTGAAGAACAAAATATCCTCAGACATAGGAAACAAACTTACAGTTACTGAAGGGGAGGGGAGTAGGAATAAATTAAGAGTTTAAGATTAAAATATACGCAGTACTATATATACAATAGATAACCAACAAGGACCTACTGAATAGCACAGGAAACTATACATAACACCCCATAAAAATTATAATGGAAGAAGACATAAAATATATATATCTTGAATTATTTTGCTGTATATCTGAAATAAGTACACCATTAGAAATCAAATATATTTCAACAACATTTTAAAAAATATATTGTGGCTTTAACCCATGTGTGCTAAAACATGTGAACAATCTAATATTTTTCAGTTCAGTTCAGTCGCTCAGTTGTGTCCTATCATTTGCAACCCCATGGTCTGCAGCATGCCAGGCCACCCTGTCCATCACCAACTCCTGAAGTTCACTCAGACTCACATCCTTTGAGTCAGTGATGCCATCCAGCCTCTTATCTCTGTCATCCCCTTCTCCTCCTGCCCCCAATCCCTCCCAGCATCAGAGTCTTTTCCAATGAGTCAGCTCTTCGCATGAGGTGGCCAAAGTACTGGAGTTTAAGCTTTAGCATCATTCCTTCCAAAGAACACCCAGAATTGATCTCCTTTAGAATGGACTGGTTGGCTCTCCTTGCAGTCCAAGGGACTCTCAAGAGTCTTCTTCAACACCACAGTTCAAAAACATCAGTTCTTCAGCACTCAGCTTTCTTTATAGTCCAACTCTCACATCCATACATGACTACTGGAAAAACCATAGCCTTGACTAGATGGACCTTTGTTGGCAAAGTAATGTCTCTGCTTTTTAATATGCTGTCTAGTTTGGTCATAACTTTTCTTCCAAGGAGTAAGCATCTTTTAATTTCATGGCTGCAGTCACCATCTGCATTGATTTTGGAGCCCACCCCAAAAATAAAGTCTATCACTGTTTCCCCATCCATTTGCCATGAAGTGATGGGATGAGATGCCATGATCTTTGTTTTCTGAATGTTGAGCTTTAAGCCAACTTTTTCACTCTCCTCTTTCACTTTCATCGAGAGTCTCTTTAGGTCTTCTTTGCATTCTGCCATAAGGGTGGTGTCATCTAATAATTTTAGAACTTACCTTTCTTTTTCTTAACATTAAACAGGTTTCCTCAGATATTCTACAAATTGGCAAACAATATTTCAATATATAGTGACTGCATGTATTTTGCATACCTGATCTTTCATGTTTTATTCATTTTTGATAACTCATGATACTGGTTCCATTTCTGTTTAATTGTTTTATATATAAAGTAAAAAGAGATTGGAGTATGGAAGTTGCTTCTGTAGTGATATACACTAATAATGTTCTATTGACTTGAAAAAATTTGTATCTCTTTAAATATGTAATTTTATTTTCAGGAATTGAATCATGGATATTAGGGATTAAAGTTCAGTTTCCCCTTGTCTACTATATTGAATGAATAAAAATTAAAAATATGTACAGTGAAAATGTATGTAATTCATTGCTCATAAACGTGTTTGGTTACTTCTTTGGGGCTTATTTTATCTTCAGCTGGTAAATTTATTTTCTTTTAAATATGCTTCCATTTCTAATGGAGGAGGAATAATTTTTGCATTGCTCTTCTGTGTTTCGTTCTGAGATAATGGATAGAAAAATGTTACCCAGGGAAACTTAGTATTTGGAAAGTATATTAGTAAGTTTGATTTTCAGAAGGGAGAAGAGAGTACTGTTAAAAAATTATAGATTATTTATTGTTATATTGATTCTGATTCACATATGAGGAAGGCAGCCTCTAGGATGTCCCGAGGAATCTCTACCTTCTGGTATTTGTGGTCTTGTGTAGAAAACACCCTCTTCCAACAACACAAGAGACGACTCTACACATGGACATCACCAGATGGTCAACACTGAAATCAGATTGATTATATTCTATGCAGCCAAAGATGGAGAAGCTCTATACAGTCAGCAAAAACAAGACCAGGAGCTGACTGTGGCTCAGATCATGAACTCCTTATTGCTAAATTCAGACTTAAATTGAAGAAAGTAGGGAAAACCACCAGACCATTCAGATATGACCTAAATCAAATCCCTTATGATTATACAGTGGAAGTGAGAAATAGATTTAAGGACCTAGATCTGATAGAGTGCATGATGAACTATGGAATGAGGTTCGTGACATTGTACAGGAGACAGGGATCAAGACCATCCCCATGGAAAAGAAATGCAAAAAAAAGCAAAATGGCTGTCTCGGGAGGCCTTACAAATAGCTGTGAAAAGAAGAGAGGCAAAAAGCAAAGGAGAAAGGGAAAGATATAAGCATCTGAATGCAGAGTTCCAAAGAATAGCAAGAAGAGATAAGAAAGCCTTCTTCAGCGATCAATGCAAAGAAATAGAGGAAAACAACAGAATGGGAAAGACTAGAGATCTCTTCAAGAAAATTAGAGATACCAAGGGAACATTTCATGCAAAGATGGGCTCGATAAAGGACAGAAATGGTATGGACCTAACAGAAGCAGAAGATATTAAGAAGAGGTGGCAAGAATACACAGAAGAACTGTACAGAAAAGATCTTCACGACCCAGATAATCATGAGGATGTGATCACTAATCTAGAGCCAGACATCTTGGAATGTGAAGTCAAGTGGGCCTTAGAAAGCATCACTAAGAACAAAGCTAGTGGAGGTGATGGAATTCCAGTTGAGCTGTTTCAAATCCTGAAAGATGATGCTGTGAAAGTGCTGCACTCAATATGCCAGCAAATTTGGAAAACTCAGCAGTGGCCACAGGACTGGAAAAGGTCAGTTTTCATTCCAATTCCAAAGAAAGGCAATGCCAAAGAATGCTCAAACTACCGCACAATTGCACTCATCTCACACGCTAGTAAAGTAATGCTCAAAATTCTCCAAGCCAGGCTTCAGCAATATGTGAACCGTGAACTCCCTGATGTTCAAGCTGGTTTTAGAACAGGCAGAGGAACCAGAGATCAAATTGCCAACATCCGCTGGATCATGGAAAAAGCAAGAGAGTTCCAGAAAAACATCTATTTCTGCTTTATTGACTATGCCAAAGCCTTTGACTGTGTGGATCACAATAAACTGTGGAAAATTCTGAAAGAGATGGGAATACCAGACCACCTAACCTGCCTCTTGAGAAATCTGTATGCAGGTCAGGAAGCAACAGTTAGAACTGGACATGGAACAACAGACTGGTTCCAAATAGGAAAAGGAGTACGTCAAGGCTGTATATTGTCTCCCTGCTTATTTAACTTATATGCAGAGTACATCATGAGAAACGCTGGACTGGAAGAAACACAAGCTGGAATCAAGATTGCCGGGAGAAATATCAATAACCTCAGATATGCTGATGACACCACCCTTATGGCAGAAAGTGAGGAGGAGCTAAAAAGCCTCTTGATGAAAGTGAAGGAGGAGAGCGAAAAAGTTGGCTTAAAGCTCAACATTCAGAAAACGAAGATCATGGCATCCGGTCCCATCACTTCATGGGAAATAGATGGGGAAACAGTGGAAACAGTGTCAGACTTTATTTTTTTGGGCTCCAAAATCACTGCAGATGGTGACTGCAGCCATGAAATTAAAAGACGCTTACTCCTTGGAAGAAAAGTTATGACCAACCTGGATAGTATATTCAAAAGCAGAGACATTACTTTGCCGACTAAGGTCCGCCTAGTCAAGGCTATGGTTTTTCCTGTGGTCATGTATGGATGTGAAAGTTGGACTGTGAAGAAAGCTGAGCGCCGAAGAATCGATGCTTTTGAACTGTGGTGTTGGAGACGACTCTTGAGAGTCCCTTGGACTGCAAGGAGATCCAACCAGTCCATTCTGAAGGAGATCAGCCCTGGGATTTCTTTGGGAGGAATAATGCTGAAGCTGAACCTCCAGTACTTTGGCCACCTGATGTGAAGCATTGACACACTGCAAAAGACTCTGATGCTGGGAGGGGTTGGGGGCAGGAGGAGAAGGGGCCGACAGAGGATAAGATGGCTGGATGGCATCACTGACTCGATGGACATGAGTCTGAGTGAACTCCGGGAGTTGGTGATGGACAGGGAGGCCTGGCGTGCTGCGATTCATGGGGTCACAAAGAGTCGGACACGACTGAGTGACTGAACCGAACTGAACTGTAAGCCCCTTCCCTTGAGCAACTTCTTCTAATGGGCAGAATACAACAACACTGAACTCTTACTTCTGTTCCAAGGTTACAAAAATTGTAACTTCCCTCTTGCTAGCTGCCTCTCTTTCTTGTCTCCTTGGTTTGAATGCTTTGATGCAGTAAACTGTCGTTTTGGAGAACCTCATGTGGAAAGAATCTGAGAATGGTCTTTGCTCAACAAGTTGCCAGGAGCTGAGGCTCTTGGTCCAGCAACTCATGAAGAACTGTGTCCTGCCAACAACTGTGTGAACTTAGAAGAGAATCTTTCCATGATCAAAACAAAATGACTTGACTGCAATATTTTGACTGTAGTCTGTGACATACCCTGAGGTAAAATATTCAAGTAAACTTTGCCTGAAGTCCACAAAAACTGTTTTTTTAAACTGTTAAGTCTGGGGGTAATTTGTTAGGTAATAATAGACAATTACAGATAAGGCAATAGCACCCCACTCCAGTACTCTTGCCTGGAAAATCCCATGGACGGAGGAGCCTGGTGGGCTGCAGTCCATGGGGTCGCTAAGAGTTGGATACGACTGAGTGACTTCACTTTCATTTTCACTTTCATGCATTGGAGAAAGAAATGGCAACCCACTCCAGTATTCTTGCCTAGAGAATCCCAGGAATGGGGGAGCCTGGTGGGCTGCTGTCTATGGGGTCACACAGAGTCAAACATGACTGAAGCGACTTAGCAGTAGCAGCAGACAATTAATGCACTGAGATATAATTTTTTCTTTATTTTGCCTGCCAGGTATATGAGATAACAAGAATACTTCATAATGGTTTATATAAAATCATTTGATGGAATCTGTAATTAATAGAAATATAAACATGGAGGTTTGTGATGTTTAAAGAATTCAGTTCCATTCTTCCGTGCATATTTTTACACATGTGCTCATATGCCTGTGTAATTTGCATTATTTTATAATGTGGCATTTTAGCATATTGAAGTAGCATGTTATTTTAGAATAATCCCATCTTATATATCTTTAGTAGAAGTTGCTTGATAGTGCATATTTGAGGAAACAGATACTATACTTTTCATATTTTATAAACAGTCATAATCTCAAAAGTTATACCATATGGTTGAAGAAACGATTAGCATAGATTAATGACTAACCTTCAGAACAAACTAAAGATCAATTTATTTTAAGGTAACATTGCTGCTTATATTTGAGAATGTTTTGCTTAGTTCCAAGGTGATTCACACATATCCCGAACACAAAGTTGAAGATTGGAAATCATTGTCATGAGATGTGGTGAATCCAAACATGTGTTTGCTGTTTTGCTGAAACAGAAGAAACAGCATATATAACATTTGTATTTAAAATGCACAGCTTACATTTGACTCTGTGTGACAACCAAGTGACAATGATAGATCCAAATGCAGTCCTGACTTAGAGCATCAATTAGGAAAATGGCAAAGACCTTTCCAACATTATAAATTACTCTGTGACTGCCAGTAATAGAAGCTCTTTCACTCCCTATAATTTTGCATGATTACACTTTGGACAAAAGATGGTTGATGATGGTAAAGCCTTGTAGTTATGAAGCTAAGAAATATTTCTCACTAGATGTATGACGTGAGCATGATCCCAATAGCTTCTATAACACACATATTCAAACAAGTCAGGTTTAAGTTCCATTTTATGTCTTTAAATGACAACAGTAGTATTTTTTAATTATTAATACCCAAGTTGCTAACATTCACATAGCAAGTTATTTTCTATGAAAAGACATACATGCATGTCTTGATTATTAGTGACTTCAGTTACTGACTATGACAAATGAATCATTTTCTATTTATTGCAAGATTAGCTACCTCTTAAGAATGCCTAAGAATATAGTGTCATTATTGTACTCTGTTGGCTAGAAATTTTTAGGAAAAAATGCACAGCCCACATTTTATTTAGTGTGACAAATAAGTGGCAATTCCTTATTTAATTTATAAATATTTTATGTTACTATTAAAACATAGTACATTTCTGGATTCCCTACTACTCATAGTATGATAAATTGTTTGCTGGCACAGGTGTTAAAAATATCAAAAAGTGAAAAAGTGAAAGTGTTAGCTGCTCAGTCATGTCTAACTCTTTGTGACTCCATGGACTGTAGTCCACCAGGCTCCATTGAATTCTCCAGTTAGAATTTTGGAATGGGTTGCCATTCCCTTCTCCAAGGGATCTTCCCAACCCGGGGATTGAACCCAGGTCTCCTGCATTACAGGCAGATTCTTTACCATTTGAGCCACTAGGGAAGCCCCTAAAAATATCAAGCATCCTCCGAATAATTATACTGTTCCACCTTTGGTTCCTGAGACTGATCTTTGTGTGTGTGTGTATATATATATTTTTTAATTTCTAAGAGTTTATTTATTTTTGGCCAAACTGTGTGGTATTCGGGATCTTAATTCTCTGCCTGGGTATGAACCCATGCCCTCTGCAGTGGGAGTGTGGATACTTAACCACTGGACCACCAGGGAAGTCTGAGCTTGATCTTTAAACAATAAAAAATCAAACATTAGTGAGAATCCAATGGTTCTAACTTTATTTGGATTCCTAAAATTTAAAGTTAAATACTCCCTTAAAGTTCACGATGTCCAAGTCCTGCATTTTCCTATGCAAAAAGGAAAGTATTTTCCTAAGGAAATAAGTTAAGTGATTTCTTTGAGGTCAGTAAGTTGGAAGTTTCAATAATATTATAAGAAAATCAAGTCCATTAATAGACCATAATGTCTTCTTGAAAGATGAGTTGACTTTGTCAATAATTGCTCTTCTCCTCTCTCAAAATATTCGGTGTCCAGTCAGAAAAATAGAAACCACTCTAGATATTTCAAGCAGAGAAGTTTAATTCAGGAAATTGATTATAAAAAGTGTTGGAAAGACCATAATAAAGAAAGATATTGCCAAACACAAAGTAACTGGCTTCTTCTTTGTTTCCTTCTGTGCTTCCAAACTCCTGTCAATTGCCCACTGGGGAGACTTGAAAAAAACAGATGGCAAGAGAGTCAGGAAAATGTAGTTTGCAGGATTCAGCCCAAGAGGTACAAAGGGAATCATAAAAGTTGACTGCAGAGCTGATGACAGAGATGATATAGTTGAAAATAAGTACTTTTTAGGGACTTCCCAGGTGGCACTAGTGGTAAACAACCCACCTGCCAGTGTAGATAGATGTAAGAGATTCAGGTTCAATCCCTGAGTTGGGAAGATTCCCTGGAATAGGGCTTGGAAACTCACTCCAGTATTCTTGCCTGGAGAATCCCATAGACTGAAGAGCCTGGCAGGCTACAGTTCATAGGGTTGCAAAGAGTTGGACATGACTGAAGTGACTTCGCACAGCACAGCACAAATATTTTGAATGCTACAGAATAAAGCATATTCTGTGTTCTCTATTCTGCAGTATTGTCAAAGATATATAAGCATTTTTATGATTTGCTCAGCGGTCAAGTGAGGAAAAGGAAAAGGAGTTTGGCTTTCATCTCATTCAAATAGAGAAATTATATTTGTAGCCAAATGAAGCACATATAATAAGCCTTCTACCTGTGAATGCCCTCAGAACCCACCCCTTACATACTGTGACAAATGCTCAGAGTAGAGAGAAATGGAAAGTTTTCTCTGCAGAGTTTATATTTAGCTGTGTAGTAACCTTGAAGCAAATCTCTGATCTTCTTTAGATTTCTCCTGAATAGCATATACCCAAAAAGGGATCAAGGTAGCAACAGAGTTTTTTTTTTGTAAAAATAACCTGAGAATTTAATAAGAGGTCCCCTTAAAATTTTAAATTTTAACCTTTTTAAAATAATAGCCCACAGGCCTTCCTCTTTGGCACACAGACACTATTATCCCTTCCCAGTCTCTTCAGTTCAGTTCAGTTCAGTTCAGTCCCTCAGTCGTATCCGACTCTTTGCAACCCCATGAATCGCAGCACGCCGGGCCTCCCTGTTCATTACCATCTCTCGGAGTTTACTCAGACTCACGTCCATTGAGTCTGTGATGCCATCCAGCCATCTCATCCTCTGTTGTCCCCTTCTTCTCCTGCCCCCAATCCCTCCCAGCATCAGAGTCTTTTCCAATGAGTCAACTCTTCACATGAGGTGGCCAAAGTACTGGAGTTTCAACTTTAGCATCATTCCTTCCAAAGAAATCCCAGGGCTGATCTCCTTCAGAATGGACTGGTTGGATCTCCTTGCAGTCCAAGGGACTCTCAAGAGTC
>SJYX01011854.1:0-12436 GCA_006410675.1 Oreotragus oreotragus
AGAATTTTCTTTTTCCAGAAAAAAAAAAAAAAAAAAAACACCCTGGAACCTATTCCAATAAATAGGAAACCAGGTTTCCATTATTATTGTTGTTGTTAGAGATTTATCAGATAAGAAATTAGATTCTGAAAATCATAACCCACAAGCTGGGTTCATTTTTCAGTTTTGAGTAAGACTGTACACATGAGTAATGCAATACTTCTGACCACTGGCAATTTAGAATCCAATTAGATAAAAAGTCTTCAGAATAAGAGTTGATACAGAAAATGTAGAAATTCACACCTTTTTCATATATGTAATTGCACATAAAAAGCAAATGTCAGCTGTTTAACACCTGGTCATTAACGAGGCAGAGGGAGGCATGAAATTTGACTTTTGCACCTCTTATCCGTTGAAAAATGTCATAAGGATGCTCTAATAATAATTTTGCCTGTGTTTATAACAATCATCTCTCTTAATTTTTCAGTGCATTTTTGAGGCCTAAACTGGGAAAGCAGTATGAAGCCTCTTGTGTGGTATGTGATATTCATCATTTAATGAATATTTCCATATATCGTGTGGTAATTTGAAAGAATGATGTTAAATGTACTTACTATACATTTTAATTCACTCAGTGAACATTACTGAGTACCTACTATGTGCCAGACACAGTTCTAGATGATGAGATGGAGCAATAATCAAAGCAGATAAAGGGTTTGTATTCTACTGGGAGGGGGATGGGACCCTCATAAATAAATAAAATAGGTAGCTAGCCAAATGGTGATATATACTATGGACAAAATTTAAGCAAGAAAGGAAATTATAGAGCACTAGGGTGAAGTTTTCATGTTAGAAACAGTGGGTAGATAAGGTGTGCCTCCCCATGTGACCCTTGGACAAAGATTTGAAGGAAGGTACTGAGGAATAGCTGAGAGAAGAGCAGAGGGAAAGCGAGTCTGAAGGCCCTAAGTGGAGAAGAGTAAAACAGAAGAAGAGAGAGTGGGGAAATAACGGAGAATCAGGAGACAGAGGGCAAGTATAACAGTCAAATCCTGAATCAACAAAATTGAGAAGTGTTATCAAATCAGCAAGACATTATCTTACGTAGTGGAAGCTCCTAAAATGCAAGCCTGTGAACTACTCGAATGAATATGCAATATTGAACTTTTATGTCTTCCATTTTTTGTGCAACTCCAAAGTGGATGATATGAAATAATTATAATAATGCTATTAATATTTATGCAAAACAGAGTGCACTTGTCCTGAGATTCTAAGGGAATCTCATGACTTAAAAATTGTCTTTTTACAAACTGAAGACAAGATGAAAAACTGTGAAGCAAAATTAAAATGGGTTTTTTTACAGACTTCATTAAAAATTGGAGCTCACATAAAGGTCGTTATATTGTATATGAAAGTGAAAGTCACTCAGTCATGTCTGACTCTTTGCAACTCCATGAACTGTAGCGTGCCAGGTTCCTCAGTCCATGGAATTCTACAGGCAAGAATAATGGAATGGTTAGCCTATCCTTTCTCCAGGAATTGAACCGGGGTCTCCTGCATTCCAGGCAGATTCTTTACCATCTGGGCTACCAAGGAAGCCCCATATTGTATATATTATAGCTTAAAAGTAGAAACCTACTCATTTGGCTATTGCCATGATATTTGCAAATGACCAGATAGAGAGTAGATGACCTTCTAGTAAGGAGCTCTGAAATGTGTTAGGGCCACAAACTATTACAGAAACCAACTGGAAAATTAAACACCCCACTGACACACAAATATATGTACAAAACACACTCAAATAGGAATTTATTTTATTGCATTTCCTGCTCTTCAAATTGTCACATATATTTTTTATATCTAACTTTTTAATGGAATTTATTCTACGAAGCTCAGGTTAAAGTAATTTGACACTTGAAATCTCTGAGTCTTCCTCAAACCAAGCTTACAGTTATACTAGCTTAAAATAACCCTGACTTTTCTCTCTTCTTGGCAAAAATATGTCTGACATTTTAATGTGGTCACATAATATCAAGTAACTAAGTCACATTCATAGCTGCAGATAGATAGTGATATAAGTATAGAAAACAATTTCCCTGGTTTAAAATGAGAAAAAGTTATATTAGTAACATTTAAGAAGAAAATGACAGTAAGTATCTAAAGCTTCTTGAGGTTGTAAGGTATATAACTCATCCTCTAAAAGTGTATTCATCCAGACTGTGTAAATTCTTTATAATCTTTTAATGTCTAACATATACACCCTTTACTTAATGAATAGTTAGGAACCAAGGGCTGAGGAATTTTACAGTGTTTGGATCTGCCTTTAGCTAGTTTCTTTAAGAAAACCCCAGAGACTACATCTCTGATCGAACTCCTTACCAAACCCTACCATGCCTTTCACTATGAAAGTGAATTTATTTTTCTTCTTGAGTCAAATGTAAATAGCTTTCTTTGGAGAATCTCTGTATTTAGTCTTATTTTTCTTATATATCCTAATAATTCCAATAATACAGCTTGAGCACTTGGGACTGGTATTATGATTGTGGAGAACACAATTCTCTAGACCATTTGGGACATCAAGTAGCAATCAGGTTCTGTTCATACAAGTCAAGTGTTTATTAAATCTGTTCTAATATTTGGTAACTACACTGTCTCCAACATCCTACAGTAATATCTTCCTCCACCNCCTTTTCTGGTTAATTTTAATCTTTATAATTTCATAAGAAAACTTCACTACATTTATATCACATTTTCCATTTCATTGTAATTAGCTTTTCCATCTCCCTTAGACAATTATAACTTCCATGTCTCTCCAGAATTTATTATAGTATTTGCATGAGTCAGGATCTTAATCATTGTTTATCAAGTGAATTAATGCAAAAGAAAATAAAAAAGCAAATGTTATTTGATATTTTTCTTAAATCAATTGTACCTTATACTGTCCTGTTATTAGATGAAAATTTAAGTTTGCATTAATGACATGGAAATGTTCAGATATTCTCAAAACAGCAGAGTCAGCTGAAAGCAATTTATAAATCTGTCCAAAGGACTTCTTTACTATTTGTAGTCCCAC
The DNA here is from genome assembly GCA_006410675.1 of Oreotragus oreotragus. Lineage (NCBI taxonomy): Eukaryota > Metazoa > Chordata > Mammalia > Artiodactyla > Bovidae > Oreotragus > Oreotragus oreotragus. The sequence goes on from SJYX01011854.1 coordinate 3,053, forward strand.
ATATCTTTTCTGATAAACTGTCACAGCTACTTTAGAAAAATCTTCATCATATCTGTAACACAGAAGTAAAATGTAATAAAAGTTTCAAAAAATAAGCCTCAGAGATCTTTGAAGGTCATTTTACATTTGCATTGATTTACTATATTCTTTATCAATTACATCTCAATTTTTACAAAACATTTAAGAACTCGGAAATATGTCCAAATAAATCATGCTATTAATATCCCTTCCTGTGAAATGAGACCTTAACATCAACAGATGTCAAAAAACTGAGCATCAGTAAGTAAAACAGTGACTATCATATAGGAAAACAGTGTATGTCAACTACAGAAATAACCAACATCTGAAAAATACTGTTCCTTGTTATAGGGAGGGTTTCTGGGTTTCTTACAGTTCTGTTTTTAATAGTATTACTCACCTTTAGGAATGAAGGTGTCAAAGTGTTATTATATAACAAATGGCACGATAAACAAAAGCTATCTGGTACTCATGAGAAGAACCGGCTCATTGGAAAAGACCTTGATGCTGGGAAGGATTGGGGCAGGAGGAGAAGGAGGTGACAGAGGATCAGTTGGATGACATCACCAACTCAATGGACAAGACTTTTAGGAAATTCTGGGAGACAGTGAAGGTCAGGAAAGCAAGGCATGCTGCAGTCCTTGGGGAAGCAAAAAGTCGGACACAACTTAGTGAATGAACAACTCATGTGCAACTGAGTTGTTAACTATACTCTTTCATTTCTGTATTAGATTACTTAAAGAGTAAAGGGCATACTCTAAATATCTTGAGTCTATCGCTTGATTACTGAAGAAGTTTCTTTCTCTATATATATATATACACACATAAAAGTGCATAAATATTATACAGATATATATATGCATACACACATGCATAAATATTATTCTATTTGTACATTTATGCAGACTTAAATCATTTGCCAACAAAGGTCCATCTAGCCAAGGCTATGGTTTTTCCAGTAGTCATGTATGGATGTGAGAGTTGGNTCTTACAGATACTCCCTGTCATTTTCTTTTAAGTTTTACATTTTCTTTGTTCGTTTTGTATTTAGGTTTTTAACTGGCATGCAATTTATTTTAGTCACGGAGTAGGAACCACTTTTCCCCATTTAGATAAAAGCCATCACAGCATCTTTTGTTTACCGCAGCATCCTTTTTTTTGCAATGACACCTCTGCCATATATCAAGCGTGTATGTATCTTTCTTTCTCTTTACATACAAATTTCTGGAGTCCATTTACTGTGTTTTGATTCCTCTGTCTTCCCCTTGTAATTACTGAACCATTTTAATCCATACTTTTATGACTTTTGATATTTAATAAATAAGCCCTATTGTCTCATATTTCTTTTTCAAAACTGTCTTGGTTTCTCTGAGACTTTCTTTTTTCCAAATGTACTGTAGATCACGTTATTAAGTCCAATGAGCAATGCTGCCAAAAATCTGATTCAAACAGTGCTGAATTTATAGACATGGAGATGAGTGACATTTTAAAACTTGAGTATTCCTTAGTGTGAAGCTTTCCATTTGTCACAACTTTTCTTTTATTCCTGGAACGAAGCTTTGCTTTTGCTAATGGCATTTCTATCAACACTGGGACCTTTGTTCCATGATCTGTGCTTTTCTTCCCTTTTCCTTCTATTTACTTGCAAACTTTGTGTAATTATGTTTTAGGTATGTCTTTTATAAACAGTTTAACAGCTATGTTTTGTTGTTTTTAAATCCAGTCTCAAACCCCCAAATTTCAGTAGTTGATTTTAGTAGTTGATTTCGTTGAATACTAAATGATTCTGATTACTGATTTAGTTGAACCAATTTTTTTTCTTAAACATCTGTTTTTCTAATGTTTTATCTCTTTTCTTGACCCCTATTTATTTTCTTCATTTCCTTCTCTAACGGTTTTAATACTATATATTTTCTATTTTAGCAGTAACTCCATACCTAAGACATTTAACTTCATAGTTTTCCAACAAAGTCTAAAAGGTTGAGTATTTGTAGGGATTTAGTGTCAGATAAGCATTAAATTTTTTGAGTTCTTTCCAAGCTGACAGTGTTACAATACAGCTCACTAAGGTACTTCTAATTCTACTGGTTAGGCTGAAAGGGCTAACTCCTGACACAGGTATTTTAACTCCACAAAATTTTCTCCACTTATGCCTCCGATCACTACTTCTCTTCCCATTGTTCTGTTTTCTCTTGTCTTCTAAAGCATAAAACTCCAACACTTAGTGTTAGGAAATCTATTAATGCCACAGATTAAATCCACAGGGAGAAGGGAGGTGAAAATTCACATGGTAATCTAAAAATATGTTATAAAGGCATTAAAATAAAATGCAACTTCCATAAAAGTGTTAGTTGCTCAGCTGTGTCCAACTCTTTGTGATCCCATGGACTGTAGCCCACCAGGCTTCTCTGTCCAAGGGATTTTCCAGGCAAGAATACTGGAGTGGGTTGCCATTCCCTTCTCCAGAGGATCTTCTCGACCCATGGATTAAACCCATGTCTCCTGCATTGCAGGTGGATTTTTTAACTTCCATAATTGACAATCAATTCTTAAGGGGAAAAACTCTTATCTTAAATCAAGATCCTATATTATGCTAACAATAAAACTCTAGAAGCAGTACTACTGTAATTACTAAAAAGAAAAAGCTACTTGCTATCAACAGTATCATTGAACACTGTCCTGAAAATTCTTGCTAATACAATAAGGCAAAAAAAATGAAAAATAAAACCATCTTCATTTTGAAAGTCACTACCAGATTATTACAGATTGAAGTGTGCTTTAACTCCAGGCATGCTGGTTTAGGAAAAAGAAATATAATGCTCAAAGCTCTATTCTCCCATTTCACTCTTTTTACAAAAAAAGAAAAAAATGTAAAAGCTTTGCTATGGACCTATAGACCAAACAGCACTTGAAGGATAATCAAACAACCTGGCAAGTTTTGGATTAGTGGGAGGAATAAAGATTATATCAAAATAGCCTGGAGCAAACACTCTTGTCTTTTTCATTTGAAGACTCTCCTTGTTGGAACCTATCTCTCACACAGTAACAGAGTGTGGAGCGTCATGTGTTCAAGAGAAAAGAGATTCCTCTGTTTCTGTAAAGGCAATGAGGTAAGAATCAAACTTTTTTTGAGTATTTACTGAATATCAGGCATTGAGACTGCTGCTGAGAAAAAAATAAGGAAAATACATACAGTTTATTTTCTAATTGAGAAGACAATTAAGAAACCAAGGCCACAGGAGTAAGTCTGGAGTTCCCTGGTGGCTCACTGTGAAGAATCAGCCTGCCCATGCAGGAGATGTGGGTTCAATCCCTGGGTCGGGAATACCCCTGGAGAAGGAAAGGGGAAAATACTCCAGTATTCTTGCCTGAAGAATCCCCATGGACAGAGGAGACTGGTGGGCTACTGTCCATGGAGTCACAAAGAATTGAACATGACTGAATGACTAGACAACAACAATGGTTTGTGCTGTTTTAGGGAAAGAGCGCCATGCTGCTAAGTCACTTCAGTCGTGTCCGACTCTGTGTGACCCCATAGACAGCAGCCCACCAGGCTCCCCCATCCCTGGCATTCTCCAGGCAAGAACACTGGAGTGGGTTGCCATTTCCTTCTCCATACTATGTGGTAATACAAAATCCAGACTTGGGAACTTACAGAAAAGCCTGTAAAGGAAATGACAAGACTTTAAAGATAAAAAGGCATTGGTGGGCCATGGAAAGATAATCGTAGGTGATTTTTGAGCAGGGAGCTCGGCTCATACAAATAAGCATAAGAGGCTAATTCATTAAAAAGCTGAAAAACCAGGGTGGCTGGATTATAATGCACAAAGAGAAGGAGAAATGCAGTGAGTAAAAAGGGTTGCAGATCTTGCAAGACCTTTTAGGGCATGCTGAGTAGAGGTTTCAACTTCATTTTGAAGGCAGTGGAAAGTGTCGTGGACATGGTTGTGTACGTATCTACCATCCACTCTTCAGGACGTTCCTTTTTAACACTAGTCAGAGGTCCATCAGTGTGCCCATATCTTCCTCAAGTTACCCACATACTCTGGGAGACACTTAAACCAAACTGAATTCCAGAGATAGGCCAAATCAACGTGGGTAATTCCACTCACTTATTGCCATTTTAAGTCAGAAAATCCAAGCCAATCAGATAAATTTCCTGTATGAAGGGCAACTGATTTGGGATCTCAACTACATTTGCAAAATTCCTTCATGGCAGTATACTTAGATTAGAACTGAACAATTAGGAGGTGTATGTTTACCAGAGTGAAAATCTTGGAGGCCATCTTAGAATCTGCCTCTAATCGTCTGTCCTTCAACCTCCAAAGATTCATCCCCTCGAAATGCAATACATTCACCTATTTCAATATTCCCAAAGTCTCAACCATTTATTGCATTAATTCAACTTCAAAATCTCATCCAAACATCAGCTCAAAAATTCAAATCTCATCATCCAAATTTGTAGCAGATGAGGGTCCTGAGTGTAATTATTCAGCCTTGATCTTGGGCACAATTCCACATCTGAAACTGAAGAGACCAATTATCTGCTCCCAGCACCTCAAGGATTCATGGTTGAACAGGCATAGCATAACAACTGTAGGAACTCCTTTCCAAAATGGGGGGAAGGGAAAGGTGAAAATGAATCCATAACATTTCTGAAGTCCAACTGGCCAAATGTTGGATTTTTCTTAATAAGGCTTCAAGGCCTGGGAATAGCCTCCGTATACCCCAGTTCTGCCCTCTTAATCATCCTTTCTCATGAAAGGGCTTCCCTGGTGGCTCAGAGGTTAAAGCCTCTGGCCACAACGCAGGAGACCTGGGAAGATCCCCTGGAGAAGTGAATGGCAACCCACTCCTGTATTCATGCTTGGAGAATCCCATGGACGGAGCAGCCTGGTGGACTACAGTCCTTGGGGTCGCAAAGAGTCAGACACGGCTGAGCGACTTCACTTTCACAGCCAAGTACTTTTGCTGTAGCCTCCTTTCATTCTGTACTCTCTAAGTCCAAGGTGGCAATATTTCTTTTAGACAATTTTCTCAAGAAAAGTTGTGGACTTGACTACCTTTCACTGGGTTTTCTGCATTAGAAAAAGTCATACCCACAAATCTTCTGGAGGCAATACCTTCTCTATCTAGGCTCCTGCTGAGAGGACCCAAGAATGATACTCAAACTTTCTACAGGCTATCTAGTTTGGTTGAGAAGGTCTACAAGGCATACTTTCAATCTCTTAGAAGAACTCTTTATGTAATTAAATACTGTGACCTTTTGTTCTACCAAAGATTTTTAGTGAAAAGTTGTTCAGCCACATCCTCAGGTTTTTCCCTATGCCACACTTTCAGAAGCAGTCTTGTGCCAAATAGATCAAGGTTAAGAACTTCCCAAATCAAGTCCTAGTTAATTTAAAAATGCTTTCTCTCAATTTATTCCTCTCCTCTTGCATCTTACTATAAAGCAGTAAGAAAAAGTCAGATCACACCTCTAAGCCTTTCCTTGGAAATCTCTTCAGCTAAATATACAAGTTAACATTTAAACATGGTACAAAGAGACACTTCTGTTAAGCTTTCTGCTGCTATAACACAAGGAACTTCTTCCTTCAGTTTCCAAAGTCATGTTCCTCTCTTCTTTCTGAGCTCTCTCTGGCAGCAGTCTCTGAGTCCAGAGTCCTACAAACAGCCAGTCAAAGCAGTTTAGGCTTTTCTATCATTTTTTCCCAAATTCTTACAACCTCTACCTACTGCTTGATTCCAAAGTGATTTCTACATTTTTCGGTATTTGTTACAGGGATCCCCTCCTTCTACATCTTTTTTGCACCTGCGTGCAAGCATGCTCAGTCTTGTCTGACTTTTTCGCAACCCCACGAACTACAGTCCGCCAGGCATCTCTGTCCATGGCATTTCCCAGGCAAGAATACTAGAGAGGGTCGCTACTTCCTTCTCCAGGGGATCTTCCTGACCCAAGGATTGAACCTGAGTCGATTGTGTCTCCTGCATTGGCCAAGTGGATTCTTTACCACTGTCCCCTGAGTACATTATAAACCCCTGGTGCAAGTGTATCAGTCTCTGGCTGCCTCAATTTCCTTGTCAGAATTCCTTAGTTATACATTTACTCTAGGAAGTTATCCAACACTTCCTGACTTTTATAGTCTCAAGGTCATCAGTCCACAACTGTTTTTTCTCTGAACACTGAGAATGTCTGTTCTGTTTTTAAATTTTGTCTCAGCGTGTGGTTCTCTACACTGAGAATTCCCAAGCTGACTCATCATTTCCATATGAGCAAGCAATTCTCTCTGTGGACGCATTCGTCCAGAGTGGGAGATCTCTCTGCCTGCCTCCCTAACAGGTCTGGGCTTTCATTCCATTCCTTTGTTCTAGTTCTGAATTTCCTCTCACCAAATTGCTCTCAAATCTAATGTATGTACACTTTTCATTAAGCTGCTTTCAAAGAAAAATATTTTGCTGATATTTTGCAATTACCACAAAAATTGTAATTCCAGGTATAGAATCTGTTCCAATATTATGATATTTTTCTCATTAAATATGTGCAATGAATTAAAGTATTTGCAAGACCTCTAGAAACTTTGAGGGCTGATACCCAGCCAAATTTTCTTTTATAGCTATGCCTTGTTCTTGTGCAAACTAGGCAAATTTTAAGCCTCATAAATATGCAAAGAATAATATTTAGGTAATACTATAATAAGAATATAATGAGACAAATCAGTTTTTGTCCCTACATTATTTTATTGATGCTACTAAGAAAATCCGATGCTATGGCAGTAGTCAGTTCCTAAATTACAGGCATCAACTCTCTCTACTGCTATGTTGGTATCTGAATTGGTTCCTTTATTATTGGTTACTTTTTTCTTTAGGGGACTTTGGTCACTGATGCTCCATTGATAATTGCTAAGATGAAATTTTGATTATTAATCGATTATCAATCCATATATTTTCCTAACCGTTAGTTTAGAATGCATGCCTATTTTATTCTCTAAAAATATATATCTATCATCAAATGGAAAAGCTTTAAATCAGAGAGTAAACTGTAAATCAGAGTGTTAGAATAAAAGAAAATGTACCTTTAAGACAAATATTTTCGTTTCAATATAAAGACTTGGCTATTGAGGTGTCTAATATATTTATGGAGAAAAATTCTAGCCTTTGAAATTTCATTAAGAGAATAACAGATCCTACATAAGAAAGCATGCTGCTGCTGTTGCTAAGTCACTTCAGTCGTGTCTGACTCTGTGTGACCCCGTAGACAGCAGGCCACCAGGCTTCACCGTCCCTGGGATTCTCCAGTCAAGAACACTAGAGTGGGTTGCCATTTCCATCTCCAATGCATGAAAGTGAAAAGTGAAAGTGAAGTCACTCAGTTGTGTCAGACTCTTTGCGACCCCATGGACTGCAGCCCACCAGGCTCCTCCGTCCATGGGACTCTCCAGGCAAGAGTACTGGAGTGGGTTGCCACTGCCTTCTCCAAGAAAGCATAGATATATAAATTTATTCTTTAATCTTGAAATGTTTCATATACTGTTACTTCAAAACCATTATGAAAAAATTTAATGTAGTTNTGGACTGCAGCCCACCAGGCTCCTCCGTCCATGGGACTCTCCAGGCAAGAGTACTGGAGTGGGTTGCCACTGCCTTCTCCAAGAAAGCATAGATATATAAATTTATTCTTTAATCTTGAAATGTTTCATATACTGTTACTTCAAAACCATTATGAAAAAATTTAATGTAGTTAAGAATATTGGTCATGCTCATATATACACTATCATGTGTAAAATGGATAGTGGGAACCTGCTCTGTAGCACAGGGAACTCAGCTTGATGCTCTGTGATGATCCAGAGGACTGATAAATGGGAGGGAGGTTTTAGAAGGAGGGATATATGTAGACATACAGGCTATTTACTTTGTTGTACAGCAGAAACTAACACAACATTGTAAATCAATTATACTCCAATAAAAACTTTTCTAAAAAAGAATCCTGGCCATGATAGTTCAAGGTGATGAAAAAAGATCAGCAGATAGTTGTAGTTAATTATAAAACCACAGCTTTCTCCCAATTAAACTTTCTTTAAAAAGAAAGGAAAAATAGAAACACAGAAGCTAAACTGAACATATTCTGATAAGGCAAATGCCAGATAGAATTTTACTTGTCAAATTCGAAGTTTCTACCAAAACCAACAAACAAAGCAGTGATGTAATGTCTAAATTTATATAGTTAAACCAAAATTTGAGACTTCAATTTCTACATTTTTTTCTTAATCACAGAAGTGAAATCTTATCAAAATATCCACATTATATGGTTGCTTAACACAACTGAACTGTGCATCTAAAAATGGTTAAGATAGTAAATTTTATGTTATGTATATTGTAGCACAGTCCATGGGGTTGCAAAAGAGCCAGACACAACTTAGCGGCCAAACATAGCATAATTTCAAAAAGTTAAAACCAGAAAAAAATCCACATTATGAAAAATTACAATTAAATCATTGTAATTCCTATGTAAATTTCTACTAAAATAAGAAAATTTAACTATTAATTAAAATAAGACTATATTACAATAAAAACTTTGATGCATTTAACAATTGTTCAGAATATAGTAAAATAGATTTATAAAATTTTCACTTATTCTTAGTTTCAGAATAAAAATACTTAGCATAAAGATGAAACAGAGTAACTTAACTATTAAGTTAGCCCAAATCCATCGTGGACTGAGGGGAAAATTAACTAGGTTACTGCTTATTGTACTTCAATGTCAATAATAAAAATCAGCAGCATGGTAGTTATAAGTATCCATAAATGTTCCAGCTCTTTTTCTTCTAGTTGAGATGAGTAAAACTAGGGATGGCCATGTGCCTTGCTCTGGCCCAAGAAATGAGAATGGAAGAGATATATATCACGTCCAGGCAGAAGTTTTAAGAGCCAAGCGTGTTTCTCCATATTCTTTTTCTCTTCACTACACTGACTGGTAATGCTCTAAAGACTGGCTGTTCCTCAGCCAAGATTCTGGAATAAAAATGATAATGATAATAAAGAGTGTTCCAGCAAATCCATAAAGAACATATAGCATAAGTAAAAATAAGCTGTTGTTCCTTTAACTCTAAGATTTTTTAGAGTATTTTATAATACCAGACTATTCTGACTGATACAGAGATAAAAATGGAACGCAAAGTAGTTCTATAAAGAAAAAAACGGATACCTGCAAATGAGGGAAATGGAAGGATGGGCAGGAAATGGTAGGATTCGGATTCCATCCCTCCTCCTGCCTGGGGCAGCTGCTCCTACAGAAGGCTTCCACCAGAGCAGAGATTACAGGGCATTATGAAAAGTCAAAAGTCGTAAATGACAGAGTTCAGGATGAGG
>SJYX01011856.1:0-20430 GCA_006410675.1 Oreotragus oreotragus
TTTTTTTTTTTCACTCATAGATCCTTTGTTTTAAAATATTGTCTTTGGCACTGTGGTTGTTAAAATGATTTGTTTTCCCATCATTTTAAATAATATATACATATATAAATGCCACTCAAAGGTTCTGACCAGCATGAGATAACTGATGATGGCTCACTCAGTTGATATATTTCTCACCAGAAAAGTTTAAATTTGATGTTTATTTCGCTTTCCAACCTTAACATGAGAAGATTAATCATAAAAACATTTAGATTTATAAATGATTAGAACTAGTCTGTGGACTCTTCGGGCACCAGATAGAGAAGGTTTGATTTTTATTGGTCGTTGAGTACACATATTCTCATCTGATGCAGTAGATGTCTATAACTAATAATTTTTTCAGCACTTTTAGTCAACATATGTTAATGTAAGAATTTGGAAAACTGAAAATGATAACAAGAGAGCCTTCATTTGGTAAATAGTTTCTTCTTCCAAGGAACTCTGACTACTTAGTATTTTTTTTTAAGAATTTTTTTTTTGATGTGGATCATTCTAAAAGTCTTTATTGAATTTGTTACAATATTGCTTCTGTTTTATGGTTTGGTTTTCTGCTTTGAAGCATGTAGGATGTTAGCTCCCCAACCAGGGATTGAACCCACACCCCCTGCACTGGAAGGCGAAGTCTTAACCACTGGACCAAAAAGAAAGCCCCTGACTACTTAGTATTTCTTCATCTATGTTCTCCAAGTCTCATATCTAGGATGGATGTCCCAAGAAGCAAAAAAGACAGAAAACATGGAAGAGGAAGGGGAGAAGAAACAGGGGGCATCACCAGAGAGGTGCTGAGTGAGAGGCTCTGCACCTCTCTCTTCTAGGATAGGCTTACGGTGACAGGGAATCTTCCAGAAGTGATCGAGCTAAGTCAACAATTGTGCATTTTCAAGTATACAGGGCAAGAGAAACTATTTTTTTCCTAGACTTTCTTTAGGAAGTCAGATTTCTTAAGTAGTGACTTTATTGGTATATAATTGTACCAAGTTGTCATTAATAATTTCCAGAAGAAACTGAGTTTGGAACAATGTAGTAACAGTTACTATATATAAAGTGGCTATGTCAGTAAACAATCTGCCTGCAATGCAGGACACTGCCTACAACACAGGAGACCCAGGTTTGATCCCTCATTCAGGAAGATCCCCTGGAGAAGGAAATGGCTGCCCTCTCCAGTATTGTTGCCTATGAAATCCCATGGACAGAGGAGCCTGGTGGACTACTATTCATGGGGTTGCAAAGAGTCTAACACAACTTAGCGACTAAACCACCACTGTAACGTAGCCAGAAGGTACAAGCAAAGTGAAAGTGAAGTGAAGTCGCTCAGTCGTGTCCGACTCTTTGCGGCCCCATAGACTGTAGCCTACAAGGCTCCTCTGNAGTCTAACACAACTTAGCGACTAAACCACCACTGTAACGTAGCCAGAAGGTACAAGCAAAGTGAAAGTGAAGTGAAGTCGCTCAGTCGTGTCCGACTCTTTGCGGCCCCATAGACTGTAGCCTACAAGGCTCCTCTGTCCATGGGATTTTCCAGGCAATAGTACTGGAGTGGATTGCCATTTCCTTCTCCAGGGGATCTTCCCAACCCAGGGCTTGAACCAAGGTCTCCTGCATTGTAGACAGACGCTGTACCATCTGAGCCACCAGGGAAGTCCTAGAAGGTACAAGGGATACCACAAAATTTTTTCTAGACCTATCATCGCAGTTAAGGCTGGTTTTCATGCGCTTCTAAGCAGTAGAAAACAAAATTTCAAAAGCTAAGGCAGCATGCCTAAATGTTTCATACACAGAAAGGTTCGAGTTTAAATTCAACTTCAGTTCTTGTTTCAGAGCCCAAGTTCTTTTCTCTTTAATAGTGTGTCTCTCTTTGTGACATGAACAGCTGTGTAGCTCTGGATCTCATTAAGCTTTTGATTACACATAGGTGTTTTTTTTTTTTTTTTCAATATACTCATTTTTACATTCCCAGGAAAGTTTTGAATTTTGGGGATTTTGAAGAGCCTAGAAATAGATTTCTCCAGAACTTTAAGGAGAAAAAAAATGCCATTGCTCTTCTGAATTTTGATCATAGAACTAAAATACTTCTTGGTATGCTTTAGGTAGAAAACTCAAGAAAGCTTAACTTTGACTTGAAAAGAAAAAGACAAGGAAGTAGTAAAAATAGATTTGAGAAGAGAGACTTGCAGAAGAACATCTCCATGTCAAGGGATTCCTGAGACAACTTTGGAGGTTGTTTGGAAGGGGTAAGCCAGTCTTCTTTTTCAGTTATTTCTTTTCTGCTAAATTGTGAGCTTTTGGGGGATAGAGACATGCCTTTTTCATCATTGAATACTGGAGGCCTGGCAGATTGACTCAGATAGCTTTGAATGAATGCATCAAGCAGTTAATTGATGCTTCTCATGTGATAGGTTCAAAGGTCAGTTGTCTGAAAGAGTCAGTCATTCAGTCAGTTCAGTTGCTCAGTTGTGTTAGACTCTTTGAACCCCGTGGACTGCAGCATGCCAGGCTTCCCTGTCCATCACCAACTTCCAGAGCTTGCTCAAACTCATGTCCATTGGTTGGTGATGCCATCCAACCATCTTATCCTCTGTCATCCTCTTCTCTTCCTGCCTTCAATCTTTCCCAGCATCAGGGTCTTTTTCAGTGAGTCAGTTCTTCCCATCAGGTGGTCAAAGTATTGGAATTTCAGCTTCAACATCAATTCTTCCAGTGAATATTCAGGGCTGATTTCCTTTAGGGTTGACTGGCTGGATCTCCTTGCAGTCCAAGTGACTGTTAAGAGTCTTCTCCAACACTACAGTTTAAAAGAGTAGAGGGATACAAAACTAAGATTCTTTTCATATGAAACAAAACACGGCTGTTAGAGACCATGTCCGGGGAAGGCAATGGCACCCCACCCCAGTACTCTTGCCTGGAAAATCCCATGGACGGAGTAGCCTGGTGGGCTGCAGTCCATGGGGTCGCTAACAGTCAGACAGACTGAGCGACTTCACTTTCACTTTTCTCTTTCATGCATTGGAGAAGGAAATGGCAACCCACTCCAGTATTCTTGCCTGGAGAATCCTAGGGATGGGGGAGCCTGGTGGGCTGCCATCTATGGGGTCACACAGAGTTGGACATGACTGAAGTGACTTAGCAGCAGCAGCAGCAGCAGCAGCAGAGACCATGTCAATTGGTCAAGACCTTCAATTTATCTAGAGTGATGGAAGATTTTGGATTCAGCATATATAGTTTATATTGATTTCCCAGGTTGTACAGTGCTAATGAATCTACCTGCCAATGCAGGAAATGCAGGGGATGCAGTTTCGATTCCTGGGTACGGACAATACCCTGAGTAAGAAATGGCTACCCACTCCACTATTCTTGCCTGGAAAATCCCATGGACATAGGAGCCTAGTGGGCTGTATAGTCCATGGGATCACAAAGAGGCAGATATGATTAAGCATGCACACATGCACATATATAATTTATGGGTCTAAGACCTGACATAACTCTTCAGTCACAGACATCCATATGACACATCTCCCTCCCTCCTCCACATATGTGAACACACATCAACTGATGTTAAAACATCATAGAGTGGATGGTTACCCTTTCTCTATAATGTACCTCTACTCAGCAAAGTGGCATAAAGCTCTAAGGAGGATATCTTAACCACACATCAGTCATTGTCATTAAGGAGAAGAAACCATCCTTCCTAAACCCAAAAGTCATGCTTTTGAGATAAAGCTTTTGAATGCTTTGTTTGGTTTGCTTTTTATATTAATCAGTTAACTAGCTAGTTAATTCATTAAGTTAGCTATTAGGCAGGAAAAGACTCCATATCAGCTAGAGGCACAAGTGAGGAGAGAAAATTGCTGCTGCTCAAAGAAAATGCTTGAGAAGCTGGCTCTTAGCACAAGACCCATTCTTAGTGCAGACCTGAGATCCGGTGGAAGGAGTGGATCACTCAGGTGGAGACTGGTGTCCACAACAGAGCTATAATAGGGCAGAACCTTTATAGTCTAGTCTAGTACAAGCATCACTAGAGGGATGCTGCCTGTAAGCTTACAGTATACAGCAGGGTCCATATCTTGGAACCCTGCCTCCCAGGTAATGAACATTAAGCTAAAATACCTTTGTTCAGCTCACAGGAAACATCCTGACCAGGAATGACTGCAGGAAGGAAGAAATGGACACTTGCCATCTGGAGGCTGACAGGAACCAGGAAATGGTTGACCTTACCCCCCATTGCTTCACTCCCGCCCTGCTTTCGTATACGAGAAGCCTGAATTCTAACTGTGGCAAGATGGTTCTTTGGGACATGAGTCCACCATTTTTTGGTCTGCGGGCTTTCTGAATAAAGTTGCTATTCCTGGCCCTAACAACTCATCTCTTGATTTATTGTCATATGAACTTTCATATGGTGATCTTGGACTCAATAAGTGTATATAGGAAGTCTTCCATGGCCAAATACTGAATTAAAGAGCGAGGAGCAAATGAATCAAAGGACAAAAGACCAAAGCTCTCCTGACATTTTTTAAAGACACTAAAAATTGATTGAGACTAATGACAATATGGTGAAGGTATCACATATGGCATTTGACTTGTTTCCATCCCTCTTTTGGGAGAAGGGTTTTTGCTTCTTATATCTGCTGGCAAGGGATCTCTGGCAGGGGAGATCATTGCCTATCCTAAAATGCATTTTGTAAAGAAGGAAATCCAACACATATCATTTTATTATATTTTATTAATTAAATTAACTTACTTATTTTTGGTTGCACTGGGCCTTGGTTGCTTCATGCTGGCTTTCTCTAGTTGCAGCTCTGGAGCCTGTGGGTTTCGGTATTTGTGGTACATGGGCTTAGTTGCCCCGAGGCATGAGGGATCTTCCCAGATCAGGGATTGAATCTATGTCTCCTGCATTGGCAGGTGAATTCTTAAGTGCTGAACCATCAGGGAAATCCCATATCATTTTAAGGAAATATAATTTCTCACTTATGTAAGTAATTGAAATATTTCAGAGTCCACTCTCTTCATCCATTAACTGATGCTCTAGACCAGTGGTTCTTAAGCTCTGGCTGGCATCAGAATCACTTGGGGAACTTGCTGAGAATATGAAGGTCCAGGTCCTCTCCTACTCCTAGGAACTGGCCTGGTGTCTTATTAGGTTTCTGGGTGATTTCCATATTCACCCCTATTTGAGAACCAAGTAGTGGTAGATGTGAGATTCTCTTCCTTCTCTCTGCCATGTTGTTTGAACATTCCCAGTTTCTGCACAATTTTGTCTCCTGTCTCATGGTCTTGTCTCCAGGTCCCAGGCTCTTTATTTTGGTCTCAAATTGATTCCAATTTCTATTGACTCTGTTTGATCTGACCTCACCCTGACTCTTTTTGCAACTCCTATATGCTTTCTGCTGCTCCTGCTCCGTGCCCTTCACAGCTCAACATCTTTCCGCCTGCCTCCACCCCATGTCTCCTGTCCCTACCCCTTATAAGTGTGAGGTGGGGCCAGTGTTCAGACATTCAGCACATGTATTAAATACTTTATGCCCTTGTATTTTGTGTTGAGCAAAAATGAATTCATGACACTCTTTTGTTAATACGGTATTAACATGACAACCTTAAAATACAATTCGCCTTTTGAGTTTGGATATAAATGAATTTATTTGTAAGTCATCCACCATATATTTAATAGATTCATTATTAGTTAACACGAGCTGCCACAGCTAGGTAAATTTCAAAAGACAGGTGGGCAAATATCCAAAAAGCACAGATAAGGCGTGTTTTCCCAAAGTGACTGCTCATGGATCCTTTCTGTTGACCTCTTAAAACCCAAGTGACACAACCTTGTTCAGGCAATGAGTATTTATTGATTGCCCATATAAAGCATGATAGATATTTGGGAATTTGAAGGTAACAGAAAATATTAGGTAGACATAGGACTTACCCTCAAATGACCAGGAGAACCTGCTTAAGTAATGCTGAGAAAGTTACCACCTAGGATTTAGGATCCATAATTACTATCAACCAATGTTTGAAATATTCTTTGATATGTAACACATAATTATCCATCAAGATATAAAGTTTTAGATTTATTCTTCTTTCATGGAGCTACTTTATCTTGAAACATTTTTAGCTGAGGTTTATTCAGAATGGAGCTTCCCAGGTGGCTCAGTGGGTAAAGACTGTGCCTTCCATGCAGGGGATGCAGGAGATGTGAGTTTGACCCCTGGGTCAGGAAGATCTCCTGAAGGAGGTCATGGCAATCCACACCATTATTCTCACCTGGAGATTCCCACAGATAGAGGAGCTTGATGGGCTACAGTCCATCGGGTGTATAGAGTCAGACACATCTGAAGCTACTGAGCACGCGCACATGCATATTCAGAATATAGTCAAGAATCTGGATACATTCATTTACCATAGAAAGTGAAAGTGAAGTCGCTCAGTCGTGTCTGACTCTTTGCGACCCCATGGACTGCAGCCTACCAGGCTCCTCTGTCAGTGTGATTCTCCAGACAAGAATACTGGAGTGGGTTGTCATTTCCTTCACCAAGGGATCTTCCCAACCCAGGGATCGAACCCAGGTCTCCCGTATTGCAGACAGACACTTTAACCTCTGAGCCACCAGGGAAGCCCTTCAGTTACCATATTCCCTGGGAAAACATCAATGATGCAAAGTGGAAGGAGCATGAATGAAGTAATCATGAGCTAATTTGGGATATACAAAGGGCACCCTCTTTGTGAAAAATTGAGAGCATCTGTTTTGCCTTAATTTCTGTGTTTGCAGTTTTAGAGGACCCATATCAGGGAGGCAAAAAGATTTCATATGTTCACACAGTAGCCTACATTTTAAAAAATATTTTTAATTTTTAGTAATTTATGTGGCTGTGCTGGGTCTTAGCTGTAGTATGTGTGGGCTACAGTCCATGAGATCTCCAAAGAGTCAGACATGACTTTGCGACTAAACCACAACTGCTTCCCACTGTAAAGCTGGCGTGTCAGATAATGACCTTCTTGGTGTTTCTTGTGGGTAGGGTATGGGCAACATGACCTCAAAGTTCTTCCGGACACACACTTCTGCCTAAATACATGTGGGAAGCTTGTGAAGAGAAGAAGAACTGACCGGATTCTATTCTGATGAAAATGATGATGGGCTGGGAGTTGCACTGCTCCTAGAAGCAGTGGGAGCGTTAACAGAGTGTCCTGGTCCAGTGCCCGGTGGTTGGTGGTGTCCGACAGAAGTGCCTTCTGCAGAGTCTGCACCACTGAAGATGGCAGTGATGATTTCATGATTTGGGGACGGTTTCTGATTGGCAGGCCCCCAAACTTGATTGATTAGTTTTCTTATCTGTAAATGCCCAATATTCTTAAAAAAATAATCTTTTAACTTAAGTGAGTTAGGCTTAGTTTTTTTAAAAGATATATCTATTTATTTGGCTGTGCACAAGGTCTTAGCTGTGACACGTGGGATCTTCAGTTTTTGTCACAGCCTGTGGGTTCTTTAGTTGAGGCATAAAGGATCTTTTTAGCTGTGACATGTGAACTCGTCACTGTGGTGTGTGGGATCTTGCTCCCTGATCAGGAATTGAATCCAGACCCTCTGCATTGGGAATATGGAGTCTTAGCCACCAAGGAAGTCTTAGGGTTAGTTTTTGATGCTTGCTTTTGATGTGTGCAAATGAAAGTCTTAGCCAATATGTTACAGTATTTTATGGAATAATGATCAAAAGTCATATCTTTGGTTTTACTGGGTAATCTTCAGAAAATACACCTTCCCAATTTTAAAATCTTGAAGACATTTTTTAGTGATCCGCTTCCATTTGTAGATCAAGATGGTCTTTCTAAAAGGCAAATGTTTCTGTTTGTACTGTAATAATGGCATAAAAGCAATTTCCTATTCTAATTAACGCACAGGGAATGGAGCAAGAGCTGGAATAGGTGACGTGCATAGGTGAACAGGTCTTCCTTGGATTGCTTGCTGTTAGAGACTCAGAGAGAAGTTTTAGGGCGGGACTTGGGTTTTCAGGTTGGAGGTGTAAAGCCTAAGGTTTTAGGGGGCTCTTTCTTTAAACATATTTTTTCTTTAATTAAAAAAATATTTTTGGCCACACCATATGGCTTGTAAAAGATTTTAGTTCCCTGACCAGGGACCAAACCTGCACCCCTTGCATTGGAAGCAAATAGTTTTAACCACTGTGCTACCAGCAAAGTCCCATAGGGAGCTCTTTCTTGAGCACCCAGTTGCTAAGGGCCTGGGGGAAAACTGTTTTCTGTGAGTTCTTGGACAACTGGCATCACAGGACGTGGTGGGCTTCGGCATGCTTATGGTGGGTGGTGTCGCTCATGTTTCACAGTCATGCATTGTGGTATGCCACTGGAGAAATGCGACACAAAAGCACCTCTGTGAGGGGGCTGGATCCTCCAGGATCCTCCAGGTGCCTGGCTTCATTAAGGGTAAACTTCAGAATATTTTAAAAAATAGATAGCTCATCCTTTAGTTAAGCCTCCTAAAATATGTTCATTGAGAGTAAAGTTGTGATGAAGAGTTGGAAGCTTTCTGAAAACTACCTGGAAATTGATGGCTTTTCCCTTACAATCAATAATGAGAGAAAGGTAGGTTGACACCTTCTGGCTAGAGAAGAGACCAACCAGATGACATGGCTGAAGAGATGGCCACATCGTCTGGGGGAGAAGAGATCAAGGATGGATTTGGAGTGAGGATCAGCAAAGGGGCCAATCTCCATTTCTTTACTCTCTGAAGGGTGAGTTGTTAACTTTATTCCTTGGAGGGTGGTCTTTGTGAATACTGGTGGTTGGCTCTTTATTATCTGTGCTAATAATAAAGAGAAGGGGGAAATCCAAAATAGTAGGGTGTCCTCCAATGATTTAGGCTTAGTTTAGAAATCTTTTTAAGAGGTTAAAACAGTAGAAATCTCAGAAGATTTGCCTCTTCGCTTTATGTTTTGTCATAGGTGCATGTTATTTCTTTATTTTATTTTATTTTTGCTGCACCGTGAGCTATGTGGGATCTCAGTTTCCTGAACAGGGAGCAAACCTGTGCCCACTGCACTGGAAGTGCAGTCTTCTGCTGGCCCTCTAGGAAAGGCCTGCTGCATTTTGTTTAATTGAAAAAATGGTAATAACATCTCCCCATTTGTTGAGTTTCTGCAGTGCTCCAAGCAGTGGGCTGGGTACCTTTTCTGTGTCATCTCCTTTTTTTGTTGTTGTTTTGTTTTATTTATTTATTCGTTTTGGTGTCATCTCCTTTAGTTCTCCAGAGAAGGCAATGGCACCCCACTTCAGTGCTCTTGCCTGGAAAATCGCATGGACGGACGAGCCTGGTGGGTTGCAGTCCATGGGGTCGCTAAGAGTTGGACATGACTGAGTGACTTCACTTTGACTTTTCACTTTCATGCATTGGACAAGGAAATGGCAACCCACTCCAGTGTTTTTGCCTGGAGAATCCCAGGGACGGGGGAGCCTGGTGAGCTGCCATCTATGGGGTAGCACAGAGTCGGACACGACTGAAGCAACTTAGCAGCAGCAGCAGCAGCTTTTAGTTCTCACAAAAAACTCCTTGAGAATGGTACTGTAATTTTCGTGTATACTTCTATATTTTGTGTGAACACCCTACACAAGAATTTGTCATTCAGAGTCCCAAGTAATACCAATAGTCATACAAATATAAAAAAGCTAAGAAGTCACAAAAGTTTAAAATAGACTTTCCTTCCAATCAATTAGCAATTAATAAACAAACAAGTTTATTTGTTACCTTTATCTCTGCTGATAATCAACTCCTAGGTATTAGAAGATTGATTCTTACTGAATATTTTCAGAGGAAATTTCATGATACCAAAGAAGAAAAAGTCCAAGCAAACATTTTAGGGAATGCCACCTTGATTTTGTTCAGCTGTGCAGAAACGAAATCATAAATATTCTTGTTCATTAATTTTTTTATCGACCACATTGGCTCTAGGCTTGGAGTGGTTAAATCAGCCTCATCTTTTTAAAATTAATTAATTAATTTACTTATTTGGCTGTGCTGGGTCTTAGCTGTGGCCTGTGGGATCTTCGATCTTCGTTGCAGCATGCAGGATCATTAGTTGTAGCTTTCACACTCTTAGCTGTGGCATGTGGAATCTACTTCCCAGACCAGGGGTCAAACCTAGGCTCCCTGCATTGGAAGAGTCAAGTCTTAATCCCTGGACCACCAGGGAAATCCCTCAGCCTCATCTTTTATGCTTTTTAATGTGTTTAGGTAACATGTTGATGTAATTATCCCAGTTTTTGAATCAGTGGTGATGAAACTTTCATATGCATAGATATCAGCCAGGGTGCTTGCTAAAAAGGTACACTCGTGGGCCCCATCCCAGTGATTTTTTTTTCTTTTAGCACCTATTAAGTCATAATAACCTAGTTAGTCAAACAAAATATAGGCATTACCCTTTAATTCCTTCCCACAAATGCAGCATATGACTTAGCATCAAGTCTTAGCAATTCTACTCACAAAGCATCTTGAACCCACCCATTTTTATTGCCGTTATTACCACATTTATTCCTTCTTTCCTATATATTGTGATATTATCCTAACTAGTTTCCTTCCTTCCACTCTTGCCTTCCTCACACCCCACTCTCCATGTGGTAGCCAGAAGGATCTTTTACAAATGTAAAACAGATCATGTGATCTCCTACACCCATGTTAGTGTAGTGATAGTCAGTCGTGTCTGACTCTTTTGCGACTCCATGAACTGCAGCCTGCCAGGCTCCACTGTCCATGGAATTCTCCAGGCAAGAATACAGGAGTAGGTTGCTATTCCCTTCTCCAGGGGATCATCCTGACCCAGGGATCAAGCCTGGTATCCTGCATCACAGACCGATTCTTTACTGTCTGAGCCACCAGGAAAGCCTATGCACCTCACTCTCCACTAACTTTCTATTCTGCTTAGGATGAAACCCAGGCTCCTTTTTCTCTCTCAAAAATCCTCCTTGGTGATGCCCTGACTGCCTCTTCATTCTCATTACCTGTGACTCCTCTCTCCCACGCCCAGTATCCATCTGCATTATGTGATGTCCTGGAATATGCCAACCTCCTTTATTCCTAGGAGAGCTGTTCCTTCTGCCTGGTAGGAGCTTTCTTGGATCTTTAAGTTCCTGGTTTCCCATCATTCAGTTCTCAGCCTAGATGTTGCTTCTTCAGACATCTCTCTTTACTACCCAATCTAGTGGCCAACTGGTAACCATCAAGTATTTCACCCTATTTTAATTCTCCAAAGAGCATTTATCCTCCTCTGCTATGTGGATTGTTTGTTGATTGGCTGGCTCCTTACCCTATGATGTAAGCTCTTTCAGAGAAGGAACTTTGTCTTGTTGTTACCATGTCCCTAGTGCAAAATAATCTTTGCATGTATTAGGTACACAGAAAATGTTTGATAAATAAACAAATAACTAAGAATATATCAAGAAACAAGACACAGTTCTTACACTCACAATTTTGCAGTCTCATAAAGTGCATAATTTATTATACTCTCAGGGTTTATGAGTGGTCAAAGAGTTAATATTTCTTAACTTCAACCTCAAAGGTCCTTCCCACAGTCCTTGCAGGCTGTTTAGATGCGGTTACACAAAACACACATTCCATTTCTTTTGGAGCAGGTCCGATCAGCCTATAAAAAATAGCTCTTAAACCACTGATGAACATATTGTTGGACTCTCTGTTTTATCCAGATAAATCCTCTGTGTCTCCAAACTGTTAGTATTGCTGACTGTATTAAATTTTTTAGTGCACAGTACTTTTGGTAGGATGTCAAGTATTTTCGCAGTGTTTAATGAAATATTAAAGCAACGCGATCTGAAAGACCCTGTAAGGGATTCTGACTTGGGCTTAGAAGAAATACTTCATAATTGGTCTTGCCTCTGAACTATTCTGTGACCTCTGCACCCCTTTGTCCCTCAGTTTCTCCATTTGTAAAGATTAACTAATGTCACAGAAACCTCCATTTTCAGGTAAAGTAGATGAGAAAGTAAAATTGTTTAAATCTCGTAGCTAGTCCCTAGAGATCACTGAGGCACCTTGAAAAACTATTGGCTCCGCTGGCGAGAGTCATTTTATTGAACCACTATTCTGAAGGCAGGCTGCCAGCCGGGGATCGTGCAAGGGCTTTGTAAAGTCTTGTTTTTCTTAATGGTATTTTCCCCACCAGCCTTCCAGAATGCCTGAAATGTCTACCACAAGAATAGCTCCTTTGGGTTAAGAGGTTATCTCCAGGGAGACATGTTTAAAATGAACTCCTGGTGTAGATAACACATGAGCGTCGTTTAGCACATCTGCACTGATTGGTCTATTAGAGTTTAATGCCTTCCAGGAGAAAACTTCAGCTAAGGGAACAGGATATGCTATCTTCTACTCCTTCCTTCTATGCATCCATCCACCCTTGAAGCAGTTAGAGAGTTTCCTATGAATTGTTTTCAATTGCTTTATTGAGGTATAATTGACATACAGTATACTGCACATAAGTTTGTATATTATATGTAATATAAATGCATATATATTTGTGAAATAATTAGCACAGTCAAGACAGTGAACAAATCCATGACCCCTGAAATTTCCTTGTGCCTCTTGATAATTTCTCTCTCAGGCCCCTTCAGACAACCATTGACCTGCTTTCTGTCATTTTAAATAAGTTTTCATTTTCTATAGATTTATATAAATGGAACTGTATAGTTAATTTTTTATTATGATTTCTTTCATTTAGCATAATTATTTTGAGACTGAGTTATGTCATCATCTATATCAACAATTCATTCCTTAACATTGTTGTGTTGTATTTCATTGTATGGGTATATCATCATTTGTTTCTTTATTCACTTATTAATGGACATTTGATAATTTTTAGCTTATGACTATTACAAAGATGTGTGAACAATCATTCAAAGCTGTTTGTATGAACACATGCTATCATTTCTCTTGGGTAAATACCTAGGGGTAGAATGGCTGGATTGTATGGTCGGTGCGTGCTTAACCTTTTAAGAAACTGCCAAACCATTTTCCAAAGTACGTATACTGTTTTACAATCCAACTAACAATGTTAATGAATTTTAGTTCTTCTAAATCTTCATCAACACTTTAGCTGTTGTAATCAGTGTGTGGCGGTACCTAACCATATGTTTGCTTTGCATTTTCCTAAAGGCAAATGATATTGAACATCTTTTCATACACTTATTTGCCATCACTGTATTTTTCTTGGTGAAATCTCTGTTTAAATCGTTTGCCTACTTATTAATTTGGTTGTTTTCTTTATATTGAGTTTTGAGAGTTCTTTGGATATAAATAGTTCCTTGTTGGCTATAAGATTTAAAAATCTTTTCTTCCAGTATGTGGCTTTTCATTTTCTTAACAATGTCTTTGAGGTGCAGTCATTCTTGATTTTTCACAAATTTCTAATTATTNTAATTTGGTTGTTTTCTTTATATTGAGTTTTGAGAGTTCTTTGGATATAAATAGTTCCTTGTTGGCTATAAGATTTAAAAATCTTTTCTTCCAGTATGTGGCTTTTCATTTTCTTAACAATGTCTTTGAGGTGCAGTCATTCTTGATTTTTCACAAATTTCTAATTATTTACTTATTTTTTATAGGTAAATGTATCTATATTTTCCATCTTTTCTAAGAAATTGTTGCCTGCTCCAAAGTCATAAAGATTCTAATGTATGTTTTTTGGAAGTTTTATATTTTTTGTTCTTTCATTTATGTTTGTGATCTGTTTTGAGTTTATTTTTGTATGTGGTGTGAAATATTATTGACATTCATGTCTTAATAGCTTATTTGTTGAAAACGGTACCATTTATTGAAAAGAGTATCCTTTATTCACTGATTTTCCCTTGCATCTTTCTAAAAAAATCAGCTTTTCTTATATGGGTAGAAAAATTATGGTCTCTTTGCCCCATTTCATTGGTTTATTTGAGTGTCTTTAGTTAGTAAAGGTAATTGTGTATTATTTACAATAAATTTAAAATCAGATAAAGGCTTAGTTCATCAGCTTTCCTTTGTTTTCAAGTTATTGTGGCTATTCTCGTCCCTTTGCATTTCCAGAATCAGTTTGCCGATTTCTACAGATAAACCTGCTGAGGTTTTAATCGAAATTAAGTTGAATCTACAGATCAATTTGGGAGGAGTTGACATCCTAACAATATTAGATCTTCTTTAATTTCTTTCAGCAATGTTTTTTTTTTGTTTGTTTGTTTTTTGTTTTTATTGTCCAGATTTAGTACATATTTTATGAGATTTATCTTCAAGTATTTCATGAATTTTGATGCTCTTATAAATGGTATTTTAAAAATTGTATCTTTTGACTGTTCATTGGCAGTATATAGAAATTCATTTGCTAGCTCATTTGTTAGTTCTAACAGCTACTTTGGTAGGTTTTATTTTGTTTTCTGTATATATGATCATCATGTTTGCTGTGAATAAAGATAGTTTTATTTCTTCCTTTTCTATATGGACACCTTTTATTTCTTTTCCTTGCCTTACTGAAATGACTAGACCCTCCATGACAGTGTTGAATAGAGTAGTGAAAATAGATATCCTTGCCTTGTGCTGAGCATAAGGGAAAGTATTGTCTTTCACCATTGTTATTGGATGAATTGTGTTCTCCCCAAATCCAAATGTTGAAGTCCTACCTCTCAGCACTTCAGAATGTGACTCTGTTTGGAGATAAGGCCTTTAATGAGGAAATGAAAATAAACTGAGGTTACATGGGTGCCTTCTAGTCCAATATGACTAGTGTCTTTAGAAGAAGAAGAGATGAGGACACAGATATGTGTAAATATCAAGGAAAGACCGTGTTAAGACAGAAAGACTGCCATCAACAAGTCAAGCAGAGAGGTCTTAGAATGAAATCAGTCTGACTCACATCTGGGTCTTCTAGCCCCCAGAATAGTGAGAAAAACATTTCTGTTGTTTAAGCCCCCCAGTCTGTAGTATTTTGTTATGGCAGCCTTAAAACACTAATACAGTCATTAGGTATGGTATTAGCCACAGGTCTTTTGCATTAATAGATACTTTTGCCAGGTTTTGAAAGTTAAATTCTGTTCTTAGTGTGCTGAGCATTTTTATGAGAAATGTATGTAAGATTTGTCAATGACTTTCTGAATCTATTGAAAAGATTATATATTTTTTTGGTTTAGTTTGTTAATAAGGTGAATCAATGGATTGCAACAGAGATTTAACATACCATGAAAATTCTTCTGTATAGAATTAATGATACTTTTCAGCTGTTTCTGTTTTCAATGAAATAAAAATGCAATTAACTACAAATCAGCCTGTGTAGGTTGGTAAAAATTCTCAGCTGGGGTCTCATAAACTCGGAAGGAAGTAGTGAGATTGGATGATAGGTAGTTATACTTAAAATTGATTGTAATCTGAACCCTGAATTAACTAAAGAACTTCAGCACTTGGCTTTCAACTAAAAAGAGAGTTTAGGAAAATGAGGAGTTTAGCAATCACAGATAAAACTCAAATATTTAAATATGGTTTGGGATTTGGTTTCTTTTTTATTACACTTCTTACATACATCTAATTTCATAATGGATGTGTGAAGAATGGGTAGCTGTGTAGGTGGTTTTTAAAGAGCCTCAGGCATCTTCCTCCTCTGCCAAAGCAGTTCCCATGCTTTGTTCGTAGTTCATTTTCTCAGCTTAACTTTGCCTCTTTTTAAAGTAGATTTCACCTGGAGAACCAGCCCTCTGGGCTGTTTAGTGTCCATAGCAATGTCAGCTGATTGGCTTTTCTTCAGGGCTGTTTGAGCTCAGAGCACTAAGAGACTAAGAATCTTCCTCAGTGAAGAAAGAATAATTTGAAGCCCAGGATAAGTTCTCATCACAGGACAGTACCTGGGTAGGTGTTGAGTGATGGGCAATCTGAAGGTACAGGGCTCAAGGTGGGGCTGGGGTTGGTGGGAAGGCAAAAGTGATGTGTCCCAGGAAGCATGGTGAAATGCTGAAAGAGGAAGAAGGAGATCTAAGACACACTGTTTAATAAAACAAGTACATGTGAACAACCCTTCTGTGCCAGGAGTGGGCCTGGATGTAAGTAAATGTAAGTCAGTGTCTTCAAATGGGAGTGAAGCCAGGTGTGGGAGCAGAGGTGGGGAATGAGGGGAGAAGCAGGGAGATCAGCCAGAAATGAGGGGGTACGTGTCAAGTGCTGGCATAAAGTTGTATTCAGAATTGGGCTGGAGTGTTGGAGGTGGCCATTGTGAGAGCGACTGGAAGACAGAGATGGAAGAGGAGAGCTCTAGAGAGGAGAAGATAAATGAATGGTTCTGTTATGGGTTTGATAATGGCTAGATATTCAATTATAAAGGAAGGTCACATTATTTTCTGTATTCTGTGTTTACTAGGGCAAGATGCTATAAAAAAAAGAAAGAAAGAATGGAAAGGAGCTTGTAGGAAGAGTGGAATATCCATATAACGCTTAGGGATCAAAAAGTCTGTTAGCCCCAGTCTCTGGGCATTCTGGTTACTTGATGATTTATTGATATAGGATCAACTTTCACCTATTTATGATGTTTATTGCTAAATGTATTCATGATGTTTATTGCTAAATGTATTCCCTTCTACTCCAGTAGAGGGGAGTAGAAGGGAAGAGCAAGGCACTCAGCCATGTTATCTGAGTTCAAATTCTGGTTTCGCCCCTTGTTTTGTGTGACTTCTGGGCAAATTAACTTTTCTTTGCCTCAGTTTCTCCATCTGGAAAGTGGAGTTAATAGATTTTTTATGGAATGTTAACAATGGGAAGAGGGAAGGGAGACAGGGGACAACAGGGGTAGGGGATTAAGAGGTACAAACTACCTTGTATAAAATAAATAAACTACAAGGATATATTGTACAGCACAGGGAATATGGCCAGCATTTTATAACTATAAATGGAGTTTCAGTTCAGTTCGGTTCAGTAGCTCAGTCGTGTCCAACTCTTTGTGACCCAATGGACTGCAGCATGCCAGGCTTCTCTGCTCATCACCAACTCCTCGAGTTTGGTCAAACTCAGGTCCATTGACATGAGATGCCATTCAATCATCTCATCCTCTATAAATGGATTATAGCCTTTAAAAATTGTGAACCACTATGTCATATATCTGAAACATATAATATTGTAAATCAACCATACCTCAATTAAAAAAATTAAAAATGGACCAATTAAAAAAATAAAAACAAAAAAATAGAAGATTTAAAAAATGAGGACCAATTGAGTCAAATATGCAAAGTACTTATCAATGCCTAGTACATATGTGCACTCAGTAATAGCATTTTTATCACAGTTTGCCTATGTAATCGGAGAAGGCGATGGCACCCCACTCCAGTACTCTTGCCTAGAAACTCCCATGGACGGAGGAGCCTGGTGGGCTGCAGTCCACAGGGTCGCGAAGAGTTGGACACGACTGAGTGACTTCACTTTCACTTTTCACTTTCATGCATTGGAGAAGGAATATGTTTATGAACATAGCTAATTATATAGCATATATTTATAAAACAAAAATATTGTATATGCTTATATGTATGTGTGTGTATATATTTGAGTGTATGTATAGGTATGTATATATGTATGGGTGTGTTTGTGTATATGTGGGGAGAGAAAAAAGAGAGAAGGAGAGACAGGCACAGTGATTCTCAGTATATTATAGAGTAGGAGTTTGGGAGGAAGGCAGACCTGAATTCCATTTCTGTCTGTGCTTGTAATTACTGAGTCCCAGTTATTTTTATATTGTTACTTATTTAGTTTTGAATTTCCTAATTGCTGTGTGTGGGCTTTTCCTTTAGTTGCAGAGAGCAGGGGTCACTCTTACTGCAGTGCTCCGGCTTCTTGTTGCAGTGGCTTTTTTGTTGTGAAGCACACGCTCTGGGGCACACAGGCTTCAGTAGCTGCAGCGTGTGGGCTCAGTGCTGTGGCTCCTGGGCTCTGGAGCACAGGCTCAAGAGTTGTGGTGCACAGCTTTAGTTGCTCCTTGGTATATGGAATCTTCTCGGACCAGGGATTGAACCTGGCACTTACAGGGAAACTCCCATCCCCCCAGTTATTTTTAAATTGCACAATGAATATAAAAAGGTTTGCATGGTTAATGTGTGAATTAATGACATATAATATATGGCCTAATCAATTATCTGTTTGTTAATAAGCACTTATTGCCTATTGTTATTAGATACTTTTTAATGGTCATCTTTGATAGTAGTTCTTTTAGAGTAACCTTCAGAAAACTAATGCCAAGAAGTGTTAAAGAAATATTCCTATGAATTTAGTGATTTTGTACATTGTAGATTGGGCCAAAGTCAACTCTTTTTCAAAAAATTGAGCTGTTAATTTCCACTTTGCTTTAAGGAAGAGAGAATTGAAGATATGATATATGGTAATATAGTTGGAGTTCAGTTCAGTTGCTCAGTTGTGTCCAACTCTGTGCGACCCCATGGACTGCAGCATGCTAGGCTTCCCTGTACATCACCAACTCCTGGAGTTCACTCAAACTCATGTCTTTGAGTTGGTGATGCCACCCAGCCATTTCATCCTCTGTCGTCCCCTTCTCCTGCCTTCAATCTTTCCCAGCATCAGGGTCTTTTCCAGTGAGTCAGTTCTTTGTATCAGGTGACCAAAATACTGGAGTTTCAGCTTCAGCATCAGTCCTTCCAATGAACACCCAGGACTGGTCTCCTTTAGGATGGACTGGTTGTATCTCCTTGTAGTCCAAGGGACTCTCAAGAGTCTTCTCCAATACCACAGTTCAAAAGCATCAGTTCTTCAGTGCTCAGCTTTATTTTTATAGTCCAACTCTCACATCCATACATGACTATTGGAAAAATGATAGCCTTGACGACACAGATCTTTGTTGGCAAAGTAATGTCTCTGCTTTTTAATATGCTGTCTAGGTTGGTCATAACTTTCCATCCAAGGAGTAAGTGTCTTATAATTTCATGGCTGCAGTCACCATCTGCAGTGATTTTGGAGCCCAAAAATATAAAGTCAGCCACTGTTTCCCCATCTATTTGCCCTGAAGTGATGGGACCAGATGCCATGATCGGAGTTTTCTCAATGTTGAGCTTTAAGCCAACTTTTTCACTCTCCTTTTCACTTTCATCAAGAGGCTCTAATTCTTCTTCACTTTCTGCCATAAGAGTGGTGTCATCTGCATATCTAAGGTTATTGATATTTCTCCTGGCACTCTTGATTCCAGCTTGTGCTTCATCCAGCCCAGAATTTCTCATGATGTACTCTGCATATAAGTTAAATAAGCAGGGTGACAGTATACAGCCTTGACATGCCCTTTTTCCTATTTGGAACCAGTCTGTTGTTCCATGTCCAGTTCTAATTGTTGCTTCCTGATCTGCATACAGATTTCTCAAGAGGCAGGTCAGGTGGTCTGGTATTCCCATCTCTTTCAGAATTTTCCACAGTTGATTGTGATCCACCCAGTCAAAGGCTTTGGCATAGTCAATAAAGCAGAAATAGATGTTTTTCTGGAACTCTCTTTCTTTTTTGACGATCCAGCGTATGTTGGCAATTTGATCTCTGGTTCCTCTGCCTTTTCTAAAACCAGCTTGAACATCTNTTTCTCCAGTGGCATACCACAATGCATGACTGTGAAACATGAGCGACACCACCCACCATAAGCATGCCGAAGCCCACCACGTCCTGTGATGCCAGTTGTCCAAGAACTCACAGAAAACAGTTTTCCCCCAGGCCCTTAGCAACTGGGTGCTCAAGAAAGAGCTCCCTATGGGACTTTGCTGGTAGCACAGTGGTTAAAACTATTTGCTTCCAATGCAAGGGGTGCAGGTTTGGTCCCTGGTCAGGGAACTAAAATCTTTTACAAGCCATATGGTGTGGCCAAAAATATTTTTTTAATTAAAGAAAAAATATGTTTAAAGAAAGAGCCCCCTAAAACCTTAGGCTTTACACCTCCAACCTGAAAACCCAAGTCCCGCCCTAAAACTTCTCTCTGAGTCTCTAACAGCAAGCAATCCAAGGAAGACCTGTTCACCTATGCACGTCACCTATTCCAGCTCTTGCTCCATTCCCTGTGCGTTAATTAGAATAGGAAATTGCTTTTATGCCATTATTACAGTACAAACAGAAACATTTGCCTTTTAGAAAGACCATCTTGATCTACAAATGGAAGCGGATCACTAAAAAATGTCTTCAAGATTTTAAAATTGGGAAGGTGTATTTTCTGAAGATTACCCAGTAAAACCAAAGATATGACTTTTGATCATTATTCCATAAAATACTGTAACATATTGGCTAAGACTTTCATTTGCACACATCAAAAGCAAGCATCAAAAACTAACCCTAAGACTTCCTTGGTGGCTAAGACTCCATATTCCCAATGCAGAGGGTCTGGATTCAATTCCTGATCAGGGAGCAAGATCCCACACACC
>SJYX01011857.1:13069-45018 GCA_006410675.1 Oreotragus oreotragus
AATCCGCCACGGGTGTATGCGAGCTCATATACACCAACTGTCTTTTTTCTCAATGGTTTTTCCAATGCTCCCTGTATATCTAAAAGGTTTGGAAGATGTAGATCATGTTTACCTCTGAAGTAAGGGTAAGTTTGTTTACTGTCCTGTTTACTAAAGATAATGTCCCCTTTTGGGGCAAAGGTTCTGTAGGCTTACAGCTTGTTGTAAAAGATCAGGATATCCTAACATCAGAGTTCCTCTATAACACACTCTACTGGGTTTGTGATACTCTTGAGAACTGGGGTTTAGGGAAGAAGCACAGCTGCAGATTTTCTGGCTATTTTTATGACTGAGTAACAAAATCTCCTTTATTTCCAGCTCCATAGTTTTGTCTTTGGCCAGCATCCATGAAATTGGCAGGCTAATTCGCTAGATTGAAAGTAAGGTAATAATTGAAATTAAAAATTTTCAATCTTCCCCAAATCCTTGACAAAGATATTGAACTAGCAGATGCAGAAGAAATATTTTCACTTAAACAGCCTCAGGAAAAAAAATGAAAAGACATTATATTTGGAGGCAGTTATCTATCTCACTGCCCTCCTTTCTTCTATTGCCCTCAATATATTTGTTCATTTTTCTTTTGGGGAGAAAATGATGCTATCAGAGATTTGTGCTAGTTGCTCTTCCTTTCTCCCTTCAGATCCAGACTCCATTCAGATCCACCCTGCTCTGTGCCTCAATAATCCCCATTCCCATTAATGGAATATCAATGGGTTACTTTGACCCCAGGTTTATGGCTGTAATTGGATAATGGAAATAATGCCTTATATTTAGGGTGAGAAAGAAGGATAGGTTTTAGTATTTATTCTCTGACTCCTTTTGAGAAGGGTTACTATAGGTGGACTGATGTTGTCTTGTGCCTTTTCACATGTACTTTTGCCACATATATAAAAATATGTCACATATATAAATACATTATATTTGGAGGCAGTTATCTATCTCACTGCCCTCCTTTCTTCTATTGCCCTCAATATATTTGTTCATTTTTCTTTTTGGGAGAAAATGATGCTATCAGAGATTTGTGCTAGTTGCTCTTCCTTTCTCCCTTCAGATCCAGACTCCATTCAGATCCACCCTGCTCTGTGCCTCAATAATCCCCATTCCCATTAATGGAATATCAATGGGTTACTTTGACCCCAGGTTTATGGCTGTAATTGGATAATGGAAATAATGCCTTATATTTAGGGTGAGAAAGAAGGATAGGTTTTAGTATTTATTCTCTGACTCCTTTTGAGAAGGGTTACTATAGGTGGACTGATGTTGTCTTGTGCCTTTTCACATGTACTTTTGCCACATATATAAAAATATGTCACATATATAAAAGGTGTATGAAGTGAAGTTGCTCAGTCGTATACGACTCTTTGCAAACCCATGCACTGTAGCCTACCAGGCTCCTCAGTCCATGGAATTTTCCAGGCAAAAACACTGGAGTGGGTTGCCATTTCCTTCTCCAGGGGATCTTCCCAACCCAGGGATTGAACCCTGGTCTTCCACATTGTAGGCAGACGCTTTACCATCTGAGCCACCAGAGAAGCCCAAAAAGGTGTATATGTACCCTTTTTTAAAGGATTTTTTCAAGTCTTTTGCTATTTTTCATTGTCTTGTTGTCTTATTTTTACTGTTGATGTAGAGAAGTCCTTTACATACTTTGTATATTAGTCAATTTTCTGATATATGTTTTTACAGTGTTTCTCCCCTCCACTGATTTTCTCTTTTGATGAGAAGAAATATTTATCTTTATGATATAATTATCATTTTATCTTTAATATTATTATTTTCTTATATTCTTTCCAATAAATTCACCTTAATGTAATTCATGAAAATTATCTTTGTCCTTCTAAGAACTTTATGGCAATAATATTTATATTTAAATCTATAATTCCTAACTATGTTTTTGTGATATAGAGGTTAATATAAAAGCTATATAGGGTACTTAAAATTTTTGACATATATATCCTGGTGTTCCAGAACCCTGGGTTGACAATACATTCCTTCCCCTTTGGATTAATTTGATACACATTCTATTATTTATAAATGCACACATCTCTCTTTTGTTCTCCTAATGTATCTTTCCATGCTTTACCAATACTAAGTATTATAATCTTATTTTAGTCTCAAAGTCAGATAATAAAAGCCTACAAAGTTATTTTTCTTTTTCAAGTTTATTTTGACTAATATACATATGTTTTCTTTTCATATATGTTTTAGAATCAGCATATCAATTTCTTAAAAAAAAACATCTTGGGGAGAAAAGATATCTTAACAATACTGAGTTTTTCAGTTTTAATGATGACAGTGTATATCTCCTGTTATTTTATATCTTCTTTAGTTTGCCTCAACAATGTTTTGTAATTTTGGTGAAAGTTTCTTAAACATTTGTTATTATATTAGGTAACTTGCACTGATTCTTGCTACTGTAAATAGTTTTGTTTTTCTTAATTTCAATTTTATTGATTCATTGCTAGAAATTTATTTTTTTGCATAATGACCTTGTATCTAGCAACATTGCTAAATGTTTTTATTTATTTTTATAATTTTATTTTGGCTTTGTTGGATCTTTGTTGCTTTGTGGGCTTTCCTCTAGTTGGAGAGTAGAACCAACTACTCTTTGGTTGCAGTGCACAAGATTCTCATTGCAGTAGCTTCTCTTGTAGAACATGGGATCTAGAGCACTCTGGCTTCAGTAGATGCAGCACGTGGGCTTACTAGTTGTGGCTCCAAGGCTTTGAACACAGACTGAATAGTTGTGGTGCATGGGGTTAGAAGCAGAACATCTACTTCTGCTTCAATGACTACACTAAAGCCTTTGTGGATCACATCAAACTGGAAAACTCTTCAAGAGAAGGAAATGCCAGACCACTTTACTTGCCTCCTGAGTAATTTGTATGCAGGTCAAGAAGGAACAGCTAGAATCAGACATGGAACAAAGGATTAATTCAAAATTGGGGAAAGAGTACATAAAGGCTATATGTTGTCACCTTGCTTATTTAACATCTATGCAAAATACATCATGCAAAATGCCGAGTGGAATGAAGCAAGAGCTGAAATCAAGATTGCAGGGAGAAATATCAATAACCTCAGAATTTCAGATGACACCACCCTTATGGAAGAAAGGAACTAAAGGAACGATGGAAGAGGAACTAAAGAGCTTCTTGATGAAGATGAAAGAAGAGAGTGAAAAAGCCAGCTTAAAACTCAACTCGCAAAAAACAAAGATCATAGTATCTAGTCCTACCACTTCATGGCAAATAGATGGGGAAACAATGGAAACAGTGATAGACTTTAATTTCTTGGGCTTCAAAATCATTGTGGATGGTGACTGCAGCCATGAAATTAAAAGACACCTGCTCCTTAGGAGAAAAGTTGTACAACCTAGATAGCAAATAAACAGACATGTTACTTTGCCAAAAAAGTCTGTATAGTCAAGGCGAAAGTTTTCCCAGCAATCATGTATGGAGGTGATATTTGAACCATAAAGACACTGAGCTCTGAAGAATTGATGCTTTTGAAGTGAGATGTGGGAAAAGACTCTTGAGAGTTCCTTGAACTGGAAGAAGATCAAACAAGTCAATTCTAAAGGAAATCAACCCTGAATATTCATTGGAAGGACTGATGATGAAGCTGAAGATCCAATACTTTGGCCACCTGATGCAAAGAGCCAACCCATTGGAAAAAAAAACAAGGCAGGAGGAGAAGGGGGTGACAAGAATGAGATGGTTGGATGGTATCATCGCTCAATAGACATGAATTTGAGCAAACTCCAGGAGATAATGAAGGACAGGGAAACCTAGCATGCTACAGTCCATGTGTTTGCAGCGAGTTGGACATGACTGATTGACTAAGCAACCACAAATGGGCTTAGTTCCTCTGTGGCATGTGGGATTTTCCAAGACCAAGGACTGAATCTGTGTCTCCTGCATTGGCAGGTGGATTCTTTGCCATTGAGCCACCGGTTGTTGCTGTTGTCCACTAACTAAATTGTGTCTGTCTGATATATTTTTTAAGATTTTAAAAATATTTTTTGCTTTTAAATACCTTACCTTTTAGTATCAAGATTATATATGCATAATAAAGCAGGTTAAATATTCAATCCTTCATTTTTTGAAAGACTTGTGTGATTTTGTTATTATTTTTCCTGAGATTTTTAATGAACACTGCCAATGAATCCACACTGACCTGGCATTTTCTTTGTGGTAAGAATTATTTTAAATTCCTAATTCTATATATATAACCAATAAATAAGAGACTATTTAGACTTTTACTTTTGTTTCTTTTAGTATTACCTTAAACAAATACTGTTTCCAACAAATATTAGTCATTCATATTGCCCCACAAATGTTCTTTATTCTTTGTATGATCAGTACTGTTTTTTAAAATTAGAGTATGTAATTTGGTGTTTTGTCTACTTTTTTATGATCAGTCTTACTAAAGCTTCAATTTTATTAATCATTTTAAGGAACAGATTTTGACTTTAAAATTTTTCTCTATTTTTATTTTATATTTCAATGATTTATGTTATTTTTCTTCTAGTTATTTTGTGTTTATTTTATTTTATTTTTTGTGGTTTTAAAACACCAACTTTATTTATTTACAAAATCTACATTTATTAATGTGTCTGTTTCTTGATTATTACTCTAGAGTTGGAAGTATAAATAATTACTTTTAGACCTTTCTTTTTCTATAATGTAAAAAAAAAGCTGTTAATTTCACTCAAAAAACTGCTCTATTTTCAACTCACAGGTTTTGGTAGGCTATGATTTATCAGTGAATTCAAAATATTTTCTATACCTTCTTGTAATTTTTGTAATTTATTGGAATTTTTCTAATAATAGTATTTTCTATTTTTTGTAATTTATCCTTTAATACCTTGTCTATTTATAGTTATTTAGTTTAGCTCCCTAATTTTAAAAACTGTGTATGCCTTATTGTTTTATTTTTACTAATTTCTTATGTGATCAGAATATATGCTCTTTGATTCCAATCTTTTGATATCTATTGAGACTAGCTTTATTCTTCAATATACAGCAAATGTTCCATACATTTCAAATGTATGTTGGGTAGAGTGTTCTATAAATATTAATTAGGTCAAGTAGATTGATGGTATTGAAATTTTGTTATAGTTTTTTCTACTTGTTTCAAATATTACTGAGAGAAAGAGAGGTGTTTACATCTGCAGTTATAATCATTGATTTGTCTCTTTCTCCTATCAATTCTCTTTTCTTCACATGAACTTTACAATTCTGCTACTAGGACATATACATTTATGATTATTGTATTATCTGATTAATTGAGCTTCTAATCAATATGAACAATTCCTCTTAATTTCCTAAATTTATGTTTCTGTTATTAGGTTTCTCACTGATACTATAGGGGTCAAGATTTTACCTATGAATGTATTTTTGAGAGGAGACTGTTTTCTTTGTTAGGAAGAAGGTGACAGTCAATAGCAACTTTTCATATTGCAAGTGGAGGTAGAATTCAGCTTCTATTTTTACTATTCAAAAATTGCCCTAATATGTAATTTTCTTAAGAGGATGAAATTTGAGTTGTACTCACACTTCCTAAAAAATGAAGGTGCACTGTCTCACAGAAGTCTACTCTGTTATTTTTATGGGAAATTTGCATTCTGAAGAGAAAATTGTTTTTAAAATGATTTACTATTTTGGCTATACTCTGTTATGACTAATGTTTTTTTGAGAAAAATAAAAGTAGAGGGGAAAAAAAAACCTTTCTATTTAATCTCTACCCTGTCTTCTATCTGATCACCCAGGTTGCTACATTAGGAAATTCTACCTTTATAAAGAAAATTGAAAATGATAATGCTGTAAATGAAAACACACTTGAAAATGCCATTTTTAAGTCCCTAAAAACCTGTTCTGCTAATGGAATTTTCTACATTATTGTTATACTTGTGTTCAACCAGTGCTATACCAGATGCACTTTTTCCATTTCAGAAAATCATATTGAAACAACAACAACGAAAACACATTGAGAGAAACTCTTTATATACTCTCTACCAACATCACATAAACTTTTTGAAATTTACTTTGTCTTTTTTCATATCAAAATGAAATCTCTTCTACAAGAAAATTAAGACAATGTCAAAGTTGCCATATTTTTCTTCCCCACAAATCATCAACAGAAACCTTGCTCCTGGGCTGTTGATAATTTGTCAGCAATTATTAATAGGTACTGACACTGACAAAGTTCCCAGTGGGGGTTAACCATCAAAATATCTCAGGATTCAAAACTCATCAGTAACCAGCTGTTGCTATTATCAAGTGCATGTTGCTTTTCTATTTTATATGGAAGTGTTCATATTAAATAGAAACGAAGAAAGCTCAACAGAGATTGCTTTTTATTTTAAATCTATTTATTTTTAAGAGTATCAACCAGAATTGATGCAGATTGTTAACAATCTTAAACAAAAATCACAATAAAAATCTGTTTTTAAAATGAACTCATTTCTATTAATGTTCCATACAAAATATACTAAAAGTTAAATAACTTTAGGTAAAGTAAAAACATGCAATATCTAGTTACTATCTCACTCATTTGATAATTTTTTATTCTTGTTTAAGGTCATTTATTTGTCCAGAGAATCTACTAGCTTATTTTCTTATCTATGCTGCCCCCACCTGAGATGACTAGAGCAACTCAGCAACTCTGTTATGCTTCACATGTCTCTTCTATACTCCACTAGACAAGTCTGGGCATATTCTTTTAGTATTGATAGAAGTAAGAGAGAAAGAAGGAAAATCCAATCATGTACATTCATTTCAAGCTTACATCATGTCTACTAAAATCCAGTTGATCAAAGCAAATTACATGACCAAGCCCAGAGTCAAGCAGTGGGCAAATCAAAGTGATATGGCCAAGGACATGTATATAGGTAGGAATTAAATATAAGGTTCAATGATGCAATATATTGGAAATCAGCTTTCATCTTTAGAGATCTGACAACATACTTCCAGCAGGCCTGGTCCATACATCTTAGGAAAATTGTCTCATCAGATGTCTGCTTCAATTCTGGCAAATGTTTACTTTCAAGTTACCAGATGATGTGCAGGTCCAGTCAGTGTTTGGTACTTTCCTTTGGTGTGTCACATGAATCCAAAAGTCTATTCCTTGGAGTTTGGTGGCACAAGGGGTGGGTAGCAGTATCTGATAAGGTTCTCTTCAACAAGGATAAGACAGTTCTTCTGAAGGTATCTTTTCCAGTGGATGAAATTTCCAGGTTGAAAAATGTGATTAATTGAGGTTAGATCTGTTTATTAACTTTTTACACTTCCACATTTTGGTCAAGATCTTCTCTGAAAGCACTGCTGAGCAAGGGTCAGGTTTTCTAGTATCAGCAGCAAGTTGTCCGTCAAACCCTGAAAGGACATTCCAAGCTGTAGTGAGTAACATCAGAGGGAAAGTACCCTTACTAAGGTCACATGTGAGAAAGAAGGAAGGGTAGTAGGGAAAGCCCTCCAGTACTTTTTATCTGAAATTAAAGTATCTGATCAGTAAAATTGATTCCTCAGTCAATAGGAAGTT
Organism: Oreotragus oreotragus; assembly: GCA_006410675.1. Lineage (NCBI taxonomy): Eukaryota > Metazoa > Chordata > Mammalia > Artiodactyla > Bovidae > Oreotragus > Oreotragus oreotragus. The sequence continues at coordinate 20,651 of SJYX01011857.1, forward strand.
CAAGAGGAGTTCCCCAGGCAGGGATAATCTTTTCCAAAAGGACTTTAGTCACAGATGAGGCAGTAGCCTTTCTGCAAGGAAAGCTTCAGTCCAATATGAAAATATAGAGACCATGTCTAAAATCTATTTATATCCACTTGATGAAAGAAGTTGTATAAAACCCATTTGCTAGATTTCAAACAGTCCATTAGGCAGTTTAAAATGTCCAAGAGCAGTGGGAACAGGCTTCCTTGTTCCCTTGTAGTTGAAGCAGACGTTTTTGAGGCTTTATGTTTCTCCACCAATATCGATTTATTGAACTATCATTTTATCAGTAGACCAATGATTTGATGCATGTGCAGTGGTGAGGAGTTAGAATTTTAGAGTGCCCAATAGGCAGGGTTGTTATTTGTTCCAAACCAGAGCTCGGACACTAACTTTTTAAGTCTGAGCCAGAATGAACAAAGGAACAAACGAAAAGAGAGAACCTAATACTGTATCTATATCTGTATCTGTAATGATCAATTAGGTAACACTGGAATAAAGTAGATTTATAGTGTTAGTTATCTTTGGTGTCACAAAATTAGCAAACTATATTTTTCTCACAAGCTGGTTAAATTAATTTCCCTCATGTGTGCATGTGTGCTAAGTTGCTCCAGTCATGTACAACTCTTTCTGACCCCATGCACTGTAGCCCGCCAGGTTCCTCTGTCCCTGGAATTCTCCAGGCAAGAATACTGGAGTGGGTAGACATTCCCTTCTCTGGGGGATATTCCCAAACCAGAGATGGAACCCTGGTCTCCTTCATTGCAGGTAGGTTTTTTACTCTCTAAGCCACCAAGGAATATCACTAGTTAAATTACTGTCAAATAAAGCTAAACTTTGTAGGTCTCAAATATAATTTGTAGCCTTATAATGTTGCTTAAGAATTTCCTATCTCGGGTATCTAGAAATCATATTTTTCTGAGTTAAACCATTTGGGGCTTGAATATTTAGTGCTTCTATGTAATCTGAATAACACATAGGATCCCAAACAGTTTACATTCTTTTTTTTTTTAATGTATTAAGTGCATTACAGGCCAAGTCTTAGAAATTTGTCTTCAATTTATTACATTAATTTATAAAATAAGAGAAAAATAAAATGCTATTTTCTTTTGATAAAGTCTCAAGAAAGTGTACATAACTTTAATTGTTTTCCTTATATGCATTTTTCCTCATTTCTCTTGTCAGATGTAATTGTAGTCAGCTACCAGTTTTAAATATAGGACATGTCAAAGGGATCAGTAAATTAAAAGAAATTTTAAACTCATGAACTCTTGATGTCAAATGGATATTCAATGAACTCCATTAAATTAGACTTCTAAAATAAACTTCTATTTTGGTAATCCATCTGTAATATTTTAATTAGGATGCTACTTTCCTGAAAATATATATATTCATTCTGTCCAGAATTAAAATCATCTATAACATCAGGTAAAGAATGGTATTTTAAAATATTTCAATGCATTTTCCATGACTTGCTTTCTTTATGAAAACAAGAAATCATTTGTAAATTATCTTTAAGAAGCATGTTAATTTCCATACTTTGTGAATGAGAAGGCCAAATTAAAATGATGTGACAGTCTGAGTCTAATCAGGAGATAAAGACTACAAAAAACTACACAGAAGGTTAAATGGGATATTTTGTAAAAAATATTGTCAACTATAGTAAAGAAGCAACGATTAGGCATCGGGAAATTCTGTATGGTACTTCAGGACTGAGGAAAATTATCTAAAGGAGGACAAACTCAGAAGGAGTTCAGAACACAGCAGATCAGCTCTAAAGATAGTGGCTGATTTGGTGGGAGAAGAGCTAATCAGTTAAGTGGCAAGCAACTGGCCACCCTCCAGGGTGCATTTGGAGAAGAAGGGGATTAGCAATTGTTGGTGTGTGCAGTGGATTCTAGGAAATTGGTGGGATCAGGATACCTTCAGATGGCTTTGCTCACAGGGACTCTGATTTTCTTGTGGAGAAGGCAGTGAACGGTTGTCATCAGACTGAAGCTGCAGGGTCACAAAGGGACCCTGTGGTAGAGCATGGTTGGGGCTCTACCAGTTGTTCTCACATCTTGCTGATATCAAGCCTCTCTCTCCCTTCTACAGTGTTCCACCAGCTCCCTCTGCTGAGAGAGATTATCATATTTGCTTTAACTTTACCACTCCCCTTAGAGAGTAGGTTAGAAATCACTGTGAATTCTTTATGAGCCAGACATGTCTCACACCTGACTTGCCTTGCACATATTGCCAAATTCCACACTGTAAATGGTGTTCCTCTCTGAAATACTGGAATAATATTTCTTCTGCTCTCCTCATGTCATATTTAATCCCTATGTGTTTAGCAAGATCTCATCATTTATATATTTCCATTAATGAATATTTTCATAGTCTAATTACATTTCATTCCTTATGTGACTAACTATACTCTCNACTTGCCTTGCACATATTGCCAAATTCCACACTGTAAATGGTGTTCCTCTCTGAAATACTGGAATAATATTTCTTCTGCTCTCCTCATGTCATATTTAATCCCTATGTGTTTAGCAAGATCTCATCATTTATATATTTCCATTAATGAATATTTTCATAGTCTAATTACATTTCATTCCTTATGTGACTATACTCTCTCTCTATATATATATATATATATATTTATTTCTAGCACCTGGCAGAATACCTAAATTATAGTAAACACTGAATAAGTTATTACTGAACACATCTTTATGCAGAGATATTTAAAAAGATGACTATACCATTCATAAAAAGTAAAGAATTCCTACTCACAATGAATAAAGACACATATAAGGAACTTTAAAATAGTATAAAGTTACAGTGCAAGTGAAAGTGAAATCGCTCAGTCTTGTCAGACTCTTTGCGACCCTGTGGACTGTAGCCTACCAAGCTCCTCCATCCATGGGATTCTCCAGGCAAGAATACTGGACTGGGTTGCCATTTCCTTCTCCAGGGGATCTTCCTGACCCAGGGATCAAACCTGGGTCTCCCTCATTGCAGGCAGACGCTTTACCCACTGAGCCACCAGGGAAGCGCATATAAAGTTATCACAGAAACAAAATCAACTGTACTCATAAAAATAAGCAAATATGTAGAGAGAAAAGTGGGGCTTCTCTGGTAACTCAGCTGAGAGAATCTGCCTGCAATGCAGGAGACCCCGCTTAGATTCCTGGCTTGGGAAGTTCCCCTGGAGATGGGATAGGCTACCCACTCTAGTATTCTTGGGCTTCCCTAGTGGTTCAGATGGCAAAGAATCTGCCCTCATTGTGGGAGACATGGGTTTGATCCCTGAGTTGGGAAGATCCCCTGGAGGAAGGCATGGCAACCCACTCCAGTATTCTTGCCTGAAGAATCCCCTTAGCAGGCTATAGTCCATGGGGACACAAATAGTTAGACACGACTGTGTGACTAAGCATACAGAGAGAAAATAATGGTTATTTTTTATCATTGACAGTTTATGATGAAACATGCTTTGTTTAACATGATTTTTTTTTTTTTAATTTCCACTGACTAGCATGCAGATAAAAAATAAGATGTGTGAAGCTGGGTTTAATATCATTTGGTCTCTTGGATTTTCAAGAAAAAACATAGTCTAAAATAGAAAAAAATCCACCTTGATATTTTATTAAAAATTGCTAAAAACTTCAGTTAAGTGTTTTGCTCTTTGTGCATATTAATGCTTCTCAGAAATATGGACATCATTCCATAAATATTTGTTTCCCTAGTAAATATTTACTACTGCCTCATAAAAGATTTTAGAAATGTAAGAAGAATATTTAGTTTCTGTTTGCAAGTAACTGTTATACTAGAAATAAAGCAGTATGTCACTTATGAAAAACCTCCCACAGTATTTCCTTACACTCCTTTATCTCAAATCAATTTTAATAGAATACAAAAAATTTTGAACAAGAATATGAATAGTTAACACTTTAATAGCTCTAAAAATGATTCTTATAATAGTGTAAAAATCATCCTCACTTTTACATCTCTTTTGAAACATGAATTTTTTAATCTATAAAACTGTGTTAGTCAATTGATTTAGAGAAGATGAACATCATCTGCACTGAAGACAACAGAAACGAATTCTAAGCATTGGAAATATACACCTAAAGATCTCAAGTGAACAAATAGGATATAGTTGGCACAGGTTAGTATTTCCCATACCTTAGAAAGACTAGTTAGTAGCTCATTCAAATTTTATTTTGATTATAAAATGTGTTTTTACTGTGTCTTCATTCTGTCTCATTACTCCATTTAAATACCTTACAAGCCTTTGTTTAAGAAAGTTGTTTTATTTGGTTTATAATCAATGAGGATATTTTTTTGCATTAATTTCTTTTCTTGATTATATATTTTAGAATATTTATTATTTATATTTTCCTTAGAAATTATAGCCTCAGTGTTTCAAGGTAATGTTACTATATAATAAAATATAAATAGAACTTCAGTCTCCTTTTCCCCTCAACCCCTTTACATTCATTTCTAATGACTGAAGAGCATGCACAGTAACTCAAAGATATATCAAAGTCTTGCAAAGTCCTTATTTTCAGCATTTAAAGGAATTCATAGATCACTTATTTGTTGAAAAAACCAATAGCCTCATTATAAGTTCAACTTTGTCTTATATGTACAACAAATCTTTCATCATTCAATTCAGTTCAGTTCAGTTGCTCAGTAGTGTCCGACTCTTTGCAACCCCACTAACCACAGCACGCCAGGCCTCCCTGTCCATCACCAACTCCCGGAGTTCACTCAGACTCATGTCCATCGAGTCAGTGATGCCATCCAGCCATCTCGTCCTCTGTCGTCCCCTTTTCCTCCTGCCTTCAATCCCTCCCAGCATCAGAGTCTTCTCCAGTGAGTCAACTCTTCATATGAGGTGGCCAGAGTATTGGAGTTTCAGCTTTAGCATCATTCCTTCCAAAGAAATCCCAGGGCTGATCTCCTTCAGAATGGACTGCTTGGATCTCCTTGCAGTCCAAGGGGCTCGCAAGAGTCTTCTCCAACACCACAGTTCAAAAGCATCAATTCTTCAGCTCTCAGCTTTCTTTACAGTCCAACTCTCACTTCCATACATGACCACAGGAAAAACCATAGCCTTGACTAGATAGACCTTAGTCGGCAAAGTAATGTCTATGCTTTTGAATATACTATCTAGGTTTGTCATAATTTTTCTTCCAAGGAGTAAGCATCTTTTAATTTCATGGCTGCAGTCACCATCTGCAGTGATTTTGGAGCCCAAAAAAATAAAGTCTGACACTGTTTCCACTGTTTCCCCATCTATTTCCCATGAAGTGATGGGACCAGATGCCATGATCTTCGTTTTATGAATGTTGAGCTTTAAGCCAACTTTTTCACTCTCCTCTTTCACTTTCATCAAGAGGCTTTTGAGTTCTTCTTCACTTTCTGCCATAAGGGTGGTGTCATCTGCATATCCTGAATAAAAAATAAAATTATTCTTTTGGCAGACTGTCTTTCTCTCTACTTATTAGGCTGTATTAAAACTGCATTTGTTGCAGAAAATGTCAATGTCTGATTGGATTTTCAAAATGCTATATTTGACTGCATATTAGATTAACTGAATTTTCCAAGTTATCTTTTCCTCATTACATTTTTTTCTCTTTAACTTTAGAAAATATTTTTTAATATATTCTATTCTATTTTTATTTTCAACATTCTGCCCTATTATATGTTCAATTAAACTGGAAACTGGAAGCACTGAATATGGCTTCAAATTACTATAATCAAGAATTATGTTTATTATTTGAATAGAGAATATGCTTTAAAAATGAAAGCACATAATAAAACAAAATCTAAGTTCTATGCAGAATAAAGGTAGTAGTAAAATAACTATCATTTTTTATTTTTATATAAACTTCTGAACATTTTGGTTTGTATTGTGAAGCAACACTATGGGCTAAATCATGGTATATGTACAGCTTTTAAAACCCAGACATTTATAAAATTCAGAACAAAAGCAGTGTTATGTTGAAAGTAATAATAATTAGATTTTTAAAATTAATCTACTTGCAAAAATCTTACTCTTTTTTTTTCTTCATTTTGGTTTTAAAATTGCTATCTTTAACTTTTTTTTATGGAATACTTCAAACAAAATTAGAGGAAATAGGAAAAAAGAGGAAATGAAAAGTAGACAATTGTGGCATGTTCTTGCTTTCTATGATGTCCACAGAAGCAGTTTTTCTCTTTACAAAAGCATTTATAAATAAATCTCAGATATAATATTGAACAGATAATACTTTGACATAATTAGAAGACCAATATTGTATTCAGCAAAATTAATTGTAGTTACTTAATATCATCTAAATTTCATCTGTTGTGTGTATGTTTTTAAAATTATATTAGTGTGTTTTTAGACTGTCCTTGTTTTAATTAAAATCAAATTAAATATTTTAAAAAAACTTTGGTTGGTATGATTTCTTAAGTTTTATTTTCCCCTTATTGTTTAAAATCACTTCTCTGATGTATAAATGGCATACAATAAGTTGTACATGTTTAAAACTGTACACCATTATGAGATTTGACATGTATATACACATATGCACATATACATATGCATCTCTGTGTTGTTGTTTAGTCACTAAGTCGTGTCCAACTCTTTGTGACCCCGTAGACGGCAGCATGCCAGGTTTCCTTTCCTTTACTATGGCTCAGAGTTTACTCAGATTCATAGCCTTTGAGTCAGTAATGCTATCTAACCATGTCATCCTCTGCTGTCCCCTTTTCCTCCTGCTCTCAATCTTTCCCAGCATCAGCGTATTTTCCAGTTATTCGCCTCTTCGCATCAGATGGTCAAAGTATTGGAGCTTCAGCTTCAATGTGTGTCTGTGTGTGTGTATCCCTAAAACTATCACCAAATTAATATAAAAAATATGTATAGTAGTTCTCAGTAATATATGAAGTTTCTTTGAGTCTCTAGCCATTTCCTCCTCTAATTCCCATACCATATATTGGTTGAATACATTATTCTGGTAGAAACTAGTGAAGTCAGTGCCCTTTACCTTTAGTAGAGCCAGTATCTGACGTTTGGCCTGGGGGCTTCCCTTAAAGCTTTGGATAACCACTCTTATTATGGATGGAAAATTATAATCAATGCCCTCGAGATAAAATTATTACAAAAAAATTGAGGGCTATCGATGAAGAAACATGCCATCTCCCTAGGCCCTTGGGTGGAATGCCTCTGAAGGGTATCATATCTATCTTTTCTTAGCAGTTAGCAGCATGATGGGATTAGGCTTTGGCTCCCCCCAGTGGTAGCCAGTTTACAATGCAGGGTCTATGGTTTTATTTCCTTCCCTGCTCCCATATGCCACTCCCCATTCATGGTCCCTGCATTATAATTATTGTCCAAAGACCAGTTTCTTGGGAATCTAAAATCAGACATGTGTCTTACATATATTCTCACTTGCAAGGTCTGACAGATTGCTAAATTCATTTAACACGTTCCTCTACCCACCTTATATCCATAAACTGGTAATTAATTTTATATGTTTCGTTAAAATGCTTTTATTTTAGCCATTACCTCATAATTGTGGCTTCATATTTCTTATTTCATTACTAAAGTACTGTCAAATTGTTTCACTTTTTGTCAAGATTCATCACTGAATTCCAATATCAGCATGATTCATAAATTTCTAACCAGAATTTACCTAATATCTATTGATATTTGCTTATTATACATTACTTCAGAAGAGGTTTAAAAGGGTGATAATCTAATTCAATCATATCGATATTCATTATTTTGAGTCCCTGAACTATATAAAAGAAAGGCAGGATAAATTCTCAATTATTTTCCTTTTCTTTTTTTTTTAATTTGAATAATTATCAATAGTACTCTAGCATCCAAAGGTAACCAATGAATTTTTAATGAAATCATGGATGTAAATGTATTTTAGATATTGAAATCCATTGCAGTGATTATTTTTTATAATAACCCCCTTTGCCATCTTAGAGCAGTGAAGATGCTCTAAGTTTCCTTTAACTTCGTTTCTGTGTCCATTTACATGTCATCGGCAGGTTTGGATAACCTCCCTGCTTCATCTTTCATGTTTTCTGTTCCAGAATTGGAGTCAGCCTTTTACTTTGCTCATTTTAGTGGGAAACATTAGAGGCCGTAATTTGAGTATTAAGTCTGTTCATTACTAATGTATTATGAGCACTTCTAAGTCTTTTTAGTGACCAGTGAAAATATATTTAAGGGAAAAATGTTTACCTCAAAAACTTTATTCCACTTCCCTTTTCATTGTTATCTGTTTACATATTTTTATCTTGGGTGTACTCTTCATTTAATGGGGGGTATTATATTCATTATTCTTTTGTCAATCAATGCCCTACTTAATTTAGATCAAGGACTTCACATAAGCCTAGACAATCTTCTTTTAAAATTATTAAAAATAATTTATAGTCATTTAATACTGACCATGCAATTCACACATTCACTGCAAAAGCTCTATGAGTTATGCTGGGAAAACGTTGAGGTTAAGTTTTAAGCAACTGGCATGAAGGAACTTTAAAAAGACTAGAACTAGTTTTTGTGAGTCTTAACCTCCTGATAATGTTAAAAGTTTGTTCCCACTCTAAACATTTCACACCTGGGTTAGATTTATTTCTATTCAAGAAACACCAAGTATAGCAATTATTGCCTTCTACTTTTAACTCTATTTATCTGTAATAGTCTGCTAGCCCCTCTTCTCTCCATTCTCCATCCTTTACCATTTCCAAGATTAGATTTTATTCACCTTACTTTCTTCCCATTATAGTATCCTACATATTGTACACATTTAATAAAAGTATGTTGTTTTTTTTCTTTCAGTTAATGCTGTCACCCTATAGGAGATGAGTATGATTTTATATTTCTAATATTAAGGATCCCTGAATTAAGAAGTCCTAAATCATGCAATATAATAGAATCAGTACTAGCTTGGAAGTCCAAAGATCTGAGATTAAATCCTGATTCACTTGCTGATTAACTGTAGGACTTACACAAAGAACCTAAGGTTCACCAAGTGTCATTTTGTTTTTTTTGTCTTGTTTTTTGTTTTAATATTTAAAAATAAAATTTAAATATTAAATTTAAACATCTAGCAGTCTGCTTCCTAGATATCAAATTTCATTGATCCTAAAGACATACTTTTTTCTTACATTTTAACATTTCTGCAATCTGGATATACCTAAAGCCAATGTCTTTTTACAGTTTTTGTCAGCCTGAGGCAGACATGACAGAGATTTTATTACTTGGACAATTCATGAGCATGTCCAATAACCAATAACACAGCTGGACAACTGAAATCCCTGGATGCATTATTCAAAAAAATGATCAGGGGAAATTTGAGGAAGATATATCATTTTTGGCCATTTTCTTAAAATGTTTTACTTATTTTATAATCAAAAAAAGCTTAAAGTGTTGTTAACGGCTTGGAGAAAGAGGTAAAAAAAGAATGTAAATGTAAGGCAAAACCAATACAATATTGTAAAGTAAAGATAAATAAATAAAACAGATAAAAATAAATAAAAAAAAAAGTAAAAGAAAAAATAATGTAAAATTCTTTACAGGCATATTGTCTTTCTATCACTCTTGTTGGTAGGAAAACAAAATCACATAAACAAGGAAGACTCTAGGAATACTTTAACTGATTAATTTCATTAAATTTTCCTTTGAGTTATACATGACATTGCCATCAAAATGAGTATATAGGGTGTAGTATGTCTAAAAGATCTCTATATATATTTAACAAAAAGTATGTGGTAAGAATACATTTTTGTATGATTTAATTTATAATTTTATTAAGTTTAGTAGATAATATAATCATTCGTTTTATAATTAGTGCTATCTTAGAATCCCTGAAGTAATGTAGTTAACATAAGTCAGTGATCCCCTTTATTTTACTGTGCAGATATTAAACACTATAGGTATTTGTATGATCTGGTAATGTTATATTACCTATTTTATATGTCTCAGTGTATGTATAGGATCAATTATTTTCTTATAATTTTAAGATACATTCTATATTATAAATTTATTTAACTATCAGTTTATCAAATAAAGTAATCTAATATTTAACTAATAAAACCCCACAACTACACAAGTTCCATTTTAGGAATTGATATTAATTTTCACAAAGTTATGCATAAAACAATTCATAAATATATCTGATGTGTTCATTATAATGGTAAAGATTATCATAAGAAACAACATACATAAAGTATTTGCTGGATTGATTTCATTCACTAAGATTTAGTCCATTAATCTCTTTTTTCCTTTGACAGTAGTCCTTATTTCTCTACTTAGCAACACTATAAAATACTTATTATAAGCCAGTCTATTTTTAACCACTTTATAATTATCAATGCACTTAATACTGATATTACCTCTATAAGGTAGATACTATGATCATCTTCAATTAACAAAGGAAAAAAAGATGCACAATTAAATTAGGTAATTTACCTAAGACTATAAACAATTAACCAAAGTAGAGGTGAAAATCACTCAATTTTGTCCAACTCTTTGCAACCCCTAGCAAAGACTTTTCAGAGAAGGCTGGAACCTGCTCCAGTACTCTTGCCTGGAAAATCCCATGGAGAAAGGAGCCTGGAAGGCTGCAGTCCATGGGGTCGCTAACAGTCAGACACGACTGAGTGACATCACGTTCACTTTTCACTTTCATGCATTGGAGAAGGAAATGGCAACCCACTCCAATGTTTTTGCCTGGAGAATCCCAGGGATGTGGGAGCCAGGTGGGCTGCCATCTATGGGGTCGCACAGAGTCGGACATGACTGAAGTAACTTGGCAGAAGCAGCAGCAGCAGCAAAGACTCTTAGTATATAAATTGCACAATAACTTCAGTGGGATTGAGAATGACAATCTTTATTGCATAAACTGATCAGATTTGCCACTAATTGAAACAAAAGAAAGTGTTCCTGCAATCAGCTTTATATTCTCTGTTTTTATGACATTTTTTTTTTCAGATTCCACAAAGTGATACAATACTGTATATATCTTTCTCTGTCTGTTGATTTCACTTAGCATAATGTCCTCCTGGATCAAATGTTGTTACAAATGACAAATGACAATAATTCCTCCCATTTTATTTCTGATTAATAATTAACAGTGTTTATATGGATATATATGCATGTACATATCTTGCCATATTTTCTATATTCATCATTTGCTGATGGACACTTATGTTGTTTCCATGTCTTGGCTATTGTGAATACTGTTGCAATAAACATGGGAGTGCAGGTATCTCAAAGAGATACTTCATTTCCTTTAGTTATATACCCAGAAATAGGAATGCTGGATCAAACCATGCTTCTATTTTTAAATTTTTGAGAAGTTTCCATACTGCTTTCCATAATGGTTGTATCAATTTAGATTACCACCAATAATGTATAAGTTTCCCTTTCCTCAATATCTTGTCAACTTTTATTAATTTTGTCCTTTTTATAACAGCAATACAAACAGGTGAGGTGATATCTCATTGTGATTTTGATTTGAATTTCACTGATGATTAGTGATGCTGAACATCTTTTTAAGTTCCTGCTGGCCATCTGTATGGATATTTTTAAAAATGTCTATTCAGGTCCTCTGCAATCTTTAATTGTATTATTTTTTTTCCTCTTGGGTTATTTGAGTTCCTTATTTACTTTAGATACTAACTTCTTATGAAATATATGGTGGTTTGAAAATATCTTCTCCCATTCCATAAGTTGTATTTTTCATTTGTTTTTTCATTGTTTTGTTTGCTGAGAAGAGGTTTTTCCATTCTGATGTAATCACACTTGTTTACTTACCTTTGTTGCTGTGCCTTGGATTTAATATTAAAAAAATAGTAAGACATCAAGGATATGTTTCCTTATGTTTTCATGTAGCAGTTATAGAGTTTCAAATCTTTATGTGTTTAATCCATTCTAAGTTAATTTTTGTGAGTGACACAAGATAAGGGTCAATTTTACATGGACAGGGAGGCCTGGCGTGCTGCAATTCATGGGGTCACAAAGAGTCGGACATGACTGAGCGACTGAACTGAATTGATTGAGGTTTTACAAAATTATTTATTGAAGAGACTATCTTTTTACAAATTATGTGTTCTTGCAACTTGTCAAACATTAGTTGTCTGTATACACAGGAGTTTACTCAGTTCAGTTCAGTTCAGTCACTCAGTCGTGTCCAGCTCTTTGTGACGCCATGAATAGCAGCACGCCAGGCCTCCCTGTCCATCACCAACTCCCAGAGTTCACTGAAACTCATGTCCATCGAGTCAGTGATGGCATCCCGTCATCTCATCGTTTGTCATCCCATTCTCCTCCTGTCCCCAATCCCTCCCAGCATCAGAGTCCTTTCCAATGAGTCAACTCTTCGCATGAGATGGCCAAAGTNCCAGAGTTCACTGAAACTCATGTCCATCGAGTCAGTGATGGCATCCCGTCATCTCATCCTCTGTCATCCCATTCTCCTCCTGCCCCCAATCCCTCCCAGCATCAGAGTCTTTTCCAATGAGTCAACTCTTCGCATGAGATGGCCAAAGTATTGGAGTTTCTGCTTTAGCATCAGTCCTTCTAAAGCACACCCAGGACTGATCTCCTTTAGAATGGACTGGTTGGATCTCCTTGCAGTCCAAGGGACTCTCAAGAGTCTTCTCCAACACCACAGTTCAACAGTGTCAATTCTTCAGCGCTCAGCTTTCTTCACAGTCCAACTCTCACATCCATACATGACTACTGGAAAAACCATAGCCTTGACTAGACAGACCTTTGTTGGCAAAGTAATGTCTCTGCTTTTGAATATGCTATCTAGGTTGGTCATAACTTTCCTTCCAAGGAGCAAGTGTCTTTTAATTTCATGGCTGCAATCACCATCTGCAGTGATTTTGGAGCCCAGAAAAATAAAATCTGACACTGTTTCCACTGTTTCCCCATCTATTTCCCATGAAGTGATGGGACCAAATGCCATGATTTTAGTTTTCTGAATATTTAGCTTTAAGCCAACTTTTTCACTCTCCTATTTCACTTTTATTATCGGGCTTTTAATTCTGTTTCACTGATTTGTCTATTTTCAGGCCAGTGCAACAGGGTATTGATTATCATAGCTTGTAATATAATTTGAAAACAAGACGTGTAATGCCTCCAGGTTTGTTTTCCTTTATCATGATTTCTTTGGATATTTAGGGTCATTTTTGGTTCCCTACAAACAAGGTTGCCAGGAGAAATACCAATAACCTCAGATATGCAGATGATACCATTTTAATGGAAGAAAGTGAAGAAGAACTAAGGAGCCTCTTGATGAGGGTGAAGAAGGAAGAGTGAAAAGTCTGGCTTAAAACTCAACACTAAAAATCCAAGATCATGACATTTGGTCTCATCACTTCATGGGAAATAGAAGGGGGAAAAGTGGAAGGAGTGACAGTTTTTCTCTTCTTGGACTCTAAAATCACTGCAGATGGTGACTGCAGTCATGAAATTAGAAGACATGGGCTTCTGTCTGGCTTAAAACTCAACACTAAAAATCCAAGATCATGACATTTGGTCTCATCACTTCATGGGAAATAGAAGGGGGAAAAGTGGAAGGAGTGACAGTTTTTCTCTTCTTGGACTCTAAAATCACTGCAGATGGTGACTGCAGTCATGAAATTAAAAGACATGGGCTTCTTGGAAGGAAGGCTGTGACAAAAACCTAGACAGTGTATTGAAAAGCAGAGACATCACTTTGCTGACAAAGGCCTGTATAGTCAAAGTTATGGTGTTTGTAGTAGTCATGTATGTGAAAATTGTATGTGAAAATTGGACCATAAGGAAGGCTGAGTGCTGAAGAATTGATTCTTTCTAATTGTGGTGTTGGAGAATTCTTGAGAGTCACTTGGACAGCAAAGAGATCAAACCAGTCAGTCCTAAGGGAAAATGCTGAATGTTCAGTGGAAGGACTGATGCTGAAGCTGAAGCTCCAATAATTTGACTGATGCAAACAGCCAACTCATCAGAAAATACCCTGATGCTGGGAAAGATTGAAGGCAAAAGAAGAGGACAGCAAAGAATGAGATGGTTGGATGACATCAGCAATTCAATGGACTTAAACTTTGGTAAACTCCAGCAGATGGTGAGGGATAGGGAGGCCTGGCATGTTGCAGTCCATGGGGTCACAAATAGTTGATCATGACTTAGTGACTCAACAACAACAGTAACAAATATTTACGATAGTTTATTTCCTGCTGCTGCTAAGTCACTTCAGTCGTGTCCGACTCTGTGTGACCCCATAGACGGCAGCCCACCAGGCTCCCCCATCCCTGGGATTCTCCAGGCAAGAATACTGGAGTGGGTTGCCATTTCCTTCTCCAACACATGAAAGAGAAAAGTGAAAGTGAAGTCGCTCAGTCTGTCTGACTCTTAGTGACCCCATGGACTGCAGCCCACCAGGCTCCTCCGTCCATTGGATTTTCCAGGCAAGAGTACTGGGGTGGGGTGCCATTGCCTTCCCTGAGTTTATTTCCTACTTCTCTGAAAATTGTTATTGGAATCTTGATAGGGATTGAGTTGAATCTGTAGATTGCTTTGGGTAGAATAGACAATTAATCATATTAATTGTTCCATATGTTTTCTTCAGTTTATTTCATTAAGATCTTATACTTTTTAGCATACAGATATTTCACCACCTTGGTTAAATTATTCATAGTTGTTTTATTCTTTTTGATGCTATTGAATTTAAGATTGCTCTCTTATATTCTCTTACAGATCGTTCATATTTAGTGTATGAAATGCAACTGGTTTCTGTATGTTGATTTTTTATCTTGTCATCTTAGTAAACTCATTTCTTAGCTCTAATAGTTTTTGGAGAAGTCTTTAGGATTTTCTATATTTAAGTCTATGTCATTTACAAGTAGAGACAGTTTTGCTTCTTCTGCTCTAATGTGGATGTCATTGATTTCTTTGTCTCACCTAATTGCTCTAAGAACTCCAGTACAGTAGCAAGTAAAAGTAGCTAAAATGATCATCTTTATCTTGTTTCTGATCTTAGAGTAAAAGCTTCAGATTTTCACATTTAAGTATGATTTTAACTGTGGGCTTGTCATATATAGCCTTTATTATGCTGAGATACATTCCTTCTTCATCCAGTTTGTTAAAAGTTTTTATCATGAAAATACATCGAATCTGTTAAATACATTTTTTTGCATCTATTAAAATGATTATGTGAGTTTTCTTCTTCATTTGTCAATGCGATATATCACATTTATTCTTTTGTGAATTTTAAGCTATACTTGTATGGCTGGGATAAATCTCACTTGAACATGATGTATGACTCCTTTTATGTGCTCTTAAATTCAGTGCTAGTATTTTGTTGTATATGAATATTGCTATAAAACTGCATATTTCCTTTAATTTTATAACTTATCTAAAGTTCAGTCACTCAGTTGTGTCTGAGTCTTTGTGATCCCATGGACTACAGCACTCCAGGCCTCCCTGTCCATCACCAACTTCCAGAGCTTGCTCAAACTCTTGTCTGTCAAGACCGTGAAACCATCTAACCATTTTATCCTCTGTTGTCCTCATCTCCTCCTGCCTTCAATCTTCCCCAGCATCAGGGTCTTTTCATATGAGTCAGTTTTTCACATCAGGTGGCCAAAAATTGAAGCTTCAGCTTCAGCATCATTCCTTCCAATGAATATCCAAGACTAATTTGCTTTAGGATAGACTGGGTGAGTCTCCTTGCAGTCCAAGGGACTCTCAAGAGTCTACTGCAACACTACATCTCAAAAGCATCAATTCTTCATTGCTCAGCTTTCTTTATGGTCCAAATCTCACATCCACACATGAATACTGGAAAAAAACACAGCTTCGACTAGATAGACCTTTGTCTTCAAAGAAATGTCTCTGCATTTTAATATGCTGCGTAGGTTTGTCACAGCTTTTCTTCCAAGGAGCAAGAGTCTTTCAATTTCTTGGCTGCAGTCACTTTCACAGTGATTTTGGAGCCCAAGAAAAGAAAGTCTTCAGCTATTTCCATTGTTTCCCCATCTATTTGCCATGAAGTGATGGGACCAGATACCATGATCTTCTTTTTTTGAATATTGAGGTTTAAGCCAGTTTTTCCACTCTCCTCTTTCACTTTCACTAAGAAGCTGTTTAGTTCCTCTTCACTTTCTGCCATAAGGATGGTGTTATCTGCATATCTGAAGTTGTTGACATTTCTCCTGGCTATCTTGATGTCAGATTGTGCTTCATCCAGCCCAGTATTTTCATGATGTACACTCCATAGAATTTAAATAAGCAAGGTGACAAAATACAGCTTTGATGTACTCCTTTCCATTTGGAACCAGCCAGTTGTCCCATGCCAGGTTCAAGCTGTTGCTTCATGACATGTATGCAGATTTCTTAGGAGGCAGGTAAATGGTCTGGTATTTCAGTCTGTTTCAGAATTTTCCACAGTTTGTTTTGATCCACAAGGTCAAAGGCTATGACACAGTCAATAAAGCAGAAGTAGATGTTTTTCTGGAACTCTCTTGCTTTTTCAATGATCCAAAAGATATTGGCAATTTGATCTCTGGTTCCTCTACCTTTTCTAAATCCAGCTTGAGCATATGGAAGTTCATGGTTCAAGTACTGTTGAAGCCTGGCTTGGAGAATTTTGAGCATTACTTTACTAGCATATGAGATGAGTGCAATTGTGCTATAGTTTGAACATTCTTTGGCATTGACTTTCTTTGGGATTGGAATGAAAACTGACCTTTTCCAGTCTTGTGGCAACTGCTGAAATTTCCAGATTTGCTGGCATATTGAGTGCAGCACTTTCATACATCATCTTTTAATATTTGAAATAGCTCAACTGGAATTCCATCACCTAAACTAGTGGCTTAGAGGTTAAAGCGTCTGCCTCCAATGCGGGAGACCTGGGTTCGATCCCTGGGTCAGGAAGATCCCCTGGAGAAGGAAATGGCAATCCACTCCAGTATTCTTGCCTGGAGAATCCCATGGACGGAGAAGCCTAGTAGGTTACAGTCCATGGGGTCGCAAAGAGTCGGACACGACTGAGCGACTTCACCTCACCTCAAACTAGCTTTGTTCATAGTGATGCTTCCTAAGGCCCATGTGACTTTGCAACCCAGCCTCTCTGCCTCTAGGTTAGTTATTACAGCATTGTGGTTATCTGGGTCATTAAGATCTTTTTTGTACAGTTCTTCTGTGTATTCTTGCCACCTCTTCTTAATATCTTCTGCTTCTGTCAGGTCCATACTGTTTCTGTCCTTTGTTGTGCCCCTTTTTGCAAGAAATGTTCCCTTGATATCTCTTATTTTCTTGATGAGATCTCTAGTCTTTTCCATTCTATTGTTTTCCTATATATGTTTGCATTGATCACTGAGGAAGACTTTCTCATCTCTCCTTGCCATTCTTTGGAACTCTGCATTCAGATGGGTATAGCTTTCCTTTTCTCCTTTGCCTTTCACTTCTCTTCTTTTTTCAGCTTTTTGTAAGATGCATTCATATAATCATTTTGACTTTTTGAATTTCTTTTTCTGGGGATGGTCTTGATCCCTGCCTCTTGTACAATATCACAAACCTCCATCCATAGTTCTTCAGGCACTCGGTCTATCAGATCTAATCCCTTCAATCTGTCACTTTGACTGTGTAATGTTAAGAAATCTGACTTAGGTCATAACTGTATGGTCTACTGGTTTTCCCTACTTTCTTCAATTTAAATCTGAATTTTGCAACAGGAGTTCATGATCTGAGCCACAGCCAGCTTCCTGTCTTCTTTTTTGCTGACTGTATAGAGCTTCTCCATCTCAGCTGGAAAGAATATAATCAATCTGATTTCAGTATTGACTATCTGGTGAAATCCATAAGTAAAGTCTTCTCTTGTGTTCTTGGAAGAGGGTGTTTGCTACAATAAGTGTTTTCTCTTGGCAAAACTCTGTTAGCCTTTGCCCTCCTTCATTTTTACTCCAAGGCCAAACTTGCCTGTTACTTCAGGTATCTCTTAACTTCCTATATTTGCATTCCAATCCCCTATAATGAAAAAGCCATTTGTTGTTGTTGTTGTTAGATCTAGAAGGTCTGTAAGTCTTCAGAGATCAGCTTCCTGTCTTCTTTTTTGCTGACTGTATAGAGCTTCTCCATCTCAGCTGGAAAGAATATAATCAATCTGATTTCAGTATTGACTATCTGGTGAAATCCATAAGTAAAGTCTTCTCTTGTGTTCTTGGAAGAGGGTGTTTGCTACAATCAGTGTTTTCTCTTGGCAAAACTCTGTTAGCCTTTGCCCTCCTTCATTTTTACTCCAAGGCCAAACTTGCCTGTTACTTCAGGTATCTCTTAACTTCCTATATTTGCATTCCAATCCCCTATAATGAAAAAGCCATTTGTTGTTGTTGTTGTTAGATCTAGAAGGTCTGTAAGTCTTCAGAGACCTGTTTAACTTCAGCTTCTTCATCATTAGTTGTTGTGGCATAGACTTGGATTCCTGTGATATTGAATTGTTTACCTTGGAAACAAACAGAGATCATTCTGTCATTTTTGAAACTGTGTCCAAGTACTACATTTTAGGTTCTTTTGTTGACTATGAGGACTACTATATTTCTTCCAAGAGATTTTTGCCCACAGTAGTAGATATAATGGTTATCTGAATTAAATTCATACATTCCAAGCCATTTTAGTTCACTAATTCCTAAAATGTCAATGTTCACTCTTATATATTCAATGTTCCATTGAATATTCAATGTTCAATCTATATATAGTGTATCACAAAGTCACTTCTGATACAAAAGACTAATGATGTATAAATTTTAATAATTATCAACACAAAAATGAGTATATGTATTTCTAGGTGATGAACTAGAGAAACAATCACTGGATGAGTGAAAACACAGCCTAGAAGTGCAGTCAATCATTTATTATTAAAGGATCTTTTCTTTAAGGCATTTGAAAAGGAATCAAAGTAATTTTTCAGAGAATATAATGAACAAACACTACAAAAATATTCTTTTGTTAATGTTATATTTTTTGTTGTATAAATGATCTTTATTTTTAATTAACTTTTAGATAAATGTTTAAATAACTTTTATACATTTCCAGTTAAAAGATTTACTACATTTCAGGACATTTAGGTTTCTCTTTATGGAATCTTTGGTTTCCTTAAATTAATATAAAATAACATATTGAACTTTATATTTTGCCTTTGAAATAAAAAGAACACATTACATATAAAAGTGAAAGTAAAATAAACTGCACATACTTATGTTGACTCTAATATTGGATGTTCAATTGATACTTAACTATGGGCATGCACTACAAAACATGAAACCTGCTTATGACTATCAGAAATTTAGACACTAGGTAAGAAGAGTTATAGGCATACTTTGTTTTATTGCACTTGGCTATATTTCACTTGAGATATGTTCCACTTTTTATAAATTGAATATTTGTGGCAATGCATATTGGCTAGAATATGCCAATCAATTGGTGTTATTTTTTTCCAAAAGCACCTACTTACTTCATGTCTCTGTCACATTTTGGTAACTCTTGTAATATTTCAAACTTCTTCATTATTGTTATTACTTGTTATGATGATTTGAGATTAGTAATCTTTGATGCTACTATTGCAAAAAGATTAGATTTGTTGAAGGCTCAGATTATGGCTTGACTTTTTAAGCAATAAAGTATTTTTTAAAATATGTACACTCTTTTCTAGACATAATGCTATTCACATTTAACAGACTACAGTATAATATAAACATAACTTTTCTGTGCACTGGGAAAGCCAAAAGTTCATGTGATTTGCTTTATTATGATGCTTCCTTTATTGCAGTGGTCTGATACTGAACCCACAATGTTTCCAAGGTATGCTTGTAATTAAAAATGGAATATGATTGGAATTCATTTTTTTCTCCTTTTCCCTCTATAGTGAGGAGGAATATGAAGAGCATAAAAAAAATCAGAGATTTCACTAAAAGTTCAGAAAAAAATAATTAAATTAGTTAAATAGATTAGTATACTAAGAAACATGGACGAAAGTGTTAAGAAACAATTTCAGAAGTAAGTATCAGTAAATAGACTATTTTGATACATTGATTTGTTGCTATTTCTTGTTAGTATTTAGGAAGCAGAGAGATAGCAGTATAAAAAAATGGAGAAATACATTAGTTAATTCCTCTATGAACATTTAGTTTTATTAGGCAAGATATGAAATCCATTGGGTTGGTAAAGAATCCACCTGCAATACAGAACACACTGGTTGAATTCCTGGGTTGGTAAGATCAGCTGGAGACAGGATAGGCTATCACTCCAGTATTCTTGGGGTTCCCTTGTGGCTCAGCTGGTAAAGGAACCACTTGCAATGTGGGAGACTTGAGTTCCATCCCTGGGTTAGGAAGAACCCCTGGAAAGGGAAAGGCTTCCCACTCCAGTATTTTGGCCTGGAGAATTCCATGGATTGCAAAGAGTCTGACATGACTGAGCAAATTTCACTCACTTATGAAACTCAGCTTCTGATTTTATAGTTAGGGATTCTCTAGAGTTATTCATAAATTTTTGTGGAATTATATATAAGCATATAAAGTAAATATATTAACCTTTATATTTTACTAAATAAAATTATTTAAATTTCTCTCTCTTATCATGTAAAATATTTTTAGGAAAGACATGAAAAACAAACAGGAAGTAACATCAAGGTAAATGGGGGATTAAGGGACAGAGAAGAAGAAAAAATAAAAATTTTATTTTTTAAGAACTCTTTGAAAAGTCTTTCGTTACATTTAGAAAAGAAAATTTACATATAGCTCCAGAGTAATGTTACAAAACTGACCAAAATTGAAGGAAGAAAATTGTTTGCTTTTGCTCTCATTATTTTGAAACTGAAAATGGTCTCTTCTTTGTAATTATATTTAATATATTTTTTAAGTAGCATGAGAAACTATTGGCATAGTTGATAGCTACAGAGGTAAATGTTTATTGTGGCTCTGATTTGGCAGAGAAGTTTTCTCAAAAAAAATTTTGAGAACTGTGTGCAAATATCCGAATTGGTTAAAATCCTTTTTTTATTTTTTATTTTTCCAAAATTGTTTGGGACAGCTTAGGGAAAAATTAGGACACAATTGTCTATATCAAGTATCCATGCACTCCCATTACTATATTACACAGTTAGTTTCCATATTACACAGTTTCCTACAGAACCTGTCTAGGTTCAGATATGGAGGGATCAAATCAATGGAAATATGATGGAAGCAGCAAGCAGATTTTTGAAGATGGCAAAATTTCTGTATAGAGGATAAGGCAATATTTGCCCTTAAGAAATTTCAGTGAGTTAAATGAAAATGATGACCTGTTTACATACCTGTATAACCTGTATAACCAGAATTAGTATAGTTAAATCCATACTATAAGTTTTATTCAAATTTTCTGACCATAAGAAGAACAACAGTCCAGTCCATATTTTGTCTCTTTGAATCATGGAAACTAGTAAAATGATTTGTTTTACAATAGAGTTTTCTATGTGCTAGATTGTATACCAACAATTACTAAGGTTTTCTTTCTTTCTTTCTTTTTTTTAAACTCTTAGTCATTAAAACATGACTAAGTTTTAAATATCAATAGTATCTTAACAAAGCGATTTGCTCTAAAATCTTGATACAACGAACTTTTATATTTTACCCTCAAAAGACTGCTTCTATTAATTCTAATTAAATTTTAACATACATTTAAATTTGTGTGTATATGAATGTGTATATATATGTGTGTGTATGTATGCATATATGTATGTGGTATCCACACATATATCTTGTTATAAAGGGAGCAGGACAAACTCTAACACTTGAATATGAGTATTTAACATTTTGTCATTCAAATTTATCAAATATACTGTTATATGCTTTTATTTTTTATATTTTTTAAGTTTCAGATAAAGGAGAGAAAAACATTTAGCTCTTGAACATAAATATTCAAAGAAATCTTTAAAAATCTAGTCACATGTTCTAAAAGTACCTTTCTTCCTCTTGTAAGTTAATCAATACCCTCACTTGAAACCTTGTCTTTGTAATGATTCCCAGTGACAGACAACTCTCATCTTTGCTGCCTGTAGATGAAATATTCCTATTAGAAATATCCACATGCATATACTGGAAAATCTACTAGGAGAGACATGATATTATC
The DNA here is from genome assembly GCA_006410675.1 of Oreotragus oreotragus. Taxonomy (NCBI): domain Eukaryota; kingdom Metazoa; phylum Chordata; class Mammalia; order Artiodactyla; family Bovidae; genus Oreotragus; species Oreotragus oreotragus. The sequence continues at coordinate 42,825 of SJYX01011857.1, forward strand.
CGATTTAAATTTCAGTACACTTAAGAGAACAATTATTAACATATTTTGTCAGTATATTTTCCTTGTAATGGTGATTCTGAAAATACTGTTGGACATAATCATGGAAATATCTAATAATACGTATATATATGTATGTATATGTATACATGGAGAAGGAAACGGCAACCAACTCCAGTATTCTTGCCTGGCCTGGAGAATCCAGGACAGAGGAGCTTGGTGGGCTGCCATTTATGGGGTTGCACAGAGTCGGACACAACTGAAGCAGCTTAGCAGTAGCAGCAGCATATATCTATGTATACATATTTATATATATACATACTTCCCTGTAGAGCAAACAGTTAAGAATCTGCTATGTATATATATATATGTATGTATATATAGAGAGACTTCCCTGTAACTCAAATGGTAAAGAATCTGCCTGCGATGCAGGAGACCAGGGTTCAATCCCTGATTAGGGAAGTTTCTTTTATTACTTCAGAATTAAAATAAAGTGCCTCACTCTGGTTTGTTTTTATATATATTTTTAGAAGCCCTTTCCTTTTTGGTTAAATCTAAAAAAAAAAAAAGAGAGAGAGAGAGAGAATACACCTAGAGTTTCTCTTTTTGGAAGAAAAAGGGGAGGAAAGTCAAGAGAGCAAGTGAAATAAACTGTGGTTTTCACATCACTGTCCAATATGACCCAGGACTAAGTATCCTAGCAAGAATGAGATGTTGCCAGTGTATAGAGAAGAAACCAGTGAGACTGGATCCCAAAGTATCAACCACTCCAAGGACACAGCAGAGTACAAAGCATGCTTCTAAAATATGTCCCTCCTTCTCAAGTTTCAAAACTCACACACAAGTGTCTGGATTGGGGGACAACAGGGGAAAGCTTATTACACATGCAAATTTCATGCAGAGGGCATGTGAGAACATATATCACACTGGACACATAGCACCAACCCTCCACACCTCCACCTCCTCCTCGGCTGCCACCAGCCATCACCTTCACCTCCCTCCAGCTCCACCACCTCGGTGCAAGTTACTATATTTTCTCTTTTTAAAGAAATCTTTAACATATGAAAAACATAGAGAATAAAAGTCCCAGTGAAAATAGATCATTGTTAGCCTATTGTCATGTGTTTTAGAGTCTTTTGGTTTTTTTTTTTTTTTTATGCTGAGTTGGTAAGACATTCACATGGCTTCAAAATATAAAAGGTAAGAGAGTATGCATCTCCTATCCACTGTTGCCCAGATATCCAGTTCTCTGCCCCTGGAGGCTACTACATTTTGAATATTTTTAAATGCAAAAAATAAAACATTATAGATACAGCTGAAGTCTCCTTTTCTGCATTCTCCTTCAATGCTCCCTAGAGGCAACCATTATCATGAATTTGATGCATCCTTCTAACACCTTTTTATGGTTTTTACATACATATGCATGTATTTGTGAACCACAGAGAGTTTTGTACTGTGTGCTTTTTGTAATTCACATCATGATATCATATCTTTAAGCACTATCCTATGTTGCCAGTTCATTCCTTTTAACTGATATATGATATTCTAGTGTATGACTATACCATGTTTTATTCATCCTTTTTCCTGTTGATAGATAGGAAACTCTTTCCCACTTTTCGAGATTATAAATAATGCTACCACTTTTGTGTTTTCTAAATTAAAATAACACGTAGGGCCATTTCTCCCCCAAATGAATCTGTAAATCCAAAATAATCAAGTCAAAATCAAAGAGGATATTTTATGAAAATTGATAAACTAATTCTAAAGTTCATCTGGAAGAAAAGAATGGGCAAATATTTCTTGAAAAAGAGACAAGGAAAATTGCCCTTTAGTTTTATATCTGCTTTTCCTTTCATTGTATATATCATACAGGAGAGGGAGGATCAGCTGGATGCTTCCAAAAAAGAAGAGGGGATTCTCCTTTCCCTGGAGGTTGTTCTCTCTAGGAGGGATGCTGGAAATGGTACAGCCATCTGGCTACCAGTCTAAGTGTGAAGCCAACACAGCATAGCTTAAAGAGGAAGAATCAAGATAAATTAAACCACACCTTGAAATAACACAGTTGGGACCAGGCCTACCTCTGCACTTGTTATTTAGATAATGTCTTCAGGTGTGTGTGTGTGTGTGTGTGTGTGTGTGTGTGTGTGTGTGTGTGTGTGTGTGTGTGTGTGTGTGTGTGTGTGTGTGTGTGTGTGTG
>SJYX01011857.1:45137-113987 GCA_006410675.1 Oreotragus oreotragus
TGTGTGTGTGTGTGTGTGTGTGTGTGTGTGTGTGTGTGTGTGTGTGTGTGTGTGTGTGTGTGTGTGTGTGTGTGTGTGTGTGTGTGTGTGTGTGTGTGTGTGTGTGTGTACGCGCATGTGCATGCATGCACACACATGCACACACACACATGCTCAGTCAGCTGTGTCTGACCCTTTGCAATACCATGGACTGTAGCCCGCCAGGCTCCTCTGCCCATGGATTTTTCCAGGCAAGAATACTGGAGCAAGTTGCCTTTCCTAAACCAGTGGATCTACCTAACCCAGGGATCAAGCCCGTGTCTCTTGCATCTCCTGCATTGACAGGAGGATTCTTGTACACCCTTTTAAAGGAGCAGAAGAGGGGAGGATATTCTATTTGTAGCCAAAAGTGTCAAAACCGGTACTTCTTAAAATATTGTTCAATTTAAGCAGTCCTGGACTGTTGGGAGTTTTTTAAGTGATTTTCAACTTTTTGGTGACCCCATCAAACAAAATACTGCAAGGAATATCCCTGTTGCTAAATCCCTATGCAAGTCTATGATCATTTTCTTAAGACTGATTTCTAAGAATTCCTACTCAAGTGGAATTACTCAACCTAGAATGGGGGGGCGGGAGATCTTTCCTTGATAGAAAACAATGTAACGTATTCTAACTCAGTAGAGAAAATAAAGAAATTCAGAGTAATTTCTGAGTCTCAAGCCTGTACCCAAGGTCTCTGGGCTTCACTTCCTATCTCCAGAGGGCCAGGACATCTCCTTGCCTTGGATCCCAAAGCCCCTACTGTGTTTGCTGCCAACAGAATAACAATAATAACTACAATGATGATAATAGCTAAGCATTTATTCTGTGCAGCAAGGTATCTATTACATCATCTCATTTAATTTTCATAACAATCCTATTAAGAAGACAGGGCTATTACTCTTATCTCATATATGAGAGAACAAGGCTCAGAAAGAATTAGTGGCTGGTCCGGGATCACATTGCTACATGAAGAAGCTGGGATTCCAGACTGGGTTCTACTTCTCTCATTCCTGCTTCTCTTACCTCTCCAGAATCTTTGTTGAGAATTCTACTCCCAGATATTTCCACCCAAGTTTCCTGGCTTTTCCATGTGTTCTTTTAGGGTTTTTTATATTTATTAGAAGAATATTCCAAAAAAAATACCCAGGCTACCAGGAATGAGGCAAGTAAACAGGTGTTCCTAGCACCCTCACCTGTTCCCCCAGTTACTCCAGAAGTGGGGGCTCACCTGGAGGGGTATCTTTGTGTTGGTGGAGTTGAGCAAGTACGTCTCCCAGTAAAGTCCGCGTATCATACATCATGAAACTTCCTTTTCTTTCAGAAAAAAGTCAAAAACTTCAGCAAGTGCTACCTAAGGCCAGGCACAAAGATCTCCTATTACAGACACTGTTCCTAGTTTCCCAGCACCCACTCCTCCCTTCCTTCTTCACTGAAGCTCATTATTCATGTGGTTCCGGGGAATGCAGTTTCAACCCCAGCTTGAAGGGTATCATGATTTGAGCTAAGATCTATACAAACTGAGTGATTCAGAGATGTGCTGTGGCCTAAGCTGGTCTAATCAGACTGACTCTCAAGCACAAAGCCTTAATATTCCCCTCAGCTCGATTATCTTTTAGTACTTTTATCACAGTCTCCTAATAACAGCAATGCTAATACTTAAATAGCACTTACTATATGCCTGGCACTAACAAGCATTTTGTATGTATTTTATTTATTTAACCCTCTACAAGAGCCCTATGAAGTAGTTGGGATTTTTTTAAGCACCATTTTAGAGATGAGAAAAGTGAGGCACAAAATCAGGTTAAATAACTTTGTCAGAGCTAGCAGGTGGCTAGACGGATCCTCTGGCTCTAAAGTTCTTAGTCTTAAAACCAGGTGCCAGCAGCTCACCCACTGCTGTCCTGGGCTCCCTCATGGAGGGAGACTAACAGCATCACACTGGACAGCAGAAGTCGGGAGTGGGATGGAGGTGATCTGCCCAATTGCTAAGTCGTGTCCAACTCTGCGACCCCGTGGGCTGCAGCACGCCAGCCGTCTCTATCCTTCACTGTCTGCCACAGTTTGCTCAGATTCGCGCCCACTGAGTTGGTGATGTGGGGGGAGGGGCTATGCAAATACTCACCTCCACTTCTTTCTTTTAAAGGAAACTAAAGGTGCCTTCAGTTTTCGTTAACCTCCAATCCAACTGAGAATTCGACTATGTCACTCTCCCAAGCCATTAATGAAGCTTCTGCTAGGTCGTTTCTCAACGGCTGCCTGCAGTGGTCTACAGCTGGGTCCGTGCTTGCATGTCTACTCATAATCCTGTGTGTCAAGATCACTGAAAAATAAACACCAGGGTTTTTCTTGGTGTTCTAGCTGCTGCTATGATTTTAGATACAAAGTCTGGAGTCTATCTCCAAAGTACCATGTACACAGAATTCAAGAGGTATAAATTCATGTAGAATATATTCATATAAACATGGAAGTATTCTCAACTCATGTGCTTTCTGAAGCAAAGCAGCCCATGTATCATATTCATTTTGCTGAGGTGGCTGTGGAAGCTTCAACCAATGACACTTGAGTTTCAAACTATGCCTTTATCTCCAGGCTAAATACTCTTAAATTCTGTATTAAAAAGAAAAAGAAAACCTGAAGTACTATAAAAAAAATTCTTTTTGCTATCAAGAGCTTGTGATGTTTTCAATTAATAATCATCTTTAAAGGAATGGAATGGGCACTATTTTCTATATTATTGTATCTCTTCCTCTCTGTGTTTCTGTTGTTTTTCTGTTTATTAATTCAACCATGAGAGGGGCTCAAGAAGGAAAAGAAAGAAGAAAACTGGGAGCAGTACCTGCAAGTTAAAAGAGCAACAGTTGGGAAATCATTGTTCTTAACAGCTAAGAGTGTGAGATGTGACATCTGAATACATACATTTCAAAGTGAGCCAGAAATCTTTCCCTGGGAGCCAGAGGAAAACGAGGTTTCCAATGTCCTTGTCCAGTGCAAACAATTCTCATAATGGTCTGTGGACTTAGTCAGACTACCGCAAAAATAGACAGTATAGCCATAACTACATACTGCACTTACTTTCTAGTTAATAATACATGTGTCCATTTTTTTCACACTTGTAATTATTTCCTTTTTCTCCACTGTTATTGAGGTATAATTGACATAAAACAATCATTTCTTTATTATTTTATCACAAACTTTCTTCCAATATACCTCCACTTTGTTTTTTATTTTATAATTTATTTTTAATTGAAGGAAAATTGCTTTACTTTATTTTCACTTAGCAGATGAGATGGTTAGATAGTATTACCAACTCAATGAACATGAATCTGAGCAGGAGACAGTGAAGGACAGTAAAGCCTGGCAAGCTGCAGTCCATGGATTTCAAAGACTCGGACATGAATGAGCGACTGAACAACAAATTGCTTTACAATGTTGTGTTGGTTTCTGCCATACATCAACATGAATCAGCCATAGGTATACACGTGTCCCTTCCCCCTTGAACCTCCCTCCCACCTCACATCCCACCCCTCTCGGTTGTCACCGAGCACCAGACGAGCTCCCTGTGCTATGCAGTGAGCATCATTTTACACATGGTAATGGATACACACCAACGCTACTCTTCTCAATTCATTCCACCTTCTCCTTTCCCCACTGTCTCCATAAGTCTATTCTCTATGTCTGTTCTCTATTTCTGCCCTGAAAATAGGTTCATCAGGACCATTTTTCTAAATTCCATATATATATGTTAATATATGCTCTTTATTTTTCTCTGACTTACTTCACTCTATATAACAGGCTCTAGGTTCATCCACTTCACTAGAAAAGGAAAAAAGTGGCATCGCTCAGTTGTGTCTGACTCTTTGTGACCCCATAGGCTGACTGTAGAATGCCAGGCTCTTCCATACATGGAATTTTCCAGGCAAGAATACTGGAGTGTGTTGCCATTTCCTTCCCAGGGAATCTTCCCGACCCACAGATCAAACCTGGGTCTCCTGCACTGCAGGCAGACCCTTCATCGTCTAAGCCACCAGACCTGACTCAAATTCTTTCCTTTTTATGGCTGAGTAATATTCCATTGCATATATGGACCACATCTTCTTTATCCATTCATCTGCTGATGGACATTTAGGTTGCTTCCATGTCCTGGCTATTGTAAATAGTGCTACAGTGAACACTGGGGTGCATATATCTTTTTCAAATATGATTTTCTCAGGGTATATGCCCAGTAGTGGGATGGCTGGGTCATATATACACCTGCATTTTAGATGAAGCTGGAAGCTATCTGGAAAATATAAATTAATCTTGTATGGGGGTAGGGGAGAAACCAGAATATCACCACTCAGAACTCTCCTTTACTTTTCAGTATCTATATGAAGGCCAAACAGAAATGGACATAAAGTGAGACCAATTACTAAATATCTACTAAATACTAAGTCCTAAATAAGATGCATTTGTTGTTGTTCAGTTGCTCAATCATGTCTGACTCTTTGCGACCCTACGGACTGCAAAACATCAGGCTTCACTGTCCTTCACATCTCCTGGAGTTTGCTCAAACTCATGTCCATTGAGTTGATGATACCATACAACCATCTCATCCTCTGTCATCCCCTTCTCCTCCTGCCTTCAATCTTTCCCAGCATCAGGGTCTTTTCCAATGACTTGGCTCTTTGCTGAATGTAAAGATGCTTTACATTCATTATTTAAACCTATGACAGTTCATGAAATGTTAACCATCCCATTTTAAGTAGGAGAGAACTGAAGAAACTTAAATTCTGTTGCGGTGAGTAACAGATACAGACTTGCAATTCTTCTAATCTGTGCACTTTCTGTTATCATGCTTTATTTCTATAACTGAAAAACAAATATACGTAAGGCCAATGATTTCAGCACAGCGGACAAGCCGGTATGAGATAATTCTCAGTATGAAGACTGTCCTCCTCCGTTGTCACTTGCTCAAACTCATGTCCATTGAGTTGATGATACCATACAACCATCTCATCCTCTGTCATCCCCTTCTCCTCCTGCCTTCAATCTTTCCCAGCATCAGGGTCTTTTCCAATGACTTGGCTCTTTGCTGAATGTAAAGATGCTTTACATTCATTATTTAAACCTATGACAGTTCATGAAATGTTAACCATCCCATTTTAAGTAGGAGAGAACTGAAGAAACTTAAATTCTGTTGCGGTGAGTAACAGATACAGACTTGCAATTCTTCTAATCTGTGCACTTTCTGTTATCATGCTTTATTTCTATAACTGAAAAACAAATATACGTAAGGCCAATGATTTCAGCACAGCGGACAAGCCGGTATGAGATAATTCTCAGTATGAAGACTGTCCTCCTCCGTTGTCACACAGCCATAGAAGGCAGGCATATTTGCAAAATAGGAATTTACCAAATTTCTAGCATCACAAGTGTTAATACAGTAGCCAATAGGAATAGGAATATAACCAGTGTTAATAGAAAAGCAGCTAATGAAGACCCCATGCTTTAAACCTCATTACTAAAAATTTACTGACTGTAGGACTGCAAGTCTGCTTCATATACCACATATATATATGTGGTGCAGGCAAACAATACACAAAAATGAGAGAGAAAGAGAGACAAGTTCCAGAAATGAAGGGTACTGATTCTACTGCTGTTGCAAATTAGTAATCAAACCCAATCAAAATAACAGTTTTATTTTTTGATATCCTGAACAAATTTTATTACATATTATTAGTTCTAATCCTACAGTGCTGAATGTAAGATTTATCACAAACTCTTAACTAACTTACAAAGAAATATCCTTGAAAGCCTAATTTTTCCACAGATAAATTAGAGATTAAAATGTGTGCCTTTCCATTTTTCCTCCAAAGCTTTGCAAGCTGCTGGAAGGAACTGTGCAGAAATGAATAGATGTCAGAGACAATTTTGTACCATGAATGATTGGTGGACAGAAAAGATTCCAGATTTTTCTACTATTTATTTTTATCTTAGAGAAGCTTCAGTAGTTCACAGATACACATTCCTGATTAGCCTTTATGGAAAATGCATCCTTTTCAAGGCCAGCTCTAGAGATATTAGCCCCTTGTGTCTCATTGGTTTTTTGACACATTCCCATGAGTCACTTGCACACTCTCAGTGTGTAAGCCTTGGCGAAAGAGGCTTTGTTTTGTTTTATGCAAAGCCTTTGACTCCTGCAATGTGCAGTTCACACCTTTAGTGTCAGATAAATGACAAGCAATCATTGTTAGAGGCAATAACACATTCAAATGTGAAGTTTTACAACAATCCCTGTTTTCCTTAAGCTGCTAAAATCATTAAATTTGTGGCATTGGTGGATTAGAAGAACCGTGTGCCTCTGTTCTATTTACTTAATTTTTGAATAGACCGGAACGTGCTTTTAATGTGGAAATCATATTATGGTGTTCAAATATCTTGTGCTGTGAACAAGATTATTAGCTATAGAAACCAAATGGGATTTTATCCCTTGTCATCGCCCTCTATTTTTCTTGACGTGTTCATCCCATCTATTGGCAAACCAAATTTGATGTCAGAATTTGCTCCAAAATACCAACAACATGTTTTGTAATTGCAAAGCTAACACCTATGAATAATAAAATTGCAAACAAGTAGAGAGCCATCAAAAATTCAAGATGATTATTTTTTAATGACTGTATTATTTCCTGTATGTGATAGCATACAAACCATGGGGCCTTGTCTTTCTCAAGACTGAATTCCAGTGAATTTCTGAGCCTGAGGACCATAAGGGCAGAAGCAATATTTTTCCCATCAATCTAATGGTAATGCGTGTCTTGGAAAGCAGCAGGTTAGTTAAGAGAAAAGGACTCTTAGCTCATCCCACATCTTCCCCCAAACACTTTTAAGCTAATTATGTGAACACTGCACAAGGAATGAAGTATCCTTTGCCTCCAGTGCTAGTTCTGAGGGTGTGAAGACAGAATTCCAATTCTAGTCCTGTCATTGATCTGTTAGTCTTATTAATATAACCTCTAAAATCTATCTCAATGTAAGTTTATCTAAGAACCATGAGATGATAGAGACTACGTAACAATCCTGTATGCAGGTCAGGAAGCAACAGTTAGAACTGGACATGGAACAACAGGCTGGTTCCAAACAGGAAAAGGAGTACGTCAAGTCTGTATATTGTCACCCTGCTTATTTAACTTATATGCAGAGTACATCATGAGAAATGCTGGGCTGGAAGAAGCACAAGCTGGAATCAAGATTGCCGGGAGAAATATCAATAACCTCAGATATGCAAATGACACCACCCTTATGGCAGAAAGTGAAGAGGAACTAAAGAGCTTCTTGATGAAAGTGAAAGAAGAGAGTGAAAAAGTTGGCTTAAAGCTCAACATATGAGAAATGCTGGGCTGGAAGAAGCACAAGCTGGAATCAAGATTGCCGGGAGAAATATCAATAACCTCAGATATGCAAATGACACCACCCTTATGGCAGAAAGTGAAGAGGAACTAAAGAGCTTCTTGATGAAAGTGAAAGAAGAGAGTGAAAAAGTTGGCTTAAAGCTCAACACTCAGAAAACTAAAATCATGGCATCCGGTCCCATCACTTCACGGCAAATAGATGGGGAAACAGTGGCTGACTTTATTTTGGGGGGCTCCAAAATCACTGCAGATGGTGATGCAACCATGAAATTAAAAGACGCTTATTCCTTGGAAGGAAAGTTATGACCAACCTAGACAGCATATTCAAAAGCAGAGACATTACTTTGTCAACAAAGGTCTGTCTAGTCAAGGTTATGGTTTTTCCAGTGGTCATGTATGGACATGAGAGTTGGACCATAAAGAAAGCTGAGTGCCAAAGAATTGATGCTTTTGAACTGTGGTGTTGGAGAAGACTCCTGAGAGTCCCTTGGACTGCAAGGAGATCCAACCAGTCCATCCTAAAGGAGATCAGTCCTAGGTGTTCATTGGAAGGACTGATGCTAAAGCTGAAACTCCAATACTTTGGCCACCTAATGTGAAGAGCTGACACATTTGAAAAGACCCTGATGCTGGGAAAGATTGAGGGCAGGAGGAGAAGGGGATAATAGAGGATGAGATGGTTGGATGGCATCACCGACTCAATGGACATGGGTTTGGGTGGACTCTGAGAGTTGATGATGGACAGGGAGGCCTGGCATGCTGTGGTTCATGGGGTCGCAAAGAGTCAGACACTACTGAGTGACTGAACTGAACTGAACATAACAGTCCAACTCCCTCACTTTTAGATGAAGAAACCAAGATTCTGTTAGCTTAAAAGACTAGCCCAGAGCCATCCTCCTTGATTCTACATAGCTTGTTTAACTGTAGGCACATCCCACTGCTTCAGAGCAGGACTCCAGTTTCACCTTGGAATTCACTTTCTTGGTCCCAAACTATCTGCTCTAACCCAATTCAAGCTCCACATTTAACTCTCTTCCAACTCACAGCCCTTTCCTCTCACCTCATTTCCTTCAACACCAAGAGTAGAATTATTTCCTTTTAAAACGCTCTGTTCAATTGCAAACACCCTGGAGGTGTGATGCTTTACAATCTAACAATGTTTATCATTTATTGGTTGAGTGAACTCCAGGAGTTGGTGATGGACAGGGAGGCTTGGCGTGCTGTGATTCATGGGGTCGCAAAGAGNAGAGTAGAATTATTTCCTTTTAAAACGCTCTGTTCAATTGCAAACACCCTGGAGGTGTGATGCTTTACAATCTAACAATGTTTATCATTTATTGGTTGAGTGAACTCCAGGAGTTGGTGATGGACAGGGAGGCTTGGCGTGCTGTGATTCATGGGGTCGCAAAGAGTCGGACATGACTAACGACTGAACTGAACTGACTTTATATCCCAAAGACTATATCGGGCATGCTGTAAATACTCTTGCATTTAATCTTCAGAACACTATAAGATTGGTACCATTATATAGATGGGAAAACTGAAGGTCAGATAGCATAATTAACTTGCCTATAGTAAGAAGTACAATCAGAATTTGTACCTGCCTCTGTCTGGTGCTTACTACCTGTCATTTCCTCCTAAAACATTTGGTCATTCAACACATATTTCCAATATCAAATATATACTGAGCACAGTGCTGGCAGGACAGGGAGTGCAAGGATGAAAGAATAACTTGGGGCACAGGGGGAAGCTGTGACACTTGAGATCCTGAGCTACTTGTCCCCGAAGTAGTGACATAGTGCTGAGCCTAGTCACACCACAGGACTTATAGAGAGACAGATCCCTGGACTGTTCCAGGCAATAATAAATTAGCTGTGGTCTGAAAAGGGCATGCAAAGGTGTGTGTGGAAGACAGCTGAGTAGAAGGATGCACGCTCATCTTCTCCACCAAAGAGGAGAGCACCAAAATTGCAATAAGCGGTTGAACAACCATCGGCAGGAGGATGCTGGAACTCACCAAAAGAAGATGCCCCATGTCAAAGACAAAGGAGAAGCCCCAGCAAGATGGTAGGAGGGGTGCAATCACGATCAAGTCAAATCCCATACCCGCCAGGTGGGTGATCCACAGACAGGAGAACAATAATACCAAAGAAGTTCTCACATTCTTGTGAAAGTTTTGAACCCCACCTCAGGCTTCCCAGCCTGGGGATGCAAAGGGACTGGGAATCCCCAGGGAATCTGGCCTTGTGGGCCACAGGATTTGATTATAGGACTTCCAGAGGACTAAGGAAAACAGAGACTCCAGTCTTGGAGGGCACAGACAAAATTTTGCATGCACCAAGACCCAGAGGAGAGGAGCAGTGACCCCACAGGAAACCGAACCGGTCTCACAGGAGACTGACTGGAAGGTCCCCCTTGGCATAAACCCTCTTGGAGTTTACCATTAACCCTATCGTAGAGCCTGTAGACCTGAGAACTGGGTCATCTTACTCCAAACAACTAACAGGGAGGGAGTCTCACCCCACCCATCAGCAGATAATTGAATTAAAGCTTTACTGAGCAAGGCCCTGCCCACCAGAGCAAGATCGTTTTTTCCATCACCAGTCCTGCCATGAAGAGGCTTACACAAGTCTCTTAGCCTGCTCCATCAGAGGGCAGACAGATGAAGCAAGAAGAAGCATAGTCTCACAGCAACTAAAACAAAAACCATATTACAGAAAGTTAATCATGATGAAAAAACAGAAAGTTATGTCCCAGATGAAGAGACAAGATAAAATCCCAGAAAAACAACTAAATGAAATGGAGATTGGCAACCTTTTAGAAAAAAATATCTCAGAATAATGATAGTGAAGATGATCCAAGATCTCAGGAAAAATGGAGGCAAAGGTTGAGAAGATGCAAGAAATGTTTACCAACGACCTGGAAGAACTAAAGAACAAACAAACAGAGATGAATAATACACTAGAAGGAATCGTCAGCAGAATAACTGAGGCAGAAGAACAGATAAATGACCTGGAGGACAGAATGGTGGAAAGCACTGCCACAGAGCAGGATATAGAAAAAAGAATGAAAAGAAATGAAGACAGCCTAGGAGACCTCTGGGACAACATTAAATGCACCAACATTAGCATTATAGGGATCACAGAAGAAGAGAGAAAGGACCTGAGAAATTATTTGAAGAGACAATAGCTGAAGACTTCCGGAACATGGGAGAGGAAATAGTCAGCCAAGTCCAGGAAGCTCAGAGAGCCCCAGGAAGGATAAACCCAAGGAGGGACACAGCAAGACACACAGTCACTAAACTGACAAAAATTAAAGACAGAGATAAAATATTAAAAGCAACAAGGGGAAAATAACAAATAACATGCAAGGGAACTCCCATCAGGCTATCAGCTGATTCCTCAACAGAAACTCTACAAGCCAGAAGGGCATTGCATGATATATTTAAAGTGATGAAAGGGAAGAAACTACAGCCAGGAATGCTCTACCCAGCAAGACTCTCCTTCAGATTTGATGGAGAAATCAAAAGCTCATAGATCTGCTTTATTGACTACGCCAAAGCCTTTGACTGTGTGGATCACAGCAAGCTGTGGAAAGTTCTTAAAGAGATGGAAATACCACATCATCTGACCTGCCTCCTGAGAAATCTGTATGCAGGTCAAGAAGCAGCAGTTAGAACTAGACATGGAACAATGGACTGATTCCAAATTGGGAAAGGAGTACGTCACGGCTGTATACTGTCACCCTGCTTATTTAACTTACATGCAGAGTACATCATGTGAAACACCGGGCTGGATGAAGCACAAGCTGGAATCAAGATTGGCAGGAGAAATATCAATAACCTCAGATATGGAGATGTTATCACTTTTATGGCAGAAAGTGAAGAGGAACTAAAAAGCCTCTTGATGAAAGTAAAAGAAGAGAGTAAAAAAGCTGGCTTGAAACTCAACATTCAAAAAACTAAGATCATGGCATCTTGTTCCATCAGTTCAGTTCAGTTCAGTTCAGTCACTCAGTCGTGTCCGACTCTTTGTGACCCCATGAATCGCAGCACGCCAGGTCTTCCTGTCCATCACCAACTCCCAGAGTTCACTTAGACTCACGTCCATCAAGTCAGTGATGCCATCCAGCCATCTCATCTTCTGTTGTCCCCTTCTCCTCCTGCCCCCAATCCTTCCCAGCATCAGAGTCTNGCTCCCTCTCCCTACAGCCTGTCTCTTATACACATCTAGATGTGTATAAGAGACAGCATCCTCGGTCGTCCCCTTCTCCTCCTGCCCCCAATCCCTCCCAGCATCAGAGTCTTTTCCAATGAGTCAACTCTTTGCATGAGGTGGCCAAAGTGCTGGAGTTTCAGCTTTAGCATCATTCCTTCCAAAGAAATCCCAGGGTTGATCTCCTTCAGAATGGACTGGTTGGATCTCCTTGCAGTCCAAGGGACTCTCAAGAGTCTTCTCCAACACCACAGTTCAAAAGCAGCAATTCTTCGGCGCTCAGCCTTCTTCACAGTCCAACTCTCACATCCATACATGACCACAGGAAAAACCATAGCCTTGACTAGACAGACCTTAGTCGACAAAGTAATGTCCCTGCTTTTGAATATGCTATCTAGGTTGGTCATGACTTTTCTTCCAAGGAGTAAGTGTCTTTTAATTTCATGGCTGCAGTCACCATCTGCAGTGATTTTGGAGCCCAAAAAATAAAGTCTGACACTGTTTCCACTGTTTCCCCATCTACTTCCCATGAAGTGATGGGACAAAAGAATGAGAGGCAGCAGACCAGTTGCTCCATAAAAGCGGAGTGGAGATTTGATCCAGGGGTGTATTTGCAGCTTTAGGAGAAAGGTGGTAAGGGTTTGGACCCAAACGGCCTGCAGGCCTAACTCCCAGTGGCAAACATTGTCTCTGGAAGCCCAGTTGCCCTTGAAGGGATGCCACCAACAAATGGACTTCTAGCAGGCATTACGTGCTTGTCGCCCGCCCTAGCGGGTCTACTGAGAGTTGCTATTGTCGCACATGTAGGAAACATGGAAGAGGAAGGCCTGAATATCTAGAGGGATTGGATTTTCCTCCTAAGGCCCAGCTATTTTCTGGTTGTCCCTCCAGAAGATTGTAAAGGCAACATTGTGGGCCCCGATGGGGCTCAGGAAAAGAGCGTGAAACAGGAGTGAAGAGGGCGGGGCACAACTCTTGAAAGAATGACGTGGCCCAAGGGCATAATATAAACCGATTAAAATCAAATGGGTCCAACATGGCAGAGAAGTGAAATTCAACTAAACCTGGATCCTCAATCTGTAAGCTAAATGACACACCCAGAGGTGCCCTGTCAGTTCCAAGCCACTATCAAAAGACCAAGGAGTGGGTGGTTCCCCAATTATTGTAATGATCCTCCAACTCGTTAGCATATGAAATCACCCAGCCCATGAAAAGCTAACCACACCACATTTCAGGGCCACTGCACTCGTCCTCTGCTTTGGCCCACACCCTGTGGAGCGTGCTGTTCTCTGAATCTGAACAAATCTACGTCTTACCTATCACGGTGTCTCACTGAATTTTTTTGCAATGAGACATCAAGAACCTGAGCTTCATTAGGTCCTGAAACTGTGGGTTTTGGCTGGGCTCAAGTCCCACTTGGATATGACTGAGTGAGTAAGCATAGCACAGAGTCACTGCCACATGGATTTGAGTCCCAATCTTAGGTAAACAGTTTTGAACACAACTTTCAGAAATGCAAAGATGCCCAATACCTGCCCAATACTTTGTGAGCAGTGGCATAGATGGAGAGAGGAGTTGAGGGGCAGAAGGAAAAAGCAGTGGAAGAGTGTGCCAAGGAATCCCCTTCGTAACCCGCTGGAAAACCTGCTAATACCTGACCTGTGCTCACAGTTTTCATTGGCCTGATCCTTGGCACAGAGAAGATTAAGGACAGAAGAACCCCCAGCTGCTTGGGCGACAGCAACTAGGGCACGGCTGACAGTGGAGCCTTCCGGTCACGCTGGGGAGTGGCCCCTGCCAGTCACTTAACTGTACCCACTGCCACTTGCCTGTTCACAGGGGGTTCAAGGAAGCAATAAACAAGAGCATGAAAAGGAATTAAGGCTTTGTTAGCCCTATGTCCTTCCAGCCATAGGAGCGAGGACCTCCTACCTTAACCGGAGGTCTTCTGGAATCTGAGACTGAGCTGCGTGGGCTTTCTACCGAGTTTGTTTTTGCTGTCCCGGTTTCCAGCACACTGGGCTTCTTGTCACTTCCCCTGTGCTGGGTTTTCTTTGCGTTCAGATTCCACCTATACTTTGGCCACCTGATACAAAGAGCTGACTCATTGAAAAAGACCCTGATGCTGGGAAACATTGAAGGTGGAAGGAGAAGGGGATGACAGAGGATGAGATGATTGAATGGCATCTCTGACTCGATGGAAATGAGTTTAAGTCAGCTCCAGCAGTTGGTGATGTTCAGGGAAGCCTGGTGTGCTGCAGACCATGGGGCTGCAAAGAGTCAGACATGACCGAGCGACTGAACTGAACTGAAGAGAATTCACCACCACCTAACCAGCTTTACGACAAATGCTAAAAGAACTTCTCCAGGCAGGAAACACAAGAGAAGGAAAAGACCTACAGAAAATAAACCCAAAACAATTAAGAAAACAGTAATAAGATCATACATATTACATTACCTTAAATGTAAGTGGATTAAATGCACCAGCCAAAAAGCATAGACTGCCTGGTTGGATGAAAACATACGCACTGCCGCTTACCGCATCACTCTCCTTGACCCCCCTGCCAAATTGTATGTAATTACTTTATATTGTTAAGTTAATCATGTTCCCATTAAGGCTTGCAGTTATCTTATCTTGCAATTTAATTATCTTTTATTTTTTGTCTGGCTATTGATTGTGAAAAATTATAAACATCTTTTACTATTGTGATTATGTAACTGCTGCTGCTGCTGCTAAGTCGCTTCAGTCGTGTCCAACTCTGTGAGACCCCATAGACGGCAGTCCGCCAGGCTCCCCCGTCCCTGGGATTCTCCAGGCAAGAATACTGGAGTGGGTTGCCATTTCCTTCTCCAATGCATGAAAGTGAAAAGTGAAAGGGAAGTTGCTCAGTCGTGTCTGACTCTGTGCGACCCCATGGACTGCAGCCCACCAGGCTCCTCCATCCGTGGGATTTTCCAGGCAAGAGTACTGGGGTGGGGTGCCATTGCCTTCCCCCGATTATGTAACTATTACTCACTTAATATCATTGTATCATGATTGGTTAACAGAAAAATAATAGAACTCTGTATCACCAAAACTAAGATCTAATAGAAAAACCTATAATCATTTTTTAAAATCCAGATGCCTATCAGAATTATCTTGAAATTTTTTGTAAAATACAAATGATCGGGTATTGTTTTTAATCTCCAGAGCTCCAGATATGTTTCTAATGAGAAGTCATGTTTAAAAACAACTGGACTATATGATGATCTTTTCCTTTTATCTTGTTTGTTTCACTTTTTCTATTTCATATTTGGTGCTCCCATTTCATTTAGTTTATGTTCTCCAGTTTCTCCATCTCTTTATTTTTTTGATATTCTCTCTCAAGTCTTTATCAAGTGTAGTAGAAAAGCTTTTGTATACATATATATAATACACATATATATTTTGGAAAACTTATGAATTTTTGCCTAAATAAAAAATGTATGACATTTCGAGTCCACTTGTTTGACCTAGTATGAATAGAATGCTAGATTTCTAATTAAAAACTAGATATGAAACAAGCAACCAAGGTTTACTGTATAGCATAGGGAACCACAGTCAATATCTTGTAATAACCTATGATGGAAAATAATTTCAAAATTAATATATGGGTATTTGTATAATTGAATCACCTTGCTGGGCACCTGAAACATTGTAAGTCAACTATACTTCAATAAAATTTATATATTTTTAAAAAGGCATGCATCCAAGCCTCCACATTCTCAGGTAGCTCGACAAATTCCAAATATCTCTTTCTGAATTTCCTCCCAGCCTCAGTTGCTATCCTTCCCCCGAAGCATCCCCAGGGCTCCTCAATTTGCTAAAGTTGAAGCTGTCTTTGCCTGGGTCTGTAAGGTGGTTCCTGCCCTCTGCCCACATGCCTAGACAGGATGTTCAGCAGTTTGCTCAGCTGTCTGTTTTGATTTGTTATGCACTCACACTCTTTGGCATTTCATAACTTGCTAATGCTTGCAGAATTTAGTTCTCTGCCTGCTTCTCCACCTTTTCCCTCATTCACCAACTGCCAGTGTAGCAACTGTTCTTCCCCTCATATTTGAACACTGGCTCAAGCTTCCTCTTTAAATTACTTCAGCTATCAGCTTATTTATTGGCATCACTCATGCCCAGGCTTGGGGTTTGCTTTTTTTTTTTTAAGTTTGTTCTTCAACAAAGCTGTGAAGGTAGGGTCCCATACTGATCACACTATGTTCTTCTGGTCATTTGTCACTTGCATCTTGAATGTATTTCATCAGCAAAATGCTTTTTCTACTGCCTCCTCATCTCCACAGATTTGTGAAGTGTTCCATATTGGGCTATGTGAGAGGGGGTGAGAAGGGGCAGGGAGTACCTTACCGTGGGTTCTGATTTCTCTTTTAACTTTCCACATTTGTTTTAAGTAGGTTCATTAAGCTCGGGGAAAACAGCAATCAAAGCAACTAAGCATCTGTGAGATATAAGCAAAGCAAAACAGTTAAACCCTACAAAGACGAATTGTGTTTTAAAAAAAAAAGATTATTTACTCATAGCAAGAAATTAAAAAGTCGAATAGAAAAGAAACAGTGAAGTGTGAGAAGGAAAGGCTGACAGCTAAATTACCCTTCAAGGAAAGAGAGATAATCCTCCTGCCAGGCCTAGGAGAGGGGGCATTCATGCCAGAGCTCAAATTTAAATTCCAACAGCCTTGCATGGACTTTTGGCCCATTATTCTCATTTCTGTATTTAGTTATTGGTTCTTTCTTCATTGCAATAAATGTTTGGATGCATTCAGCCAGAAGCTTTTTTGATGATGAGCACATTTCTACAAAGCAGAAAAAATAAACATGATATAGTTGCTGCCTATTTCTAGAATCCCATACGGCTGCATTTAGAGGGAGCTGTCCGCCTCTAGAGGCCAGTTTCCCATTGGAAAGACTGTGTAGCTCATCCCAAGACCAGCTTTCTAAATCAATTAAAAAATTCCACTCTTATTCTGTCACTCACTTCAGCTTTGTAAGAAAAAAAAGGGGGAAATTTTTAATGATTCTGGAAACTTCCATATACATAAAAGCTACAACCAGCAAATATGCATTTCCTTTTTTGGTAGATGACTCTGGTAACTAAGATAAACCAATAATAACCCTTTTAATAGTGTATGATAAATGGTTCTGAAACATATTGAGAGGAATCTTATTGAGCAGTTTTAAGTCCAGACAGATCCTGAGAGAGACCCGCAAGGAAAAAATAAACCTGGAGTAGTCAAAGTCTGAGTTTTCACCAAAGTTTTAATCTGTCTGATGCATTCTGTGATGCACCCTTTTATGATAATTTGCTTGTGTTCCAATTCTTCTCAAAAATTGATATAAATGTGACCAACCCAATTTTTAATTTATTTTTAAATTGGAGTATAATTGCCTTATGTTATTGTGTTAGTTTCTGCTGTACAACAACATGAATTAGATATAAGTATACGTACATTCCTTCCCTTTCAATCCTTTTTTAAAGCAAGTGTTTCAATGATTGCATTTGCCAAAGAATCTTGAGCATGGTTGGCCAATTCTTCTGTAAAGGGCCAGATAATCAGTATTTTCTGCCATACTGTCTCTCTGGCAACTATAAACTCTGTGTTGTAATGAGGAAGCAGCCATAGACATCAGTAAACATATGACTAGTTTATGTCACAGCAAAACTTTATTTATAAAAACAGCGTGGACCATATGTAGCATAAGGGCTATGGTTCCCTGATCCCTGCTCTCGGGAACAAGTTAGTAGGGAATGACCAAGACCAACCCAGCCACTTCCGCTTCCCAGAGTCTGGGCTTCCTGGTTCCAGACATAAGCAGTATGTACCACCTGGGGGAAATGAGCTCAGTCTATGGGGAAAACAACTCATTTTGGAATCTAGACTTCCTGAGCCCTCTGACGATGACACATCACAGCATTATTTTGTCTCTCGCTCACTTACAATGAGTCACTGCTTGATTTGCAAGTTTCCCTACTTCAACGATAATATTGAAAGCCCACTAATATTAGTCACAGCAAGAAACTGCCCTGAAAGCTGGGAGAGGAAATTACTTTACAGTTTTAATTTCAGACTATAAACTAAAATGACTGTATATCAGATGGTTTTTAATGCTGCCTTTGGTACTAACACAAACAAGAATGATCACTTTTAAGTTATGTTGTTCTTCATAACAGAACACTGCCTCGAGTCTTGAAACAAGAGACAAACCGATGTGCTCTACAATATGGAGAAAAAGGCATTGGCTTTGGACTCAGACAAAGCTGGGTTCTAACCTCTGCTCTGCCACGTACTACCAGTGGAATCCATCAAGTTATTTAACTTCTCTGAGTTCATGTTCCTGATTGCAGAATGATGCACTAGGCCTTGCCCTGGCTCTTGCTCTCTACCTCAAAGGATTATAGAGCAAGAATTAGGGTGCTGGAGACAGAGGGCTGCTGTGAAATTAGATAATGGCTAAAGACTAGCTCTGTCCATCGTACAGTGCTCTCACACAAGAAGGGTTATAATTTATGAGATGGTATCAGCCACTAGACTCAAGAGTCCCTCCACTTTCTTTGCATCAATTTGTGCCACTAGTGTGATCGTCAGAGTAGATTTACCCCTTGAAATCTATCTGGTCTCATGGATTAAGTTCACTGAGGAGCATCCTGACCAGGCATTGATACTGAGACATATAGGAACTCAGTCCACCAGCACCATTATCCTATCTTCAGCTCTTAGGGCAAAAATCACTAAATAACTCTAGAGGTAGAAAAAACAGGCAGGCAGATAATGCAGGCTCAGGGAAAGGGGTCCTCTTCCCCCATTCTGAAGTCTCTCGTCTTTTCTTTTATATTCCACCTTGGAAATCTGCAGAAGAATAGTGCACCCCACCATTCTCTTGATGGGTGATTTATCCCTAGGCCAGACATTCTTCTCACAAGATTTTTCTCCTTAACTGAAGATGTCCCCTGTCTTGATATTTCCATCTCTCCTGATTATAAAGATAAAAAAAAAATCATTCATTTTTCACCTTGATATTTTGCCTTTGCAACGGTCAGAGGCAATTGGTCAGTCTTAGGTAGCCCCAAGGGATGAAGCAGCATTTATCAAAAGCACCCTGTAGAGAAGAAAATGTAATTTAAATGGGATGAGCAGTGGAGATGCCATCCCTGCTCCTAGATGATAAAACTATTGTCAAGGCATCTGTTCCTTACCCAACTAATATAATTTCTGTGATTTATATACCACGAGATTATCTAAAGTTCATACAGATGAATAAACAGAAGAAACAAGTTGAGGAAAGTTTTAAAATGAAGAGTGATGATTAGACATTTAACCTAACGTCAATTCTAATTTTCAAATTGTGATACTAACATATGAAATAAAAACGGAAATCCAGATCAGCGGAAATAGTTTCACATTGAAACAGATTCCTGTGTATTTACGGCAAAGTATCAAAGCTATATGTACCTTAAGTTTATACAGCACTGTGTGTCAGTTATATCTCAATAAAACTGGAAGAATAAATAAATACATACACACCCAAAAAAATTACATATGGCAAAGGTAAAGATTAAAGATTGAGAACCACCTCTTATAGGGAGCCTCCCCTGGTTATCTCAGTTCTGGATTAAATGTCTGTCTTCAGTAACCATATAGTATCCTGTGAATGTTTCCTTTTTTATATATTAAAGCATACCATACAGGCGAATACAAAGCAGAAAATTCCAGCTCAATAAACTTTCACAAAGTGAACACACCTAAGTAACCAGCACCCAGATCAAGAAATAAAATGCTATTCAAATGTCGAAAGTCCCCTCATTCCCCTTCCAGGGACCATCCCCACCTCTAGCACCAAGGTCTCTGATAGTCACTATTATTCTGATTTCTAATATTGAGATTAGTTTTGCCTATTTGGGGACTTTCTATTAACAGACTCATATAATACGTATTCTTTTGTGTCTGGCTTCTTTGGTTCAATATTATTTTTGTAAGGTTTATCCATGTTCTTGGAGTTCATGTTTTCTCATTGCTGTACAGTAGCTGCTAAGTCACTTCAGTCATGTCTGACTCTGTGCGACCCCATAGACGGCAGCCCACCAGGCTCCCCTGTCCCTGGGATTCTCCAGGCATGAACACTGGAGTGGGTTGCCATTTCCTTCTCTAATGCATGAAAGTGAAAGTGAAGTTGCTCAGTCGTGTCCGACTCTTAGCGACCCCATGGACTGCAGCCCACCTGGCTCCTCCATCCATGGGATTTTCCAGGCAAGAGTACTGGAGTGGGGTGCCATTGCCTTCTCCAAACCTATTAAGTGAATGTATTTGTCTTATTTCCATTTGGGGGAACAGATGCCTTGACAATAGTTTTATCATCTAGGAGCAGGGATGGCATTCTTGTGCAAGTCTTTTGGTTGAACATATATGCACATTTCTGTTGATATATGCCTAGTGATAGAAGGCATATATGATCTGCAATGCTAAGCAGCTTTCCATTAGTGACTGTAACAACTTACATGCCCACCAGCAGTGTATGGGAATTTCCTTTGCTCCACATCCTCACCAATTCTTGGTATTATCTGTTTCATTTTAGCCATTCTGGTGGGGTTCTAGGCATACATCTCAAAGTACTCTGTCATACTTTACCTGGGTACTTGTCTATCTCCCTCACAAGTTTGCAGGAATCCATTCTAAAAAGTTAAGAAACCATGGCTCAGAGAGGCTGAAAGATATACCCAAGGTCACAACTTACAATTATTCTTTACAGCACAGAAGTCCCTAATGAGCAATGTTTATAGGATCAGGAAAGACAAACTGCCTTCTTTAAAAGAGTTTTAAAAACTGCTGCCACATAATGAATGCAACATGCTCATATAACCAGAGAGTTGCTCAGACACATGTGTGCGGCACCTGTCTACAGGCACACATTCCGCATTTCCAAGTGGAAGGTTTAATGTGGAAGCACACTGCTGTTAGCTAAATGATCCTGCAACCAACAGCCACGCATTCCTCCCTTATCTCCCCTGGGTTAAGTGTTTTGCAATGAGTTTCAAATGGGGTTGGCTTAAACGACAGCTCTTCATTTCACCTTGTCTCTGCAGATGCCATTTGTGGGAATGTTTTATGGTTCTGTTAATTACCCACATCAAGAGGTTATTTTATTATTTCTAGAGAAGTAGAGTTATAGATGTAAATATTCTGAGGCAGCAAATTGCCTCAGCAAACTAAAATTAGGAGTTCTTACTATATGAATCAATGTATATATTTAAATTTTGCATTATCTCAGCTATTACTAATGGCCTAAAATATTTTTCCAGCACAGATCAGTGCATGGAAAATCTGAGGCAGATGTTGTGTTTTAAAAGTAGACTGGAAGCACAGTGGATGTGGATTTGAAATCCAGTCGTAGCATTCAAGCAACACTCTTTTATCCTCTCTGGACCTAGGTTTCCTCGTCTCTGAAATAGGAAATTATAATACTAGCTACCTGCTAGTGTCATCGGGCAAAGTCTATTATTTTCTAGGAAATAAAAGTAGAAACTGAGTAATAAGTCTAACCTTTTTTTTCCCTTTGTGCTTAGTCTGGGTTCATTTGCTCACAGCCTGCCACATGCAGCGGTCTTGCCCCCAGCAGTACAGACCAGAGTTTCCAGTGTAAAATGGCTGTGCCGACACTTCAGCTCCCAGACTATGCACAGAAGCTCTGTGCACAATGCTCAGTCCAAGATGGCACGGGCTGGACATGTGCAGGGACGCTGTGCCAGGTTGCGGTCTGGAACCTGAGCAACACACCTGCACCCGTCCAGCAAGAAGTCTGCCCTACTCCTGGCTGACACGAACCCTAAAAAGAGCAGTTAATCTACAGCTTGAGCTTGCACTTCTCCCATTTTCTGATCAAAGAATAGAACTCTACTTTGCTTCTGAACCAAACTCAGTCTCATTCTATGGGCTCAGATGACTTCCAGCAAGAGAACTTCTGCTGGGGACCAACTTGGGAGAGTCAATAACAGTAGTATTGTTGTGAGGTTCAGTAGGATATTACATTAAAAGACCTGAAAATCATAAATGCACAATTATTGCCTCCTGATGATTGGGGACTGAGGAATTCTGTCACACAGTGAATGCATAAGGAGGTTGTAGCATAACAGTTGGGAGCAGTACTGCCTGGATAACTATTCTGACTTCCTTCATTACTAGCTCTGCTTCAGCTTCTGTGTGGATAAAATGTGTAGCAATAGTACCAGTTTCACAGTGCTGTGAAGACTCAGATAATCTGCAAAGCCTGCTGCGAACAGAACTTGACACATAGTTGACCATAAACATTGGCTGCAGACAAGTGTGGCTTTGTCCCAGGGATGATGAAGTAGGTTTACCTTGATGACCAAATAGTGTGGAAATAGGACTGATTCCCTTTGTTGCATTTCACTTGTCCCAACCCAGCTGGCACCTCTCCAACTCTAACATTTCCTCTGCAACAAGCCCCGCTGTGTTTGTACCTCACAGCTCTGGCACCTTCCACAGGTGGCAGTGGAAACAGCTCACTGCCCCAGCCCAGACTAGAGCTCACCACAGAGCCCTTAGAGAAAGGGTGCCCAGCATATATCCAGAGAAAAACATGGATACATGCACCCCAAAATTCATTACAACACTGTTTACAACAGCCAAGACATGGAAGCAACCTAAATGTCCATCGACAGAGGCATGGATAAAGAAGTTGTGGTGCATACATGCAATGGAATCTTACTCAGCCATTAAAAAGAATGAAATAATGCTATTTGAAGCAACATGGATGGACCTAGAGAGTGTCATACTGAGTAAGTCAGACAGAGAAGGAGAAATATTGTATGACATCCCTCATGTGTGGATTCTAAAAAGAAATGATACAAATGAACTTACTTACAAAACAGAAAGAGACTCACAGAAAAAGAACTTATGATTGCTGGGGGAAGGGATAGTTAAGGTAGTTTGGGAAGATTATGTACACACTGCTATATTCAAAATGGATAACCAACAAGGACCTACTCTACAGCACATGGAACTCTGCTCAATGTTACGTGCCAGCCTGGATGGGAGAGGGGTTTGGGGGAGAATGGATACATGTATATGTGTGGCTGAGTCCCTTCTCTGTTCACCTGAAACTACCACCACATTGTTAATTGGCTAGACTCCAATACAAAATAAGAAGTTTAAAGTCTGAAAAAAAAGAAAGGGTGCCTAGAGAGGACTGCCTCTCAGGCCACGGCCACCGACAGGGCTTTACATGGGGACATGGCCCCAGTACCCTCTCCAGCCTTGCTCCAGAAGGGACACCTCAATTCCAGCATTGGGAGAAAGGCCTAGGTTTTGAGCTCACTCTGACCTGAGTTCAAATCCCAACTCCACCATTTAAAACAGCCTGATCCAGGGCAGGTTATTTACCTTTACTGAGCATTAGTCTCATCAATAAAACAGGAGTAAGAAGACTGACTTCTTACTCCTTGGTGTAAGCCACTCCTTGGACTTCCCTGGTGGCTCAGACAGTAAAGCATCTGCCTACAATGTGGGAAACCCAAGTTCGATTCCTGGATTAGGAGGATCCCCCAGAGAAGGAAATGGCAATCCACTCCAGTACTCTTGCCTGGAAAATCCCATGGACAGAGGATCCTGGTAGGCNACTCCTTGGACTTCCCTGGTGGCTCAGACAGTAAAGCATCTGCCTACAATGTGGGAAACCCAAGTTCGATTCCTGGATTAGGAGGATCCCCCAGAGAAGGAAATGGCAATCCACTCCAGTACTCTTGCCTGGAAAATCCCATGGACAGAGGATCCTGGTAGGCTATAGTCCATGGGGTTGCAAAGAGTCAGACATGACTGAGTGACTTAACTTTCAACTTTCAAGAAGACTTACCTCAGATGTGATCATGAAGAATGAGATAAAGTAGTTTTATAAAGTTAGGTCTGCCAAACCTCAAACAGAGAATTTAATTCAAAATAATTAGGACTGACAGTGCCTTGGGCAACTGACAACAATAAATACAAACATTATTTCTGGCAAACACATGATTACACCTCAGTGATTTCATAAATCAACTTGGGATTTTACACAGTGTTATGGTGTAGAGTTAAAACCCAGACCTATGGTCAGGCTGAAGGACTCCTCTCTTATTTACACCTCTTTCTAGTCCAAATGTCCTAGCCTAATTATCTGTAGTTTCAGGTTCCACATCCTCAAAATGGCATCATAATACTGCTAGTTTTAAAACTGTCATCAGGAGATAATTAAATGAGATATTAAATGCTCATTTAATACAGATATTTCATATTAAATGAGACAATCCACATTAAATGCTTACTACTGTATCTGGTATGTAATACATACCCAATAAATGTTTTTTAAAAAAGAAAAAGTAGGTTTATAAAGCACTTCTGCCAGGAGCTGGCATGTAGCAGCTATGATTATAATTTTCCAAACCTCAGCATCAATATATCTGGACCTTCCATATACAACTGCTACAAGAGCCATGAAAAAAAAAAAAGAAAAGAAAAGAAATAGGAGACTCCTGCAAAGAGCTTGAGCTGCATCTTATTATCCGCTCCTTGGAGTACAGAAGCAAATGGCTGTTTCAGTCCTGAAGGGCCTCACGTGATCTGACCCTCAGTCAATTTAGGCTGCAGGCCACAGGCAGAGAAGGCAAGGCCTCCTTTCACATAGCTTAATTGCCTTTCATCTTTGCTTACAAACTGGCCAGATTTCTTTGTTACAGAAGTTTGCTAAAAATGTCAAGAAGCAGCCAACACACTTCACTATTCTGACCTTTTTCAACCACTTCCCCTGGAGAAACAGGCTTGGGAGACATGCGGTCTCGCTTCCAAGGTTGTCACAGCCAACAGTTTACTAAAAATTCTACCACACGTATCAGAAGAAGGGTCACCAGCTTCCCAGACTACAGGCTCTTCATTCCTGCTGTTCAACTCTCAACACCTGCCCAGGAAACCAAGATCACATACTGTTATGGTTTTTACAACAGTGTTTTATCCCCAGCTCCAATTCCACATTCAAAAAGATTCTGATTTCAGCTACTCTAATACATCAGGAACTGAAACAGGATACAGGCTCTGACAGGGTACAGGTCAGATAATACAGTTACAGTCCAGACTCTACAATTTACTCCTGCCTGACTTTGGACATGTAACTTAAGGGCTCAGAGCCTCAGTTTTTTCCTCTGTGAAATGGAGGTGGTAATCATATTACCAGCTTCATGGGGTTGTGAGCATTAAATGAGTTGCTATTATATAAAGACCTCTGTGCCAGGCATGTCTTGACAAACTCTCAATAAATTTTAGCTCTCGTTATTATTAAGCACCTTTTTGTTCTAAGCATTGTGCTAGTTTGGGGGAAGACCATTGATAATAGGGGCTTCCTGGGTTGCTCAATGGTAAAGAATCCACCTGCCAACGCAGGAGATACAAGAGATGAGGGTTCAGTCTATGGGTTGGGAAGATCCCCCGGAGGAGAGCATGGCAACCCATTCTAGTGTTCTTGCCTGGAGAACCCCATGGACAGAAGAGCCTAGTGGGCTATACAGTCCATGGGGTCACAAAGAGTCAGACACGACTGAAGCAACTTAGCATGCAAGAACACACACTTAGTCACTTCAAATGTTTCGAGACTGCCCCCATCTAATGCTATGCTGTCATTTCTATGGTCCCACCCATACTTCTGATTTTAGAAAGTCAAACAGAAGACAGCTCTTTGTAAATCCAGCCTGGATGACAAGGACAGAGGTTTCTAGAACCCACCCTAGGAACAGCTGGTCACTTGATATCATTCTCATTTCCATTAAAACAGGATAAGTGAGAGGAAGCTTCCTGGTTTTGTGAAACCCAGTAACTGTCTGGTCAGTCTGGGAGAATGTCCTGGTCACCCCAGCCCACACCCCACGATTATGCTTTCAAATATGTTTGCCACAAGAGGCAGAATATTCTAGTTGCTATCAGAACCCTCAAAGAGACTTCCTAACATGCAGTTCAACAGATTACAAGTCACAAAGAGACACTATTCTTTGCAAATGACAATGAATTTCTCATCTCAGGCTTTTGATGTGTAAGGATGTATATTTAGAAGGAAAAGCTCTATTACAGCAAATCAAAGAAAAAATTTTCTTTTTAAAAAGAAATATTTATCAGGAGTTTCTTTGGGACAAACGCTGTGACCTGGGGCTTTGTTCCTGCAGATGGTGTGTCTTTGAGAACAATGGAAACTGTGGCAGGATTGTTTGACTGCCCCCTCCCCATTGGCACAAGGCAGCCCCATACAAATAGCTTCCAACATGCTGAGGAGGTGGTGATGAAAACAGTCAATCACCTCACGTTTATTTGGCCTCATGTGGTTCTCCCGGGTACCATTCCTCCACTCTGAGCTTTGTAGATGCTGCTGTTCTGCTTGCTAATGACATTAAAAGGAGTGTCATGTCTCATCTATGAGCTGTGGCCATTTTGAGCAAAAGCACTTGGGTCTGTAAAGCTCCAAATTCACTAAATAGACACATGCAAAGGATTCCTTTTGAACAAATTATTCGTACCAGATTTGACTTTAAAAAGAAGTGAAGTAGAAATATCCAGGTGTGTGTGTGTGTGTGTGTGTGTGTGTGTGTGTGTGTGTGTGTGTGTGCACATGTGCACAATGCAAGTGTGGGTGTTTGAAGGGAAAATCATGGAAATGCAGCATTATAGAAAGCAGATATAGTATGAAGGAAAAACATTTAACTGTAGTCCTACACTTTAGAAAATCAGCTTTCTCCCCGTCATTCTGTCGAGTATGGTGTCTGTGTTCCAGCCTGTGAGCCCTGTTTATTACATAAGCATCCAGCGCTTCAACTCTTTCACCTTTTCTTAAGGAGATTAGGGTAACCTGACCAGCTTGCCTCTCAGGTGAAGCTGGCCTCCTCAAGCCCTGGTAGCAGTCAGTTTTCCCTGTAGGCTGGCTTCAAAAATTCAGGGAAAATAAGAACATTAGAAGCGTATCAGTTTGGACAACACTCCTTGTGAAATGTTCACTCTAATGACACTATAATGTCATGCCCTTGGTGTGCCGTTTTATTGTAAGACTTAATCAAAGGCAGAGAAATAAAGATATCTGGCTCGGACGCAGGGGCTTCTTTGTTGGAGCCCTTCTTAGGGGTGGGGGAGTGGTCCACAGTAGGGCTTAAGCACAAAGGCTAAGCTGCCCAGGGCCTGGGAGGGTGTGTTTGAGTGAATCCAGAGGTTTAGCCTGGATCTGTGTGTGCGCTTTGTATGTTGTTCTTGTTCAGTGGCTCAGTCATGTCTGACTCTTTGCAACTGCATGGACTGTAGCACGCCAGGCTTCCCTGTCCTTCACTGTATCCTGGAGTTTGCTCAAACTTATATCCATTGAGTCACTGATGCTATCCAACCATCTCATCCTCTATCGTCCCCTTCTCCTCCTGCCCTCAATCTTTCAGAGCATCAGGGTCTTTTCCAGTGAGTCGGTTTTTTGCATCAAGTGACCAAAGTATCAGAGCTTCAGTTTCAGCATCAGTCCTTCCAGTGAATATTCAGGGTTGATTTCCTTTAGGATTGACTGGTTTNGTCACTGATGCTATCCAACCATCTCATCCTCTATCGTCCCCTTCTCCTCCTGCCCTCAATCTTTCAGAGCATCAGGGTCTTTTCCAGTGAGTCGGTTTTTTGCATCAAGTGACCAAAGTATCAGAGCTTCAGTTTCAGCATCAGTCCTTCCAGTGAATATTCAGGGTTGATTTCCTTTAGGATTGACTGGTTTGAGCTTCTTGCTGTCCATGGGACTCTCAAGAGTCTTCTCCAGCACCACAGTTTGAAAGCATCAACTCTTGGGTGTTCAGCCTTCTTTGTAGTCCAGCTCCCACATCCATACATAACTACTAGAAAAACCATAGTTGTGACTATACTTTGACTACATATATGCTCCCATATGTATCAACCCCAGGATTAAGACAAAGTATGTATGTATATATATATATATAGAGAGAGAGAGAGAGAGACATGCCACACACACAAACCTTGACCAAATGCACACATTTAACATATACATACAAACCACTCACTCACACAAACATTTCCCACTCTAACATACATGCATGGACACACATACCCACCAATGCATAAACATATAAGCCCAGGGCTCCCTGACATATTCATTCTCTTTCTCCATATACATGAGTGTGTGCGTCCATGCATGATGGAGAAGGAAATGGCAACCCACTCCCGTGTTCTTGCCTGGAGAATCCCAGGGACAGGGGAGCCTGGTGGGCTGCCGTCTATGGGGTCGCACAGAGTCGGACACGACTGAAGCGACTTAGCAGCAGCAGCAGCAGTCCACGCATGAATGTTGGAGTGGGAAATATTTGTGTGCGTAGTTTGTATGTATATGATACATGTGTGGTATGTGTGCATTTTGTCATGGTATGTGCATGTGGTATGTGTGTGTACGTGCATGTATTCGTATGTTGTGTGTATACATGTGGGAGGTATGATGTGGGACTGCATATGTGATGAACAGGTTTGTGTGCACTGTATGTGGTGTGTGGGTGTATGGTATGTGTCCATGCATGTGGTGTGGATGCGTGTTCAGAGTTCATGTGTGTGCTGTGGGAATATTTGTGTGTCATATGTGTGCATACATGTGATAGTCTGTGTGCCTGTGATAGGTATATGAACACATGAATATGCACTCACATGCCCACGTGTATGTTCATATGATCTGCAGGTTCTTCTTTAGCCCCTGGTATTCATGTACTCATTATATTAAGCACAAGAATAAGAAAATGTCTTATATTTGTGGCCACATACATATTTGGGCTGTCTGTGGCCCTATACACTGTGTATGGAGCCAACAATTGTTATTCAAAGGAAAAGACAAAGCAGTTAACTTAAGTGCCAAGTTCACAATGGTCACTCCCTCTGGTAAATGTTTTTGAAGAATATGGGGGGAGAAGAAGAAAAAAATTCCAAAGAATTTCAAAATTAGGATTTTTTTTACTCTGACATGTATGTTAGAATTTAAGGGATGATACTAATTAATCATTTATTTTCCCTGATAGGTTCTGAATCCACTGAGGAATTAGACCTAGATCAGCAGGCCTGAAATGATCAACTTTATTTCCAAAAAAGACTGCCTTAGAGAATTGTCCAGAAAAAGCAATGGCACCCCACTCCAGTGCTCCTGCCTGGAAAATCCTATGGATGGAAGAGCCTGGTAGGCTGTAGTCCATAGGGTTGCTAAGAGTTGGACATGACTGAGCGACTTCACTTTCACTTTTCACTTTCATGCATTGGAGAAGGAAATGGCAACCCACTCCAGTGTTCTTGCCTGGAGAATCCCAGGAATGGCAGAGCCTGGTGGGCTGCCGTCTATGGGGTCGCACAGAATCAGACATGACTGAAGCGACTTAGCAGCAGCAGCAGCAGCAGCAGAGAATTGTCTTGATCTCTGACAGAACTGACTTGTCAACCAGAACCCCTGGTTTCCCTCCAAAGAGCAGAGTCTCCGTGCAGAGTTAATAGTCTGGAAATGCTGAACTTTGACACACCATGACCCTCTTCCCAGCCAAGCAAGGGGCTGGAAAAAAGGACAGAGGCTTTCTCCCCAAATTTTCCATTCTTCCACAAGGTGGAAGTTCCTACTTTACAGATCAAGACAAAAAATTAATAATAATAACAAGAGAAAGAAAATAATTTTCTTTATGACTCCAAAGATGTTGCTCTCTTAAACTGCCAGGTTTAAGCATCCAGGTCAACCAAGAGTGTGTGAAGAACTGTGGAGTCCCCATGGGGGAGCAGATCATGGTTAACAGGACGCCTTCATATATCCCACACATTACAGTCCTCCATTATCTGGTCCCTTTCCAAATTTATCTATATTCTCCTCAAATCCCCTTCTTCCAGAAAAGCCAGACCTACATACCCATGTGAATTCCCATCTTTCCATTTTTACACTAATGTCACATCTTAGGAAAGTTAATCTTGTGAGAATTCAGTCTTGTACAGTCTTCCCACAACTCTATTCATTCCTCCATTCCACTGTAGGGCACACAAGATAAGATAGACTATGTCTCCTTTTGAGTGGAGTTCACCCCACTGCTGACTATTCCTCCTCCTCAAACTGAACACCAGTACCTCAACTTGCTCCCCAATACTTATATCAACTTAGCATGGGCATCAGAAATATAGATGGGATCACTTCTCTGTCCTTGAGCTCACTTGGCCTTGAAATTAAGATGGAGTTTAGCAATACTAAACAGCCAGCCACAGAGACAAAGGACCATCTCCTTGTCATGCACCAACCTTCAGCTGCCTCACTCTCAATATTGCAAGCATCTTGCCTCAACAATTTGCAGATAGTGGTTAAAGTGGTTAAAGTGATGCTATTTTTGTTCAACACCATCCCAAACACAAGCCAACTATAGAAATTTGAGGGGTGGAAAAGGCTCTGTGGTCCAAAGAAGTAGCAATCTGTGCTAACTCTGCAGGGAAAAGTGGCTGTGCTGAGCTTAAAGACAGAAGGTGCATGCATACCACAAAGTTCGTATAAGAGCCTACACTTTGTTGTCTATTTAAAGAAGTTGTGAGAGCAAAGTCTAACTTTCCATGAGTTTGTGCTTATGTGCCCCTCTTTTAAGAGCAACTTTTGCATAAGACATGACACTGCTGTGCCTAATCCAAGTGCCCAGCCCAAAACCTTCGTTTCAATGTACATTTGAGTCCCACCTGTTCCTCAGTGCTGCCTCTGACCACAGAGTCCTCAGTGATTGCTCCC
Organism: Oreotragus oreotragus; assembly: GCA_006410675.1. Taxonomy (NCBI): domain Eukaryota; kingdom Metazoa; phylum Chordata; class Mammalia; order Artiodactyla; family Bovidae; genus Oreotragus; species Oreotragus oreotragus. The sequence continues at coordinate 75,556 of SJYX01011857.1, forward strand.
TCCACTGGACTCACTCGATACCTGTATCATTTTCCTGGATTGTAATTTAGCAACCTACTATTATTACCCACCTAATTATGGGTAGCATATATGTACATAGCCAACATGTCCGATGGCATTATAACCCCTGGAAGACAGGGACCTTATCTCTTAGTGTTTGAATTTCTAGCATTCAGCCAGAGAAAATTCTGGGTAAACATATTTGATGTCAATGAATGAATAAAAATTATGGTCCTTTGGAAAGACCCGAAAGTCAAGGTGCCAAGAAAAATGTTTGCATATTCTGTCCACCTAGAAATGCCCGCTCATCCTTAATGATCGAAACCAAATGCCAGCTTCTCTTCACTCTTCAGTGTAGTTGAGATAGACACAGGCTTTGGAGTCAGCCAGAGAGGTATTCATGTCTTTTCTGCACTATAAACGGCCAAGTGATTTTGAGTGACAAGAGTCCTTGAGCCTTGGTTTCTACTTTTGTCAAATGGAAACAATGATAACTACTTTCAAAGACAAGAATAAAATTAAATAACATATGGAAGTGTTTTGAACAAGGTAGGCGGTTGGAAAGCAAGGTAAACATGGTAATTATTAACATTTTCTTCAAAGTCCTCTTCTCTGTTCTCCCACTCCACTTTGTACATGTCACTGTCACGGCCCTTATAGCTCCCAGTCTAGCTGGTGGAGGAGACAGGTGTCAACCCAAACACTCACTGCAACTACCGATCCTATTTGCTACAACTATTGAAGCCCATGTGCCTAGAACCGGTGCTCTGCAACGAGAGGCCATCACAATGAGAAGCCTGTGCACCACACCCAAGAGTAGCCCCTGCTCACCGCAATTAGAAGCCTGCCCACAGCTACAAAGACTCAGAGCAGCCAAAAATAACCTAAGTAGATAAATTATTTTTAAAAAAAGAAAAGGGCTCTAAATTTACCAGCTCCTGTTTCATAGGAGGCACACATTTAGCACATAAAGGAAAATCATTGTTTACATCCCTAAGAGATTCTCCAATAAGTCTGGAGGGAGGACGTTCATTGCAGTCTTAATTTGTGGAGGGAGGAAATTGGAGTATCATCACTGGGAGAGTGGAAAGGCAATATGTGATGGATGTGCACCCTGCGGTACAGCCACTGTAAGAATAGATCCTAAGTGGACGAAGTAACATGGATTCTTCTTAAAGGCAAAGTGCTGAGTGAAAAAAGAAACAAATTGAGATTTATAGCAGTGCCATTTATACAATATCATTTACATAAGTTAAAAATACATATACATAAAACATAGTACACATTCTGGCGGTGTGGCTGATAATTAAAAGCATGACTTAAGACCTACACTGCCTAGGTTCTAATTCCAACCTCTTTGCTTAGTAGCTGAGTAACCTCAGGCAAGTTATTTACCCTGTGCCTCAATTCTTTCTTCTACTCAATGGGAAGAGTAAAGGTTTTTAACTCATAATGTTGTTGTGATCATTAAATAGTAACATGTAGAGGGCTTAGAACAGAATCCAGCACATAGTAAGTTCTATACAAGTGTTACCCTTATAACAGTTTTTAAACACACATACAAAGAAGAAAACATATGAGAAACATATTAAAATTACTGCCTATAGGGAATGGAATGGGGATAGGATAATAAGGAATAAATTCAGACAAAAAGCAGGAGCCTTGCATGAAACAGTGATGGTAGTTTACCTTGTATTCAGAAGTATGATTAATTTAAACCTCTTTAATTTACATTTTTCTTTAAAAAAAAACACTAGCATTTACTAACCAGCCTGTTATTAACCATTTGCCTTATTGAGTTGGTAAGTGATTATTTGAATGTCCCACTTGTGGTAAGTCAACTGTCCAAAGTTCAACAAACTCACTACGAAATTAGGATCAATATACACTTAAGATATGACTACAGCTAAGCCCAGCCAACCCCAATACCCATTCTGAGCCAACACAGGCACTGGGTAGAAAAAAAAAACAAGCATTTACTAAGTGTCTACTATGTGAAGGACACTGAATTGGCTATAATAAAGCAAAAGAAAGTCCTTAATGTAAACTTTCATAAGATAAAATGCTGTTTGAGGGCCAGGTGGGCTGTACCAACTACAGCTGCTGAAAGGCATTTTAAACTACTAGTAGCTGAAGTACTAAGAAAAGAAAGTCTTCACAGAAGTGGGAACCACAGCCAACCCCATCAACTGCTTAAATAACTTCCAATGAATATCCTTAAAAAGAGATGCTTCAGAAACATCCTATGTGCCCATCAGTGGATGACAGGATAAAGAAAATATAGTAGATACATTCAATGGAATACTATTCAACCATAAAAAAGAAGGGAGTCTGGTCATTTTGCAACAACATGGATGAAATTTGAGGACATTATGAAGTGAAATAAATCAAATACTCAGTTCAGTTCAGTCACTCAGTTGTGTCCGAATCTTTGTGACCCCATGAACTGCAGCACACCAGGCCTCCCTGTCCATCACCAACTCCCCGGAGTTTATACCCAAACTCATGTCCATTGAATCAGTGATGCCATCCAACCATCCATCCTCTGTTCTCCCCTTCTACTCCTGCCCTCAATATTTCCCACCATCAGGGTCTTTTAAAATGAGTCAGCTCTTCGCATCAGGTGGCCAAAGTATTAGGAGTTTCAGCTTCAATATCAGTCCTTCCAATGAACACCCAGGACTGATCTCCTTCAGCATGGACTGGTTGGATCTCCTTGCAGTCCAAGAGACTCTCAAGAGTCTTCTCCAACACCACAGTTCAAAAGCATCAATTCTTCAGTGCTCAGCTTTCTTCACAGTCCAACTCTCACCTCCATACATGACCACTGGAAAAACCATAGCCTTGACTAGACAGACCTTTGTTGGCAAAGTAATGCCTCTGCTTTTTCATATGCTATCCAGGTTGGTCATAACTTTCCTTCCAAGCAGTAAGCATCTTTTTAATTTCATGGCTGCAATCACCATCTGCAGTGACTTTGGAGCCCAAAAAAATAAAGTCGGCCACTGTTTCCACTGTTTCCCCATCTATTTCCCATAAAGTGATGGGACCGGATGCCATGATGGATGCCACGATCTTAGTTTTCTGAATGTTGAGCTTTAAGCCAACTTTTTCACTCTCTTCTTTCACTTTCATCAAGAGGCTCTTTAGTTCTTTTTCACTTTCTGCCATAAGGGTGGTGTCATCTCCATATCTGAGGTTATTGATATTTCTCCTGGCAATCTTGACTCCAGCTTGTGCTTCATCCAGCCCAGTATTTCTCATGATGTACTCTGCATATAAATTAAATAAGCAGGNTTTCATCAAGAAGCTTTTTAGTTCCTCTTCACTTTCTGCCATAAGGGTGGTGTCATCTGCATATCTGAGGTGATTGATATTTCTCCCGGCAATCTTGATTCCAGCTTGTGCTTCTTCCAGCCCAGTGTTTCTCATGATGCATATAAGTTAAATAAGCAGGGTGACAATATACAGCCTTGACGTACTCCTTTTCCTATTTGAAACCAGTCTGTTGTTCCATGTGCAGTTCTAACTGTTGCTTCCTGACCTGCATACAGGTTTCTCAAGAGGCAGGTCAGGTGGTCTGGTATTCCCATCTCTTTCAGAATTGTCCACAGTTTATTGTGACCCACACAGTCAAAGGCTTTGGCATAGTCAATAAAGCAGAAATAGATGTTTTTCTGGAACTCTGTTGCTTTTTCGATGATCCAGTGGATGTTGGCAATTTGATCTCTGGTTCCTCGGCCTTTTCTAAAACCAGCTTGAACATCAAGAAGTTCACGGTTCACGTATTGCTGAAGTCTGGCTTGGAGAATTTTGAACATTACTAGCATGTGAGATGAGTGCAATTGTACAGTAGTTTGAGCATTCTTTGACATTGCTTTTCTTTGGGATTGGAATGAAAACTGACCTTTTCCAGTGCTGTGGCCACTGCTGAGTTTTCCAGATTTGCTGCATACTGAGTGCAGTGCTTTCACAGCATCATCTTTCCGGATGTGAAATAGCTCAACTGGAATTCCATCACTTCCACTAGCTTTGTTCATACTGATGCTTTCTAAGGCCCACTTGACTTCACATTCCAGAATTTTAGTAATTATTAATTCAGTAGTTCCTGCACATTCTGTTTTCTTGGTTTAGGGAAGATTCCAATTTTTCCAGGTTAAATATCAGTCATACTGCTGCTGCTGTTGCATTGCTTCAGTTGTGTCCGACTCTTAGCGACCCCAAGGACTGCAGCCCACTATGTTCCCCAGTCCCTGGGATTCTCCAGGCAAGAGCACTGGAGTGGGTTGCCATTTCCTTCTCCAGGGCATGAAAGTGAAAAGGGAAAGTGAAGTCGCTCAGTTATGTCCGACTCTCAGTGACCCCATGAACTGCAGCCCACCAGGCTCCTCCGTCCCTGGATTCTCCAGGCAGGAGCACTGGGATGGGCCGCCATCGCCTTCTCTGGTCAGTCATACTACACTGTTTTTTTTTTATTTGTTAAATAACATTTTTAACAACAAAGACACATGAGGGCATAATCTGAATGAAAGATAATTGTTAAATTAATAATTATGGTAAATAGGAGAAATCCATGGGAAATCTTTGAGTGGACTAGCTGATTAGACAGTGACTCAGAGAGGCAACCTTAAAAGAGAAGAAAGTGGCTTAGGCCAGCCAATGTTAAAAGAAAAAAATGCAGATGTACTTCACTACACTTGTGTGACTTCATTTCCTTATGAAAGTCACTTTTGATATTCTTTGTAACTTGATTTCACTGGAAATATTGGGAAGTGGGGTTTTACAAGAGTGTTAATATGGGTTGCTTTAGGTGTTTTACCTTACTGGATAGACCTGGACCCAGAACCTCCTCAGGGAAAGCCTTTCACATTATACATTCTGTCTCTGTATTTTATTTTGCTCTTGATTTTAATTAGACAAATACAGATATATGGGTTTTTTTAAGATTTTTCTTTCATGTTTAGGATCATTATTAAGTTTTTTCATGTCTTTCTTAACTACTATTCTGATTGTATTTTTATTAAAACATTTTTTATTTTAAAAAAACATTTGGCCATGCCACATGGCATGTGGGACCTTAGTTCCCTGACCAGGGATCAAACCAGTGCCCCTTGTATGGAAGCATGGATTCTTTACCAGTGGACCACCAGGAAAGTACCTTTTTAAAAAAATTTAAAATTTTTTGTGTTTTGTATTTTTCTTAAAGTATGGTTTCTATCATACATGTCTTTGTGTTGCCTTTTATGTAGTATCTTGTTAAACAGAAGGGATGACATATTTTTTTATTTCAATAATGGATGCATCAGTTTTGCTTTTTAATGGTATATGCTTTACATATATATATTTTTAGAAATATTATTTATTTACTTGGCTGTTCCTGATCTTAGTTGAAGCACATGAGATCTTTTAGTAGTGGCATGTAAACTATTAGTTTCGTTATGTGGGATCTAGTTCCCTGACCAGGATTGAACCTGGATCACCTGCATTGGGAGTTGGGAGTCTCAGCCATTGAACCACCAGGGAAGTCCCAGGTTTTGTTGTTTATTTGATTTTGTCTCCTGTTACTAGAACTCATGGTTTTCCATCCATGAGTGAAAGTATATAAACCTCTTTTTATCCTTTATTTCTCCATGAACAACCTTAGATATGTTTTAATGACCAGCGGTTCCCTATGTTTAAGGTTATTTGTTGAATCATTGACTATAATTATGTTCTTGCTCACAAGAGCTGCTTGGCTGCCTTTCTGCTCCAGAGTTTATTTTGTATTCTGTTTTAATTTTTTACCCATTAACAGTTATAAACTTGTGGTAGGTCATAGACCAGTAAAATCTGGGAAAGAATTTAGTTTTTGCATTTTTGAACTTAATATAGATGGGATAACACTGCATTTTTGTGGATGTATTGCTTTGTGATTTGCATTTTTCCCTCATTATTACTTCCGAGGTTTGTCCATGGTGTTGTGTATAGCTCTGCTTCATTTCTTTTTCATTGATGTTTAGCATTCTGTATTATGAACATACCACAGTTTATCTATCTGTGCTACTATAAACAATCTGGTAGATGTCTTCTGATGCCCACATGTAAAAATTTATCTAATGTATTTACCTAATAATAGAGTTGCTATAGGATATGGATATCCCGTAGATAATGCCAAGCTTTCTTCAAATGGTTGTGCCAGCAGCGTATGAAATGTCTCAATTGCTTCATATTCCCCTCAGTATTTGATATTGTCAGACTTTAAAATTTTTTGCCATGGGTGTGTAATTTTTGTCTCACTGTAGATTTTTTTTAAAACTTAAGTGTATTTATTTTTGACTGTGCTGGATCTTCGTTGCTAAATGTGGGCTTTCTCTAGCTGCAGTAAGCAGGGGCTATTCTCTAGTTGTGGTCCACAGGCTTAGTTGTCCCGAGGCATGTGGGATCTTAGATCCCAGACCAGGAATTGAACTTGTGTCCCCTGCATTGGCAGGCAGATTCTTAACCACTTAATTGGGCCACCAGGGAAGTCCCAGTCTCATTGTCGATTGGTTGATTTGACTTTTGGTCCCCTTATAGTTTATGATTGATTGACTTTGGTCCACTTATAATTTTAATATTTTAATTTCCTTGATTACTGATTGGGTCAGATGTATTTTCACATGTTTATGGTTATTTGAATTTCTTTCTTAACTACCTGTTCAAAGCTTATGTCCATTTTTTTTTTATTATTCTTATTGCATTTTAAGAGTTTTTGTTTGTCTTTAATATTGTTTGGATACTGTTCCTTTGTTAGTCATATGTGTTACAAAGATCTCCCACTTTGTAGCTTGTCTTTTCACTTTCTTTATGGTATCTTTTGACAAACATTTTTCATTTTAATGTGGGCAAATTTTTATCTATTTCTTTTAGAATTTTGTTTAGGAAAAACTTTCCCTAAAATTGAAGACATTCTTCTATATTACCTTTAAAAAAACATTTTTAAAAACCTTTATAGATTTTTGTCTTTCACATTTAGGTCTTTGAACTAGTTGAGACTAATTTTTGAGTGTGTGAAATAGAAAGTTGGAGCCCAATTTCATTTTTATCCATATAGATACCCAGTTGTTCTAGTATCACATTTTGAAAAGCCTGTTCTTTCTCCACCCAGAAAGCTACCTCTGTCATGTATCAAAAGTTTATAAATCTTATATATATATATATATATTTTTTTTGCATGCTTGGGCTTGTTTGAGACTCCATTCTGTTCCATTGATCTATTTGTCTGTCTCTGGGCTAGTACCACTGTATCTGCTTTATATTGTATCCAGCTTTATATTGTTTTGGTATGTGTAGAATAAGTCCTTTTTCTCCTTTTTCTTGAAGAATGTCATGGTTAACTTGATATTTTGTGCTTCAGTATCAAATTTGGAGCTAACTTCGTCAAACTATATAAGAAAATATGTTGAGATATAATGATTTACATTTAATCTGTGTATCAGTTAAAGGAGAACTGACATTTTCATAATACTGGATCATACAGTTCATGAGCATTCACCTTAGATCTTTGGGGTCTTTTAATAAACATTTTATAATTTTCTCCATGGGGGTCCAAAACCGTTTTCAAGAAAATGGGAGTGTGTAGACCAAAAGGAGGATACTAGAGTGAGACAGACAAACTTCAGAATGTAGCTAGAAACTGAAAGACAACATATGTAATTCTTGCTGGTATTTTTCTCCATCTTGACTTTCATTAATATGAAAGCCTATAAGATGAATAAAATCTTAGGATCTTGTACATAACATGATAACCATAGTTGATAACACTATATTGTATAGTTGAAATTTGCTCAGAAAATAGGACATAAATGTTAAATGTTCTCACACACATTTATGTTACATAGGTAAATATGTGAGGTGATGGATGTGTTCATTAACTTGAGGGAAATCCTTTCACAGTGTATATATACATCAGATCATCACATATACTTTAATTATCTTATAATTTTATTTGTCAGTTATACATCAGTAAAGAAAAATTGCAAATTAAACTATATGAAAATTTAGAAACACCTGTTTTCATGTTCTTTGTGTTCTTAACCATATCCTAAAACACTCAGATCTCATTTCTTGTTGTTAGAAAATGTTGGCTATGCAGCTAGAACACTTAAAATTTCCCATTTGATCTATGTCTCCATTACAAAATTTTTCATTTTTTCTTTCTTTCCTTTGACGCTGTATCTGAGGAAGGAATATCTCTGTGAGGGAGAAGTTCCTCTGATTCCAGAACAGTTGGAATAATTGAGATTTCAGATTCCTTCCTACCTGGATTGTTCATTTAGATTCCCTACAGTTAGCCAGTAGCAGAGGCCCCAGAGAAATTATGCCCAGTTTTATATTAGAAAGGTTAAACCTAATTGATTGTTACATTCTTTTGGCTCCATCATTTTTGAAAGTATGAATTTTCTTGCTTTGACAGAGAAGACCACTCTTTTACCTGAGCTTCTCTGACCTCCTTTTGGGGATATACTGGCTCACTGAGGCACTTCTCTATGGCACTTCAACAGCCAATAAGGACATTCTCTGCTATAACCTGCAGGTAGTTGGACAGGTGAGTGCTACTAGATTGTGACAACATCTTATATGAAAGGCACACTCTGATCTAAATAAGAAGTGAAGAGAGCCCATCCTAGAAAGTGGGACCCTTTTATTTATTGTTACACTTTGAAATAATAGCTTTTACTGTTTTTCCACATTAAAAAACTACTTACTATAGAAAATTTGGAAAGTATGGAGAAGCAAAAAGGTAATTAAATCACCCAGCTATAATTACTCTTCAATATTTTATGTATATTATAATATACATAATATATATTATATGTAATATACATAATATATAATATTTTGAATCTTCTTCTCTATAGATAAATGCATTTTAGAGCAAATATAATATATTAATACTCTGCTCTTGTTATTCAGCATACTGTGACCAGATTTTCATGTAATGGAGTATATTTCAACATCTTTTGAGATTATTACATTTTTTATTAATATAATAAACGTTTACTTTTAGAAATACTACATATGANAAATATATTAATACTCTGCTCTTGTTATTCAGCATACTGTGACCAGATTTTCATGTAATGGAGTATATTTCAACATCTTTTGAGATTATTACATTTTTTATTAATATAATAAACGTTTACTTTTAGAAATACTACATATGATTATATGTAAGTTATATATCTTTCATAGATTTTATCAGTGGATTAACGTATGTAGTACTATCAGTATATAATGTTTCTGAGACTTGGAATGTGAAAAAAGTAGAGGTTAATGTGCAGTCTATACTCACTGCTGGTTACTTCCTCTGGGAGTTGTTGCAAGAGGGGAAATTTGTTTTAATTTAGTAGGAAAATACTAATATGTAATTAGTAATATGAACTCCAGGTACTGATAATATGTTACCTATCTCGTATGAATTTAAGTATCTTAGAGACATACTTTATTCAGTCCTGCTTATAACCTCATAAATAGGGTTAAGGCTGTGTTTTTCAGGGTTGATTTCCTTTAGGATTGACTGGATTGATCTCCTTGCAGTCCAAGGGACTCTCAAGATGATTCTTCATTCAGCACACAGTTTGAAAGCATCAATTCTTTGGTGCTCAGCCTTCTGTAGGGTCCAACTCTCACATCTGTACATGACCACTGGAAAAACCATACCTTTGACTATATGGACCTTTGTTGGCAAAGTGGTGTCTCTGCTTTTTAATATGCTGTCTAGGTTTTTCATAGCTTTCCTTCTAAGGAGCAAATATCTTTTAATTTCATGACAGCAGTCACAGTCCACAGTGATTTTGGAGCACAAGAAAATAGTCTGTCACTGTGCTATTTTTTTCCCCATCTATTTGCCATGAAGTGATTGGGTCAGATGCTGTATCTTAGTTTTTTGAATGTTAAGTTTTAAGCCAGCTTTTTCACTTTCCTCTTTCACCTTCATCAAGAGATTCTTTAGTTCCTCTTTACTTTCTGCCATAAGGGTGGTGTCATCTGTTTTTCTGAGGTTACTAATATTTCTCCTGGCAATCTTGATTCTAGCTTGTGCTTTATCCAACCTGGCATTTCTCATGATGTACTCTGTATATGAGTTAAATAAGCAGGGTGACAATATACAGCCTTTGATGTACTATTTTCTTAATTTTGAACCAGTCCATTTTTCCATGTCCCGTTCTAACTGTTGTTTCCTGATCTATATACAGGTTTCTCAGAAGGCAGTTATGGTGGTCTGGTAAAATTCTCTTTAAGAATTTTCCACAGTTTGTTGTGATCCACACAGTCAAAGGCTTTACTGTAGTCCATGAAGGAAAAGTTTTTCTGGAATTCTCTTGCCTTTCCTGTGATCCAGGGGATATTGGCAACTTGATCTTTGGCTCCTCTGCCTTTTCTAAATCCAGCTTGTACATCTGGAAGTTCTCAGTTCATGTACTGTTGAAGCCTAGTTTGAAGGCTTTTGAGCATTATCTTACTAGGAAAAAAAAAATCTGCATTGGAATCCTGAACCTGATTAACTTTGTGACCTTAGGCAAGTACTTCATCTTTCTGCACTCAGTCTCCTAAATCTATAAAACTGTCACTAATAACAATTATGTTGTGTTTGGCACAGATGTGATTGTTACTTTATTTTTTGAACTTTATTGAGCTATGTATTCAAAAACTACATATATTTAAAGTGTACAGTTTTTATATAGGTATGAAATCATCACTGCAATCAAGTTTATAAACATTCCTATTTCTGTCACCCCCTAAAATTATGTCAAGTGGTTTTTCCCTTAAATGCATTGTAAATAGTTGCTTTTAAAAATACTAGTTGGGAAGAAGGAAATGGCAACCCACTCCAATATTCTTGCCTGGAAAATCCCATGGATGGAGAAGCCTGATAGACTACAGTCCGTGGGGTCACAAAGAGTTGAACACGACTGAGTGACTTCACAGGATTAAAGAAGGCTCCATGATGATAGTTGGTTCCTCCTGAACTCGTTTTTCTCAAGCGTTGAGCTGCTAATGGCTCAGCAAACCAATATGTCTTACTCATGAGAATGTTTTTCTTAATAAGCTATATTAATGAACCTCTGTATTTGCTTGGAAATCTGCCTGTCTTCAAGATTCATGTCAATTGTTTTATGGCCAGAGATGACTCTCTTTGTGCCGATTTTATCTCAAAATGCTTGCTAACCAGTATAGAATGCTTTGCTAAAAACTTAACGACTATCTCAAAATGCTTGGTAATCAGTATGTAATGCTTTGCTAAAAACTAACAAGGGGGCACTGTTTATGTCCCCTTCTGATGTCTATGTCAGAAGCTTTCTCTGCTACACACACCAATAAATAAATAAATAAATAAAAATACTGGTTGGATGTTTCCAACATCTGGCTCATTTCTGAGTTGATGTTTGATGATTATCTTCTCCCATGAGAATCAGTGACATTTTTCTTTTCTTTATATATAGAATGTAATTATCATCTCATCATCTTTAGGCAGTGGTTCAAATCTCAGTCTATTTCTCTAATCCTTGGCTATGCTGTTTTGGGGCTGCCACGCTCATGCATGATGTAGGGATTAGGCTGAGACTTCTGTGGAATCACACACAGAATCAGAGCATCCTCATTTCTGACTCTTATCATTTCTGGGATTCTCCCCATACATTTCCATACCTTCCTACCTGATGGGAGCCCTTCTCTGGTTTCTGTAGCCTAAAGGATGGGTTTCTATTAGAGTTTTAGGTGCCTACATTGAGTAGCATCCTGATTGGGGTACACATTTGAGGCAAAACTGTGAGAAAAAGTTTGGGAAACTTATTTCTGTGCAGTTCACTTCTTCACATTTGACTCCCTTCTGTAATCCACTTGCTTTTGTTTACTTTTCACAGTCCTCAAGTAGTTGATTTTTATATTTTTACCAGACAGTTTTTGTTTGTAATCAGTGGAAGGGATGGGCTATAGAGGACTTAAACACAGTAGCTTATTTATTTAATGAATTAATTGTAGTTTTTGAAATTGTGGTGAAACACATTTAACATAGAATTTTCCATTTAACCAATAAAAAATTTTAGGTTTTGGTAAAAATATATAACAAATTTTAGTATTTTAGCCACTTTTAAGTATACAGTTCAGCAGCATACATTCACATTGTTCTGCAACTGTTACCACTATTCACCTCTAGATATTTTTATTATCCCAGACTGAAATTCTGTTTCCTTTTAATAATACCTTTCCATTTCTTGTACCTTCCAGCCTCTGGTAACCACCTATGAATTTGACTATTCTGGGTACCTCATGTGTTTACTAAGTTGCTTCTTGTCTGACTCTTCATGTCCAACTCTTTGCGACCCTGTGGACTATAGCCCACAAAGCTCCTCTGTCATGGGGATTCTCCAGGCAAGAATACTGGAGTGGGTTGCCATGCCCTCTTCTAGGGGATCTTCCCAATGCAGGGGTTGAACCCACGTCTCTTTTGTCTCCTGCATTGGTAGGTGGGTTCTTTACCACTAGCACCACCTGGTAAGCACTGGCTACCTCATATCAGTAGAATAATACAGTATTTGACCTTTTGTGTTAGCTTGTTTCAACGAGCTTAATGTCTTCAAGGTGTATCTGTGTCGTAGCATGTGTCAGAATTTCTTTTTTTTAAGATATAATTGATGCATAATATTTTATTAGTTTCAGATGTACAACATAGTGATTCACTTTTTAATAGATTATCTTGTTTATTTTATACATAGTAGCTTGTACTTGTTCATCCCCTATCCATTTTTTGCCCCTCCCTCATCTGTTTTTTTCCACTGGTAACCATTTGTTAATATTCCAAGCAAGAATATAAACAAGTGGTTTCACCCCATAGGGTCCCAAAGAGTCACACAGGACTGAAGCAACGTAGCACAACCAGCTGTTTATTAGGTATATCTGTGAGTTTGTTTCTGTTTTGTTATATTTATTCATTTGTTTTATTTTTTAGATTCCACATATAGGTAGTAACATATAGTATTTGTCTTTCTCTGATTATTTCACTAAACCTTATACTTTCCCATTCCATCTATGTTGTCGTAAATGGCAAATTTTCATTCTTTCTTATGGCTGAGTAATATTCTATTTTGTGTGTGTGTGTGTGTTTATTTATATACCACATATTTTGTATCTGTTCATTTGTTGATGGACAGTTAAGTTTCTTTCATATCTTGGTTATATAAATAATACTGCTATGAATATTGGAGTTTGAAATTGTCTTTCAAATTACTCTGTTCTTTTTCTTTGGCTATATATGCTCAGGAGCAGAATTGCTGGATCATACTGTAATTATATTTTTTTCAGGAACCTCCATACTGTTTTCCATAGTGGCTGAACCAGTTTACATTCCCAGCTGTTCTAGGGTTCTCCTGTTTCCCACATCCTCACCAACATTTGTTATTGGTGGTCATTTTGGTGATATCCATTCTGACAGATATGAGATAATATCTCATTGTGGTTTTTATTTGCATTATCCTGATAATTAGCAACACTGAACATTTTTGTGTGTGCCTGTTGGCCATCTGTATGTCTTCTTCAGAAAAATGTCTATTTAGTTCTTCTGCCCATTAAAAAATTTGGTTTTTTGGCTTCTTGATGTTGTGATGTATGAGCTATTCATGTATTAGCTCCATATTGGATATATCATTTGCAAATATTTTCTCCTATTCTGTAGTTTGTCTATTCTTTTTCCCAGCTTTGCTGGGTGAAAGCTTTTAAGTTTAATTAGATCTCATTTGTTTATTTTGCTCTTGTTTCCTTTGCATGAGGAGACATCCTAAAGAATATTTCTGTGTCAGAGTATTCTGCCTGTTTTCTTCTAAGAGTTTTATGGTTTCCTGTCCTACATTTACGTCTTTGATCCATTTTTAGTTTATTTTTGTATATGGTGCGATCATAGTAGTTGTTGTTTGGTTGCTAAGTCATGTCCAATTTTTTTGTGGATCATACGGTAATGATCATACAGTCCCTTGGACTGTAGCGTGTGGATCATACAGTCCTTTGGACTGTAGCACGCTAGGCTCCTCTGTCCATGGGATTGCTGAGGCAGAAATACTGGAGTGGGTTGCTATTTCCTTTTCCACAGATCTTTCTGACTCAGGGATCAAACCTGTATCTGCTGCATGGCAGGCTGATTCTATACTGTTGAGCTACCAAGGGAAGCACTATATGGTGTGATAAAATGTTTGAATTTCATCCTTTTACACATAGCTGTCCAGTTTTCCCAGCAACACTTATTGATGAGTATCTTTTCACATTGTTTATTTTTTGCCTATTTGATAGATTAATTGACCATTAGTGTGTGGTTAATTTCTGGGCTCATTATTTTGTTCCATTGATCTGTGTGCCTGTTTTTATGCCAATACCATACTGTTTTGATGGCTTACCTTTGTACTGTAGTCTGAAGTCAGGGAATGTGATACTTCTAGCTTTGTTCTTTTTTTTCAAGCTTTCTTTGGCTATTCTGGGTCTTCTGTGGTTCCATATAAATTTTAGGATTATTTGTTCTAGTACTTCTAGGTATTTTGATAGAGATTATTGCCTTGAGTCTGTAGATTGCTTTGGATACTATGGACATTTTAACAATATTAATTCTTCCAATCCGTAAACACGGTGTATCTTTCCATTTCTTTGTATCATCTAAAATTTCCTTTGTCACCATTCTATAGTTTTCAGAATGTGTCTTTCACCTCTTTAGTTGTTTATTTTTTTTTGATGCTATTTTAAATGGAATTAGTTTCTTTGCTTTCTCTTTCTGATAGTTCTTTATTAATGTATAGAAAAGCAACAGATTTCTGTATATCAGTCTTGTGTCTTGCAACTTTACTGAATTCACTGATGAGCTCTAGTAGTTTTTTGGTAGAGATTTTAAAATTCTGTATGTGTAGTATCATGTCATCTACAGATGGTGACCGTTTTACTTCTTCTCTTCTAACTTGGAGGCCTTTTCTTTTTCTTGTCTGATTGTTGTAGCTAAGACTTCTGTTACTGTTGAATAGAAGTGGTGAGAATGGGCACCTTTGTCTTATTCCTGATTGTCGAGTACCACTTTTCACTGTTGAGTATGATATTAGCTGTGGTTTTGTCATCCATGACCTTTATTATATTGAGGTATGTTCCCTCTATACCCAATTTGTAGAGAGTTTTTTTCATAAATGGATAATGAATTTTGTCAGAAGCTTTTTCTGCATCTATTGCGATCATCATGATTTTTATTTTCCTGTTTGTTAATATGGTATACCACATTGACTGATTTGTGGATATTGAACCATTCTTGCATTCTGGGATAAATTGCACTTGATCATGGTGTATGTTCCTTTTTATGTATTGTTGATTTGGTTTGCTAATATTTTGTTGAGGATTTTGACATCTAATTTCATGATTATGTTGTACCTTGGTATGGTTTCTTGTTTCTTATGTTTGGTTTTATTAAGTTTCTTGGACATGGTGGTTTGTATTTTCATCAAATTTGGAAATTTTTTGGTTATTATTCCCTCAAATATATATATTTTTTCCTTCCTTCCTCTCTACTCCTGCTGGAATTCCAATTCCATATTAGGGATTACTGCTGCTGCTGCTAAGTCACTTCAGTCGTGTCCGACTCTGTGTGACCCCATAGACGGCAGCCCACCGGGCTCCCCCATCCCTGGGATTCTCCAGGCAAGAATACTGGAGTGGGTTGCCATTTCCTTCTCCAATGCATGAAAGAGAAAAGTGAAAGTGAAGTCGCTCAGTCTGTCCGACTGTTAGGGACCCCATGGACTGCAGCCCACCAGGCTACTCCGTCCATTGGATTTTCCAGGCAAGAGTACTGGGGTGGGGTGCCACTAGCCTGCTTGTATTGTTACATAACTCACTGAAGTTTTGTTCCTTTTTTTCAAAGTCTTTTATCTCTAGTTGTCTCATTTTAGTTTCCAATTCTGTGTCTTCAAGTTTACTAACTTTTTGAAGTTTCTAATTTTCCATATTTTAAATTCCATATATTTTTTATCTCTAGACTTTCAGCTTGGATCTTTTTTATATCTTTCATTTCTCAATGTTGTGCTAATGCTTTCCTCTACCTTCTTGGACATACTGAGTATATTTACAGTAGTTCCTTTAACTTTTTTCCCCTAATTTTTATAATCTATGTTGTTTCTGGGTCCATTGCTATTGATTAATTTTTCTCTTGATATGGGCCATAATTTCCTGCTTATCTACATGACTTAAAATATTTTAATACACACCAGATATTATAGATTTTATATTGTTAAGTATTAGGTTTTATATATATATATAAATCCCCTTTAAATTCAGGAATTTTGTCTTCAATGTAGTTAACTCTGAGTTTGTTTGATCCTTTGTTTTTTTTGAAGGCTTGCTTTTAAGCTTAGGGCAGTATTTCATGTACAGCTAATTTGGTTTGATTAGTAGGGCAGTACTCTTCTTATGATTTTACATTATTATTCTACAATACTGCCATTCAACCTATGGATTAAGAAGTCTTTCCACACTGGCTTATGGAGACACAAACTATTCCTTTAGGGATTTATTTTTTTTTGAAGATTGTTCTACATACTCCTTTCCGGTGCTTCTTTCTCTGTTCTTCATGGTTTTCTCTCCCATGTGTATAGATTAATACTTAACCAAAGACTTGAAGATACCTCTGCAAACCTGCAGAGCGCTAGGTCTCTATGTATCTGCCTCTTCTCTGATAAATTGCTTCACACATTTTAGCTGCTTTGGCCTCCATGAACACTGAAATCTGTCTCAACTCACAGAAAGCTTATTTCTTTTGGATTCCCCTTCACCACGCTCACTTTGCCCAGCTGGTTAGCTGGGTTCAACTTTTTTGTTTTTCTTTTTTCAGGGATTACTGTTCTGTACTGATTGTTATCCGATGTTTGAAAACAGGGTGTTTTCATGTATTTTGTCCAGGTTTTAGTTTTTTAAGGCTGAGGTGCAAATTCTGTTCCTTTTATTTCATCAAAGATGGAAGCAAAAGTTCCTCCTCTTGGATTTTTGT
Organism: Oreotragus oreotragus; assembly: GCA_006410675.1. Lineage (NCBI taxonomy): Eukaryota > Metazoa > Chordata > Mammalia > Artiodactyla > Bovidae > Oreotragus > Oreotragus oreotragus. The sequence continues at coordinate 92,579 of SJYX01011857.1, forward strand.
CCTGCTGGCTTGTTGCAATCTTGTCAGCTCTTTGATGTTTTTAAAGATTAAAAAAATATTCATGTTTAGTTCTTTTGAATGGAAAGTTCAGTTCAGATAGCCTAGGCTTTCATTATTAGAAATGGAAATTCTTATGTCCCTTTCTTTATTTTTTAAATTTTTATTGGAGTATAGTTGATTTGCAATATTATATTAGTTTCAAGTATACAGCAAAGTGAATCTGTTCTACATAAACAAATATCCACTCTTTTTTTAGATTCTTTTCCCACATAGGCCATTACAGAGTATTGAGTAGAGTTCCCTGTGCTATACAGTAGGCCCTTACTGGTTAAGTATTTTTTATATAGGAGTCTGTAAAAGCCTCTTGATGAAAGTGAAAGAGGAGAGTGAAAAAGTTGGCTTAAAGCTCAACATTAAACAAAGATCATGGCATCCGGTCCCATCACTTCATGGGAAATAGATGGGGAAACAGTGGAAACAGTGTCAGACTTTATTTTGGGGGGCTCCCAAATCATTGCAGATGGTGACTGCAGCCATGAAATTAAAAGACGCTTACTCCTTGGAAGAAAAGTTATGACCAACCTAGATAGCNTGAAAGTGAAGGAGGAGAGCGAAAAAGTTGGCTTAAAGCTCAACGTTCAGAAAACGAAGATCATGGCATCTGGTCCCATCACTTCATGGGAAATAGATGGGGAAACAGTGGAAACAGTGTCAGACTTTATTTTGGGGGGCTCCAAAATCATTGCAGATGGTGACTGCAGCCATGAAATTAAAAGACGCTTACTCCTTGGAAGAAAAGTTATGACCAACCTAGATAGCATATTCAAAAGCAGAGACATTACTTTGCCGACTAAGGTCTGTCTAGTCAAGGCTATGGTTTTTCCTGTGGTCAGGTATGGATGTAAGAGTTGGACTGTGAAGAAGGCTGAGTGCTGAAGAATTGATGCTTTTGAACTGTGGTGTTGGAGAAGACTCTTGAGAGGCCCTTGGACTGCAAGGAGATCCAACCAGTCCATTCTGAAGGAGATCAACCTTGGGATTTCTTTGGAAGGAATCATGCTAAAGCTGAAACTCCAGTACTTTGGCCACCTCATGTGAAGAGTTGACTCATTGGAAAAGACTCTGATGCTGGGAGGGACTGGGGGCAGGAGGAGAAGGGGACGACAGAGGATGAGATGGCTAGATGGAATCACGGACTCGATGGACATGAATCTGAGTGAACTCTGGGAGTTGGTGATGAACAGGGAGGCCTGGCGTGCTGCAGTTCATGGGGTCGCAAAGAGTCGGACACGACTGAGTGAACTGAACTGAACTGAACTGTGTGTTACTGCCACCTTATGGTCATCCGTTTTTCCTTAATCAGCCCAGACAGGCCCTTAAGCTCACTACAAGGAAACATCAAGCTGGCTTGGCTTTCTGCCCTCCAGGAGTTCTCAGGTTGATGGAGGAGTTATGACAAATCCATTCAGAAAGCTATAACAAACCTAGACAACATATTAAAATGTAGAGACATCACTTTGTGACGAAGGTCCATCTAGTCAAAGCTATGGTTTTTCCAGTAGTCATGTACGGATATGGGAGTTTAACCATAAAGAAGGCTGAGCACCAAAGAATTGATCCTTTCAAACTGTGGTGCTGGAGAACACTCTTGAGAGTCCCTTGGACTACAAGGAGATCAAACCAATCAATCCTAAGAGAAATCAGCCCTGAATGTCCATTGGTGATCAGATTTGGGATGAGGGAAGAGGTCACCTAGGGAAGGAATGTGTCAGGACATGATGAAGGACTGATGCTGAAGCTGAAGCTACAATACTTTGGCTACCTGCTGCAAAGAACTGAGTCATTAGAAAAGACTCTGATGGTGGGAAAGATTGAAGGCAGGAGAAAGGGGCAACAGAGGATGAGATGGTTGGATGGTATCATAGACTCAATAGACATGAGTTTTAGCAAACTCTGGGAGGTAATAAAGGACAGGGAAGCCTGGTGTGCTGCATTCCATGGGGTAACAAAGAGTCAGATATAACTTAGCGACTGAACAACTACAAAGGTCAAACACAGCTGCTAAGTTTCCCAGCTGGCAATTTATGAGTCTAACAAACATAGATGCTAGATACTAGGTTCCAGGCCCTCTTCCAAACACCGTGACCAATTGATGGATATAAACTATTGGTGATCAGATTTGGGATGAGGAAAGAGGTCACCTAGGGCAGGAATGTGTCAGGACTGGCTTTCTGGAAGAGGTGGAAAAGGAATTGGACAGTGCGATGACTAAATAGAGAAAATGTTTCTAGAAACCAAGAGAAAACAGGTCAAACCACTCATCAATGAGGCAATGTTTTAAAATTCTCGGGGAAGGCAATGGCACCCCACCCCAGTACTCTTGCCTGGAAAATCCAATGGACGGAGTAGCCTGGTGGGCTGCAGTCCATGGGGTCGCTAACAGTCGGACAGACTGAGCGACTTCACTTTCACTTTTCTCTTTCGTGCATTGGAGAAGGAAATGGCAACCCTAAATCTTCTTGAAAGGCCTAGTAGACCTAGATTCCCTGACATGGGGGCCAAATAATGAAAGCTAATTTCTACCAAGTGGATCTGTGTCTAAGTAGTATCTCAATGGTTTTTTTCCCCTCCAATGGTCACTAGAGTACCCTGGTAGCTCAGCAGGTAAAGTAAAAGTGCTGCACATGAAAATGATCACAGGCTAAGTAATGTGTGGATCATGATATAGAACAGCTTGATGACCCATCTGTCTTCCTGGGTCTAAGTAACCCCAGAGAGAAATAACCTTTATAAACATAGAAGAAAGATTACATCCCACCATGGCTTTTCAAACACAAAAGAAATGCTCATAAATATTCTTGGATTTCACCGGTAACAGCAGTTGCTCACAAGAAAATAAAACCGTCCTTCCCCTGCTGTCCCCAATCTTCCAAAGGTATCCCACTGCCCTGATCAGGTTATCCTCCTTGAAACAAAGTAACTTTTAACAAAGTGGGTTGCTGGCAGGGAGAACCTGATATGATCACACACCTGTTATAATAGGATTTAATTCTGCTTCAGATGTGCTAGTTTTAATAAAAAGGGATTGAGCAAATCGAAAATAAATTACATTGAAAGGTCAAGCTTATTGCTTATACAGTTATGTTAACTCCCTCACCAACACTTTTAGAGACTATTTATGAGACCTTTTGATTTGGGAAAGAGCGGTATAAAACACATCTACAATTTCCCCATTATTTGCAGCAGTATTTCATTTTCAAGCGTCAATTCCAAGCACTTAAGTATGGTATTCTTTAAAGGGAGTAAATCTAAAAAGTATGAGTTATTTACAGAATGCTATTGTTCAATATATTAATAAAACAAGCTTTCCTATCCAGTGGAAAGTTAGAAAAATCTTTCCAGAGTTTATGCAGCATGCTAATTCACTTGTGCGCATGTATTTATTAAGAATGTGTTGGCTCCCAATTTGAATGGATATATTCTTGTGACATAGTACCTCCTCTGCCAGAGGGAAGCCTGATTGATTTACTAACTAAGGACCAGTGATCCACCCAAGATTGTTTTCCTGATCTTTATAATGGGACATTCAAGTAGATATAGTGAATTTGTTTCTTTGCTCAGCTTCAGTTCAGCTAGAATTGTTTCCATACGTGATTCCAAATGTCCTTCTCTGTTCCTAGGTTGATTTCATAATCCATCCATCAACCATAACAGAATGTTGAAGAGGACTTCTCCTAGTGCCCCAAAACTGGTGACTATGGTCCAAAACTGAAGATAAGTAATAAACAATAATAATAGCAAGTTTGCATGACATTTATTATGTACCAGGCACTGTACTAAGCAGTTTATAAAGCTTAATCCAATTAGTCCTCACAGTGACCCTAAGATATCTATATTATTATCTCATCATTGTCCCCATTTTAGAGAAGAGGAAAGTGAGGCACAGAAAATTTAAATGAGCTGCCCAGGGATACACAGTTTGTAAGTAGAAAATTCAGGATTTGAACTCAGGAGCTCTAGCTCCAGACTTGAGGTGACTTATATCCTAGATTGTCTCATAATCTAAAGAGAGCCACCAATAAATGAGGCCAGATATTTTCCCCAGAGCTTACTGGACATACTGTCATCTTCTATCCTCTACTACTCTTCACCTCCAGTCTACTCGCCTGAGGCCTGGAGAAAGGGAGAGAGCAATTTATTAGAATTTTCAGCTTGGTGGAAAAGGAAAAAAGGTTTTTCTCTTCCCACCACCAAAACAGGGCATGGACCCTGTGAAGTAGGACATGGACCCCAAGAGCAGCTTTCATAGATTTGAGGAGAACCTGTAAGGAGACTGGGATCTTCAGACTGGTATCACCCAACAGGAAGCTTGAAGAGTGATGGTAAACCCTGCATACTTACTCTCATACCTTTGGGTGCAACAGGGTGAGAATCCTTAAGAGAGCGTGATATAGATTCTCTAAAGAAAGAAGTTGTGGGTGAATATTGAGGCTAGCCCTTTACTCACCTGGAGATTTCTGAAGGCAGGTGACTTGCTGGAATACTCCATCCCAGTAGAACATGAAAGGATTGCAGTGTAATGTAACTTGGAGGAGAACAAGATGATGTTCTGACCCACAGATCTCCACTGTGCATGCAAGTCACAGAAAAGGACCACAATATTTATGTGACTCCACCCGACGGAGCCTGGAGTAGAAGGAGCCTGAGTGCTACCCAGAAAGCCTCAGGGCCATCAGTCATGGCAACCTATCTAGTGAAGGGGGTGGGCACATGGGCTTCTGGGAATGACTGTGAGAGACCAGCTGCCCCTCTCTAAGTGAGTTCTTAGACAGAGGACATTTCAATAGAGCTAGCCACCCCTCCCATGGAAGTCATATATGCTGCTTCTGTTCGCAGATGATAGCCCAGCAGCAGAAGCTACCCACAAGAGCTAGAAGCAAATCTAACCAGGGTGAGGCCAGGGGTATCACCTCTTGCCAACAGACAGCTTAAATAGAAAGCAATAGCAAAGGAGCCAAAGGACAAACAGGAAGGGGAAGAAGACAGAGGAGGGAGACGAATAGCACCCCCTGCATCTACTCCTAGTTCCCCTATCCACCCATCTAGACAGAAATGTGGTAGAAACAGGGTACCTCTGATTTAGATATGAGACAGGAATTTTTAATAGAGTAAATTTTACTCACTGACAAAGACCAGAAGATTATGAAATAAGAAAGGAAATCAACAGGGACTTCCATGATGGTCCAGTGGTTAAGACTTCACACTTCCAACACACAGGGCATGGGTTCAATCCCTGCTTGGGAAACTACGATCCCACATGCTGCATGACCAAATTAATATTATAAATAATGTTTTTTTAAAGGAATGAGAAGTTGCTATATAACACAGGGAGCCCAGCCTGGCACTCTGTGATAATCTAGAGGGGGTGAGGAGGAGAGGGAGACTTAACAGGGAAGGGGTATATGTTTAATTATGGCTGATTTGTATTATTGTACAGCAGAAAATCAATATAACATTATAAAGCAATTCTCCCCCAATTAAAAACTAAACTTTAAAAAAGGAACTCAACAAAGCAAGGTTGGAGTCAATGTTCAGAAAACTTGAAAACTTTACATGTTAATATTCTACTAACTTAATATTTCTGAGTGAACCAGTTACATCAGAATTGCATGGTGGGGGTAGAGAGAGGAACGGGTGCCCCTTCCACAGGCTACTGTAGGAGTGTGGAAATTACTTTCCCAGCCCTTCACCTCAAAGATTACAGGGCTTTGTAAACATTCTGACCTCCTGGCATTCATTTTTAGTCTGCTGTTCCTGGATTTATGAGCAACAGGTGTTGTCCAGACCATCAACCGAGTGGAGAATCCAGTCACCCAGAAAGCAACAGGAACAAATTCATCTGTCTCTGACTCAGTCCCCACTTGCAGAATTGGAGGAACTCTAGCCCCATCCACATACTTCCTTCTGGCTCAAGTTAGCTATGGTGAAGAACAGAAGAGGAAGCATCCTTGGAGTGTTTTGCAACTTCCACCTTAGACTGAATTTCCACATATTCCTGGAGACCAGGTCCTGAACACTCTTTCTGGAACCTACCACGTGGTCACTTCCCAAAGAGCCTACTGCTATTTACTGTTTCAGCACTCCACCTCCATGGTACCGCTAGCATCCTTGTCAGCACTGTGGCAGGGCTCTTCTGTATCAGCACTCTTAATCTCACACAGAAACACTACACCAGAATGTGCTGCTACATTCCAGATATGATGCGGGAGGCTGCTCTCCCTCAGACTCTGACATTTGTCCCAGAGGAATGGGCCAGCAGTTCATATGAGTGTCAACCGACCATGATGCCCTTGCTAATCCCTCTCCACACCACAGCATTTCCCTCACATTGTGTTTTATTCTCTCTGTTAGTGAGGTGAGCTCCTAATAATATTACATCTGTATTTACCAAGGGCTCTGTGGTCAAATGCTGTGATAACTGTATTATTACACTCAATCCTCAAAACCACTCTATTAGGCAATTCCTGGTTGGGATTAGTTTTGCCTGTGGGCTGGGGCGGGGGAGGGGGGGGAACAGAAATAAAAGGGAAGTAATAATGGTTTAAATAGCATGGTGCCTCATTTCCTCTCACATCCAGGTAAGACTGGTATGATACCTGCTGTGTCAGAGGCCTAGATTTCTATTCCATTGCTCCATCTTGAGTCTTGCTTCCAATTCCACTGTCATTTCACAGTCCTAGCTGGCTACTGGGGCTTTAACTGTGATGTCCCCATTCCATCCAACAGAAAGTGGAAAAGTAATGGGAAGCGTTTGCCCCTTCCCTTTAAGGACATTTCCCACAAGTTGCACATATTGCTTACAATGCATTGGCTAGAACCTACTCACATGGTCACACCAAACTGCAAGAGTGGCTGGAAAATATAGTCCTCAATCTTGATGGCTATGTGACCAGCTGAAGAAGTGGGGTTCTATTGCTGATGAAGAAAAGGGAATACATTGGGGGAACAATTAAAAATATCTACCATAGGTAGGTACAAGGTTCCCACATATGATTGTGCACTTTGTGGATTTAGAAAAGCAGAAAGATGGGAGATGAAATTTAGCCAGTGCCCACTAATGAAACCAGAGAGCCATAGGTCAAGGTTCAGTGAATCTAGAAAGAGTGCCTTTTTTATTAGTTTAAGCCATACGAAATTATCATTCTCATAGATCAAAAACAATGCAGTATCAGCAATTTCATATAGTTCAACCTAATAATATAACCATACCACTGTTCTGCCTAATGGGGAAGGAGTCCTTATATCCCAATGGCTAAATGTTTTAGCAATCAGCTCTCTGGGGGCAAAAGCCCTTATTTGTAATATTTGCTGATTTCCATGAATAAAATATACTCCCATCTCAGTCAATCTCAAACCTCCAACTTGACATCACTGAAAACAGGAAGATATATGCAATAACACAAAATTATATAACTATTTCCATATATAAATATGGAATTAATCTCAAGAGCATATAGAAGTAAAATGTAGTAAAACAATTAGGAATTGATGAGTTTTGCATATTTGTTTTCAATACAGTTTTTAATAAGTTTATATAATTTAATTTTTAGCAATGTGTGTGTGTGTTCAGTCTCTCAGTAGTGTCTGAGTCTTTATGACCCCATAAACTGTAGCCCCACCAGGCTCCACTGTCCATGGAATTTTCCAGGCAAGAATACTGGAGTGGGTTGCCATTTCCTACTCCAGGAGATCTTCCNCTCTCAGTAGTGTCTGAGTCTTTATGACCCCATAAACTGTAGCCCCACCAGGCTCCACTGTCCATGGAATTTTCCAGGCAAGAATACTGGAGTGGGTTGCCATTTCCTACTCCAGGAGATCTTCCCGACCCAGAGATCGAACCTGAGTCTCTTGTGTCTCCTGCATTGGCAGGCAGATTCTTTACCACTGTGCCACCTGGGGAGCCCAATTTTCAACAATGGCTATGTTTAAAAATTGGCTTGCAAAATTTCCTGAAAAGTTAACATTGGTTCTTATGAGCCAGAATGAGCCGGCTCCAGCATACACCCTTGGCCAAAGATCATAGTCCAATCACTCAGTCATTTGACCTGCCCAGAAAATTCCTTGCTTTCTTCTGTGAACCAATACTAAGTCATCCACCCCTCCAGACTTCCAGATGTAGATGAGTTAACTGAATGTTTATTGCTTGCCCTATACCCTTAGATCTCTGTCCATATATCAGCACTTATTTAACCTCTTTTATTTATCTTTTCAGCCTATACTATCCCTTGGAGTAATAAAATCTGTTTTTCTCTATGTGGCTACAGGTTTTATGCAACATTGAAGTTTTCAGAACTATCTCTAAGCTTTAAATAAATGATTATACTTGCTTTGGTTTTAAATGATATTATGCCTCGATGGGTATGGCAGTGACTTTAATACAGTTTGAGATGCTTGTAGTTGAGCCTAGTGAATTTTTAATTAGGTATCAATCAAATAGAGAGACTGGTTATAAAGCATTATTTTCCAGTAAAGTCAGCAACATGGTAAATGATTTTATTGGTAAACCATGAGCTTTCTTTACATATTTATTATTATTATGTCAATACAGTTTTCCTCTATCTGTGTATGTATAGCACTTGACAATACCAGCCACATTATTAGTTTGGTTTCCTCTGCTTAGCTAGCTTTGCAGTTGTGGCAAGTGAAGTCTGCATTCCCTATCTCAGCACTTTTGAAGAAGTGGCAGTTACAGTAAAACTTATATTAACTTGCACCCAAATAACAAGCCCTCTGTTAATTGAAAATTTTCTGAACTTGGCTCTTATGGAAAAAAAAAAAGGAGCAATTATGTGAGGATGGACTGACAAACATTTCCCCCCCAGAAATGTCTGGCACTAGTCTATTCAGCCCAATTTCCTGTACTATCTATTTCCATCTTGAGTTCCAGGAAGTAATGGGTGATCAGCACCTTGGCCCTTACTAAAAGCCTAGCTCTCTAGGTGCTGTGGGGTTCGAAAGAGGCCAGAAGAAATTGACATTTATTCAATGACCTCTGTGAGCATCCCTGGAAAAATTATCAAGAAACTGGTAACTATGATTCTCCTGGGAGGGAAACTGAGTCATGGGGGGACAGTAATAACAAGGAGGCTTATTTTGCACTATAGCCCCTTGTGTATGTTTTGAAATTTTGATCATGTACCTATATTACCTAATTGAAGAAATTAAACATTGTTTTAAATGTCCATCATGTTCTTTTCATGATCTAATAAATTCCCATAGTGACCCTTTGAGATAAGAATTGTTATCTCTATATTTAGAGAGAGAAAACTAGAGCTCTGAGAATTTAGGTCACTTGCCTCAGCTCACACTAGTTAAGTAAGAGAACCAGAATCTGAACAAGGTTTTTGTTGCTGTTATTCAGTTACTAAATTGTGTCTGGCTTTTTGCAACTCCATGGACTGCAGCATGCCAGGCTCTCCCGTCCTTCACTACCTCTCAGAGTATGCTCAGATTCATGTCCATTCAGTCAGTGATGCTAACCATCTTATCCTCTGCCACCTGCTTCCCTTTTTGCCTTTAGTCTTTCCCAGGATCAGGGTATTTTCCAATGAGTCAGCTCTTCTCATCAGGTGGCCAAAGTATTGGAGCTTCAGCTTCAACATCAGTCCTTCCATTGAATATTCAGGGTCAATTTCCTGAACAAGGTTTTTATATATGCTCNAGACAGCCTTTTTGCCTTTAGTCTTTCCCAGGATCAGGGTATTTTCCAATGAGTCAGCTCTTCTCATCAGGTGGCCAAAGTATTGGAGCTTCAGCTTCAACATCAGTCCTTCCATTGAATATTCAGGGTCAATTTCCTGAACAAGGTTTTTATATATGCTCAGTTGATCAGTCGTGTCTGACTTTTTGTGGCCCCATGGACTGTAACCTGCTAGGCTCCTCTGCCCATGGAATTTTCCAGGCAAGAATACTTGAGTGGGTTGCCATTTTCTACTCTAGGGAATCTTCCCAACCCAAGGATTAAACCCACGCCTCTTGAGTCTCCTGCATTGGCAAGCAGATTCTTTATCACTAGCGCCACCTGGGAAGCCGCATGCCTCACTCCAAAACTGTTCCCCAAAGTAGATGAAAACCCAGTATTTATATTGAAGGGCAATCTTGTTGGAGAACTAATACATAAAACTCTGAAGAATTCATTACCGTATTTCATTGATTCTAAGAAACACATTTTTAATGTTCTGAAATTATTAGGATGTGTCTTCCAATGGATGGCATGCTGTCATATATTTAGTGGTGTTTTATTTTTCTTAGTGATTCAGTAAATAATGACGTGTTTTTTCACCAGTGGTATCTTGGAGTCAATGAAATATGGTTCCAATAGAATGCAGAGAATGGAAAAGTCAGTGGCTCCAAATGACAGCCATTCTTCATGTCCAACTCCCCCCAGGTCCAAAGAGAGGTCCCCACCTCAGCAGATGAACTTTCGAAAGGACATGTGAACAACCTCCACTGGGATTCCAATTTGCACCCTAAAAATGTTTGCAGAAATTTCTCCCCTGTGATACTGGTGGATAATTAACCACCTTTGAGCTCTAAATCCACACTGAGGATATCCACAGCACTAAGAATTTTTCTTTTGAAAACAAAAGGGAAATCAATTTCAGCCAATTCAGTTGTTGCCATTTTATGAAGCTAAGGTGCTCAATGTAAATTAATGTTTTGAATGTATGCCTTTGATCAATAGGTGTAATTATCGATTGGAATCACACAGAGCCGAAAGAAAACCAATCATTGCTGACACTGTAGGCTTTATACCACGCAGATAAATCCCAAACACATCAACTCTGAGCTCGAAGCTAAGTGCCCTCCCCACCAACCGCTGTGCAACATTACAAGTCAACTCTTAAAAAGAATGCAAACATGTTCACTCGGCCTCCCTTCCTATGCAAATTCCTCTGGATTTTTAATTAAAAAGAATCCATAAAGCAGAGTGAGGCAGTTGTCCCTGACTGGTCACTTGTCCCGAAAGTGACTAATATAGTTCCTCATGCTTAGTAATGATATGGCTGCCAGGAAGTATATATTAAGCAGAATATATTGATGTAGAGCCCTCAGGCAAAGCTAGCCTGATTTTATTATCCTTGGAGGACCACGACCGAACAAAAACAACAACTGCAGCCCCTACCCCCAATCAAAAATATTAGCCTATGAGCTTATTATTTGTCATTGTCAGAGCACACAGAGGTCTTTGCCTTCTTAAGCCCCAGGATCCATTCTAAGTCCCAGGTCAGTTTCCCATGCTCTCAAGACTCTTTGCAACCTCATGAACTATCTCCATTTACAGATGAGGAAACTGAAGTCCAGAGGCAATACGTAACCAGTCCAAGGTCACAAAGCTAGAAAGTGGTGACCAGAGTTCAAATCCAGATCATTGATTCCAGTGCCTATAGAAACAAGATTTCTTTATTTTCTTTGCCACATATCTTAGATGCCATGCTCCTATCCTCCCCAAATGTCACCTTCCATTCTCTTTCATGGAGTTCTGCTAACTCCTCAAGCCTGGCTGTTAGGTTGACACAAATACCTAGTTTCTTCCATCCAGAAGACCCCAAACGACCAGAAACAAATGATCATGGTGGGAAATTAAAATTGGATCATCTGGTAATAAAGGTACAGGATCCATGATTTCAAGATGTAAGACCTAATATTTGCAGCAATCTCTCAATCCAGCACCAATACCATTGAAATATAGAGGAATCCTTGAAAGACATGAAGCAGGTGGGATGGTGTTAGTGAAAACATAGCTCACGACACAGGCAGTAAAACTCTGCCCTGGCAGATAAGAGCAGTACGAAGAATGCTTCATGCACTCAGGTGGTAGAGTCAGGAAGGGCCCTCCCACCTTCTCCTTCCACAGGCCAGGTAGTAGGAACAGTAGTGTCTGTATCCAGGTGGGATCCATGAGTATGGGAGCTAGAATCCAAGAGACATCAATACTTTAGGTACAAGATTGTCAGATGAATTACAGGATACCCAATTCAATTTGAATTTCAGATAAGCAATGAAATTTCCCCCTCATAACTATGCCCCATAAATTGCATGGGACATACTTATACTAAAAAAGATTCAGTATTTGTCTGAAATTCAGATTTAAAATAAAAAATTCTAACATTATAAGATTTTAGCATGCAATATATGCATGCACGCATGCTCAGTCGCTCAGTCGTGTCTAACTTTTTGAGACCCCATGGACTATAGCCTGCCAGTCTCCTCTGTCCACGGGATTTCCCAGGAAAGAATACAGGAGTGGGTTTCCATGCTTTCCTCCAGTAAATCTTCCTGACCCAGGGATCAAACCCACATCTCTCATGTTTCCTGCATTGGCAGGTGGATTCTTTACCACTGAAGCCTGTACAAAAACATAATGCCCTGTAGGCCATGTTGATTGTTCTCAATGCAATAAAATTGGACATCAATTACGAAAGGATAGTTCCTTAAAATCTTTCTACCTGGAAATTTTTAAAGAGCACAATTCGAAATAACTCTTAGACTAAAATATAAGTAAAATGGCAATTATATATACAGTAGAACTAATCTCAAAACATTAGGAATTGGTGCTCAACTTCATTACTCATCATAGAAACACAAATCATAACAATAACCATTATATAACCATATAAATATTCACCAGAATGGCTAAAGTGAAAAAAAGAAAAATACCAAGTGAGTTATGCAGAGCAAATGAAAATCTCACATACTGCTAAAAGGAGTATAAATATTTAGTAAAATTGGAAATAAACACCTGAATACATACATACCCTAGGATCCAGCAATTCCACTCCTATTATATATACCCAATGGAAATGCATGCATATATTTACCTAAACATATATACGAGATGGTTCAGACCAGCTTTGTTATTGCTAAAAACTGGATGGAAAAAATCCAAATATCATGAATAATAGAATCGAGTCAACTGTAATGTATTTGTACTCAGTTGCTCAATCGTGTCTGACTCTTTGTAGCCCCATGGACTGTAGCCCACCAGGCTTCTCTATCCATGGCATTATCCAGGCAAGAATACTGGAGTGAGTTGCTAAATGTAAATGGCGCTATGGACAGTAGAGGGCATGATAAGGCTCTTGGGTTCCTGGAAGACTCAGAATGTCTACTAAAAAGCAGGCCTCGTTATTGTTGTTCAGTCGCCCAGTCATGTCTGACTCTTTACGACTCCATAGAGCGCAGCACACCAGGCCTGTCTGTCCCTCACCATTTCTCAAAGTTTGCCCAAGTTCATATCCATTACATCGGTGATGCCATCCAGCCATCTCATCCTCTGACGCCCTCTTCTCCTTCGGCCCTCAATTTTTCCCAGCATCAGGGACTTTTCCAATGAAAAAGCAGGCCTGCTTACTGCCATTTTCCTTGTGCTTCCAACGATATTTTTTCTGGGTCTATCTGATGACTCCTTGATGCCACATGATATATAACTTCCTTTTTTGTGCTATTTTTTTGTCCATCTAGAGATCGCTTGGGAGTGGATAGGTGCCTAAGGAAAAGGAAGGCAGGTGCTCTCATTTGTAAGCAGTCCAGTTTGGCATCCTGAAGCGCTACCTAGTGTTCAGCTCACATGTTGTTTAATAGGAGGCTGACTTTTGTCTTTTAAAGGGCAGCAAGCTACCCTGGGTATTAGGTAGAAGCTTTGAAAACATGGCATTTGGAATGAGTTGGGATGTTCAATCTGCCTTTCCCAGAAGGCTGGCAGCGGGGCCCACTTTTCTGTCAACCGTGGTGTGATTTCCTTACTATAGACCTCAGGCTCAGGAATCCAGGAAGATCTTCTTTCAGCCAGCAGCTGTTGTCAAAAAGCTGGAACTAAGGCCACAGAGGCCTGACTAGAAAGCTACCTTGTAACCCTGCTGACCTGCCTAGTGGTTAAAAAGGCAAGACTCTTTCTCCAGACATTGAAATTGGCTCTCCCTTCTCATTAAAAATGAAATTCACAGAATTTCGAAGTTCATGAGGGTGGAATGTTCACTTGCTGAAACTGGCTCTTAATGTTCTCTCACTTCTCATCTGTGTCATCCTGTGTTCCAGCCTCCTGCCAGAATGGCTGTAATGCAAAAATAATAGCCCCTTCTCAGCAAAATATCTTGAGGTTCATGAATGACAAATAGCTGAAATGGGAGAGAACCCATATCTTAGTTGACTATGTAAGTTTAAAATGTGTCATCTTTTATTTTTAATTATCTTTTCTCTTTTAATTTCCCTAGTGGATTTTGCAGAATTTAGGTAACCATAATTATAAATCAAAGGAAAGGTCTTCCCTAAAGAATAATTGGCAAGCTTTTCAACCATAATCATCTTGACCAAACATCTAATCATCATACATAATCATACCCTTGGCATTTGTAAAGATTTTCCAAGATCTAAAGAGATATACCTTTACATAAAAAGTATACATTTAAATAAAGATATACATTTAAATAAAAATGTAAAATGAAGGAATTATGGCAAAGTTTTGTATTGTCACTATATTTTGTTAAGCCTTTTGAAACATTATAAGCTCTGACGTATGGCATGATTCATTCACTCATGTATTCATTCAGCAGATATTTTTAAAGAACTCACTAAATTCCAGGCAGCAGGTTATACACTGTGGTAGGCAAAATGGGCTCTGTCTGCACTGAGCTTATGGGTTAGTTATGAAGATATATTAATACAACTAAAGCAGCAACTGCAATAATATGTGATGCATTCTGTAAAATGTTAACCCCTCAAGGAGCTGTGAGACTATGATAGAGGGACATTTCCCCTGGACTTAGGAGTAGGAATGGAGTTAGGAAGACTTTTTGGTAGTGGGGAAATCTCAGCTGAGACTAGAAGGATGAGTTAGTCTGGCAGTATATGGACAGATGGGAGTTCCAGTCTGTAAGAACCCATATAACAGGCTAAAGCTGTGAGGCTTTGAGTAGGGTATGTACCGGGAACTGAATTAAATTTGTTATGGCTGGGTTATTAGTGTAAAAGAGAGAGTGGTCTGGTTTAAGCAAATGATGTTACGTAAGCGGACAGAGACCTGGTCATGAAAGATTTTCTAAAATGTGTTAAGAAATCTAGACAATGGGAGAGCTACTGAAGGCTTTTGAGCAGGGAAGTGACATGATCAGATTTATGCTTTAAAAGCACACTCCAGCTTCAATGTAGAGAACTGACTGGAGGAGGGGGGAAGAGTAGAGGCAGGAGACCAATGAGGGAATTGCAGTAGTCCAACAGAGAAAAGACAGAGGGGGATGGTAGTCCATGGTGCAGTGATGGAAATGCAGAATAGTGGAGAGATCCAAGAGATATATGGGAGATAAGATGAACAGGACTTGGTGACTGAATGAATATGGGAGAGGGGGAAAAAAGGTGTTAAGGGTAAGTCCTTGATTTAGGGCACAGAACTCTGGGTGGTTGATGATGTCATTCACTGAGATACAGAACACAGGACAAGGTGTGAACTTGAAGGGCTATGGGGAGGTGAAGGAGATGAGTTTAGTACTGGGAATTCTGAGTTTTGCAGCACCAGTGGCATATCCAGATGGAGATGCCTAATCAGTAATAGAGGAGAGGCTTGGGCTGGAAATAAAACTTGAGAGTCACCATCATTTATATTATACTTGAAGTCATCAGATAAGATTGCCTGGGCAGGGAATGTAGAGCACCAAGTAAAAAGGGTTGAGGCTCAAGTCCTGAGATATCCAACATTTAAAAGTCTAGGTGTAGGAGAATGAGACTGAGAGGGAGAGGTCAGGAAGAGGAAAATTAGAAGAGCTGTATCATGGAAGACATAGGAAAGGAGTGTGTTTAGCAAAAGGAAGTAGTGAACAATGTAGAAAGCTGCTGAGAAGCCAAGCAAGATGGGGACTACAAAGTGCTCATTAGACTTAATGACAAGGAGATAATTACCTGTCCCCATATCTCAGGTGGGTTCATCTTGATCTTGCCTAAATTCAACCAAAGTATTTTCCCTCTTGTTTGCTTTATATATTGGGCTTCTTTACATAAGATTCCATTTGAAGAAAAAAATTTCATGGATTAAAAAAAAAATCTAATGGAAACAACAGGAAGTAGACACTGGACTAGGAGTTCCAGGTTCAACAGAAATATTAGCAATGTCTTTCCAGCTCTAATATTCTGTGATTCTATCCTCTCAAGATAGATACATTTCAGTCTAGACTTGTCCTATTTCACTAACATTATCTTCAAAGAGTTCCTGGGCCTTCGACCCTATTAGTCAGTCTCCTTTTATTGTCAACGTCGTTTTTCTCTTCTCTGACAACCAAAATTCTTCCAAGTCAAACTCTTTCAAAGGTGAAAAAGTTCACCTTCTCTGAAAGGCCTTCCTTGACTTCAAGTGACACTGACGGTATGTTCCTCTGCCCTCACTTCAGCAAGCATCACATACTACTTCTACCTTAACAGTTCTCTGTTTGAGATATGTCAGTCTTATCACCCTAGGGAGACTATAAAATTCTTTTAGAGCAGCAACTATGCATTTACTTGCCTATCCACTCCCACATGCCAGACATAGGCTATGTGCTCACCAAGTACCTAATAAAAACTATTTTCTCCTGAAACTGGTATTCAGCCTTCCTTTTTAGCTGTTACGACCAAAAGACTAAGCCCCACTCTCTGTTGCTGGTAGTATGCTTATTGCAAAGGATCTTCATTCTGTGGCATTTCCCATAGTTAACGGGGTGAGGCAGGAAGACGTCAATACTTCAGTTGCAATAAAGCACAAAAAACAGACAAATGCCATAGGGAAAAAACAACAGCAGATACTGTGCTCAGGAATCTGGGACCCTTATCAGACACACTCAAACCCCAGCATGGGCCTGGCCTTGAGAGTGAACATTTCTCACTGAGAGACACTGATTTTTAAAGGAGGTCATCTTTGAGGTCATAGCTACTGGACTTTGGCCTCATATTGCTTTAATGGGGCCAATATAAAAATCATACATTTTTTAAACAAGGGCTGTAGGAATAACTTTGCCTTGGTTTATGATGCATTTACTCTGGAAGAGAAGCAGGTAAATATGGTTAAGACTTTCACTAAGCTATAAAAATTGATGGAGCCAATTATCTCCCTCTAAAACTCAGCCAATATAAGAAGGAAAAGAGAAATGCTTTGAAAATGGAAATGGGACACGGATAGAGCGATGAGTGGCATCAGGCAGCTCTGATTTTCTGAATGGATCACAAAAAAGAGGGGGTCCTTCTGAGAGAACAAAAGTGGACTGAAGTCAGCTTTTACTAAGCATCTTTGGGCCCTAGAGGTCTTTGTGTCTAGTCCTTTTGGGGATAATATTAAAATACAGCATTCTTGTTCCTTCCTCTGTAGAATGCTATAGTATAGTTGGTGGAGCCAAGGCAAAGATAACTCAAATAACAAAAGAAAATTTACAGTGTTATTAATGGAATCAAAATATAAATTAGCTTCAGGAACCTAGGAAATGGGGTCTCGAGGAATTACATGATGTGTGTGTGTCCAATGTGTCCCCTCTTGTGCCTGTTGGGGAGGTAGTAGTGCCATAGTCTGGGAAATGGAGCTTCATCTTGAGGAAGTGTGTGAACTAGAATGTGGAGGAAATGGAGCATTCACTGTAACTATATGAGCAGTGGGCACAAAGGCAAAAATAAAATAGGCCATGTAAAGAAAAGGATTTTAAAAATCAGGCTATTTAGACCAGTGGGTCTTTGTGAGCAAGGCTGGAATTGGGGAGTTGGGCAAATAGGCATGCAAAGGTTGATAGTCGGGGAAAATGTTGGATTGATCAGTTGAGACTAATGGAAGGAGAGCTTCAAAACTCATGGTTAACATCATAATAATGAAAGACTGAAAGCTTTTCCTCTCAGGTCAGGAATGAGACAGTGATGCTAACTGGCACCAATTCTATTCAACATTGTCCTGGTGGCTCTAACCTAGTCGATCATGCAAGAAATAAAGGGCATCCAGATTGGAAAGAAGTAAAACTATCTCTAATTTAAGATGACATGATCTTGTACATAGACAAACACTAAAGAACCCACTAAAAAATCTATTATAACTAATAAGTTCAGCAAGGCTGCAGGATACAAGATGAATATACAAAACTCAACTGTATCTTGATGAACAAAGAATGAAATTAAGAAAATAGTTATATTTACAATAGCATAAAAAATAATAAAATATTTGGGAATAAATTTTGAAAGAAGTATACTCCAAAAACTACAAAGCATTGTTGTTGAAGGATATTAGAGATCTAAATAAATGGAAAAATATTCCATGTTCATGGATTGGAAGATTTCAGACTGTCAAGATGTCAATATTCCCCAAATTAATCTACATATTCAACAAAATTCCTATCAGAATCCCAGATGATTTCTTTATCGAAATGTAAAAAAATGATTATAATATTAATGTATTAGAATTATAGTAGGGAATTGCAAACTTCCCAGAACAGCCAAAACAACCTTGAAAAACAAGGACAAAGGAGGAGGAGTCAAACTTTCTGATTTCAAAACTTACTAAAAAAAATGGTAATCAGGACAGTCTGGTACAAGATAGACACATTGGGCAACAACCACAATAAAATAAATAATTTGGACTTCATCAAAATTTAAAACATTTTTGCTTCTAAAGATGTCACGAAAAAAGTGAACAGAGAATCAACAGAATGGGAGAAAATATTTGCAAATCATATATCTGATACTTCCCTGGTGGCTCAGACAGTAAAGTATCTGTCTACAATGTGGGAGACCTGGGTTCAATTCCTGGGTCGGGAAGATCCTCTGGAGAAGGAAATGGCAGCCCACTCCAGTACTATTGCCTGGAAAATCCCATGGACAGAGGAGCCTAGTAGGCTACAGTCCATGGGGTAGCAGAATCGGACACGACTGAGTGATTCCACTTTTTCCACTATCTGATAATGAATTTGTATCCAGACTATTTAAAAACTCTTATACCTCAACAATAAAAAGTCAAAATAACTCAATTTAAAACATGGTTAAATGATCTGAATAGACTTTTCTCCAAAGAAGATATAAAATAGCCAATTAGCATATGAAAAAACACTCAACATCATTAGCCATTAGGGAAATGCAAATTAAAACTACAATATGATACCATTTCATACCCCCTAGGATATAATAAAAAAGATATAAACACTAATAAATGCTGGGGAAAATATGGAGAAATTGGAACCCTCATACTTTCTGGTAGAAATGTAAAATGGTACAACCACTATGAAAAACCATCTGCCAGTTCCTCAAATAGCTAAATATAGTTGTCATATGACCCAGCAATTCCACTCCTAATTATATATACCTAAGAGGAACCAAAACATATCTCCACACAAAAGTTTGAAGACAAATATTCACAGAAGCATTATCCATAGAGCCCTAAAGTGAAGTGAAAATTCAAGTGTCCATCAACTGATGAATATATAGATTTTATATATATATATATATATATATATATATATATCATTGTACAAAGGAATATTATGGTGAGATGTGTATAAGAGACAGCTGTGAGACTATGGTCACCCCAGCTGGGTAAGAGTTTTCTTATTTTACAGTCAGCAGCCAAGGGGGGCTGGGGTGTCTCCATAAAGTGCCTGAAAAAAAAATATAACTCCTGCAAATAGATCCCTTTTCCCCTTCTCAGTGAGAAAGGGGAGTCTGTGAAACGTGTGTTTCATTTGGCCCTAGCTGGGTAATTAACCAGCAGAAACAAAAGCAACCCAGGACGGGAGCCTCGTATGCAACATCCTTCCCTAACAGGCCTGGGCTTGACGGGAGGCGGGCGTCTTCAGGGTCTGCAGGCTGGGCCCCACGATCGTTTCTTTCATGTGCCATCAGCCAATGACTGTGTCCTTGCTCGTTATTAGAAAGTCACCTGCCATGGAGTGGAAGGCAGGGCACGGAAATGCTGATTTCCAGTCTTTCAGCAAAGCCAAGCTGCAGGCACTGGCCGGTTGCTGGGTTTCTGTAAACAGTGGTTCGGTTGTGGGGTGCATCTTTCTGGCAAAGTTTGAGCAGCGCCTGCTCTTCAGCCTGGTTTTGCTTCGGTTTTGTTTTGAACTGTGAACTGTTTGGGCCATCCTGCGATTGTTACCATGGAAACTCAGTGGGTTTTTTTGTTTTGAAGGTGGAAATCAGCGACCTCTTGGCATTCCCACCACAGGAATAAATATTCTAGCGGCTTGGCAGGAAGGAGCCGGGCTGCCAGGAGAGGCAGTGACCACCCCGCGGTGAACGCGTGTGTTTCCAGCCACGAAGCCACAAGGTGACTGTGCTCAGATATTTCATGAAGCCAGGCCGCTTGGACTGCGTGTTTCAAAGCCGATGAGACTGCTCCGTGCAGGGCCTGAAAAACGAAGTGGATACAGACCTCCTTGGCTTTCCCAAGCAGCAAGGACGTAGCCAAGGCCCAGTCTGGGAATGTTGCCTACCTGGTCTCTGGAGATCAGGAAGCGAATACTTTTAAACAGAAACTAATGGTGTACACTCTAGAGGGCGGTGGTGCCCTGACCAGGCTCGGAACTCCTGCAGACTCAGAATGGTGAGGAGAAACCTGGCGGGGTTTTCCTGTAACAGTGCTGAATCAGTGAGATCCGTGGTTCTTCTGACTGGTCTGAGGAAGACTTGGGCTCAGCACGGCTCTTGGAGGAGGAGCAAGCGCCCTCCTCCGTCCCTGGGTGTGGACAGACTCAGAGAGCCGGCAGGAGAACGCAGGGCGTGCTCAGTGAGCCCTTGGAGCGGTGCCCCAGTGCTGCTCCGGAAAGCTCCAGAACGAGGTGCGCTTGGCAAGACTGACAGAGGATCAACAGGCCTGCGTCCCTGAGGGTGCAGGTGCCCTTCTCTCTGGGGGCTGCTTCAGATCGCGTGAGGGCACTGGTCTAAGCAGAGCTTCTCCGATGTGGCTCCTCGAATGTAAAGGTGAGGAAACGGCAGCAGCAGGAGGCAAAGACGAGCACAGGCGAGAATCCGGTGTTCTGACCGCTGTGTGAGGGGACGGCACCCCGAAGTCACCGGGCTAGGGCGGGCTGATTGCAGCAAAGGAAGGGAGCCTCGGCAGAAGCACCTCCCGGGCGCACAGCTCTCACTTGTAGAGACGAGGGTGGGTGTGCGGGCGCTGGGCCCCGGGCAGGGCAGCTCCCGCGCCCCCGGGAGGCGGTGTGGACTGGGCCTGGCGCGTCTCCTGCTTGATGCCCCACCCAGATTTGCGCACACGTTCCAGAATGATTCTTTAAGGGCAGATGTGCAAAACCAGCCTGGACAAAGGCCGCCGGTGACCTGCCCCCAGCTGGCCGGGCTTCCAGGGTGGGGTTCGGGCCCCGGCTGCTGTCGGGGGCTGGGAGGTGGGGAGGGGGGCAGACTG
>SJYX01011857.1:121350-159164 GCA_006410675.1 Oreotragus oreotragus
AAGCTGAAACTCCAGTACTTTGGCCACCTCATGCGAAGAGTTGACTCATTGGAAAAGACTCTGATGCTGGGAGGGATTGGGGGCAGGAGGAGAAGGGGACGACAGAGGATGAGATGGCTGGATGGCATCAGTGACTCAATGGACGTGAGTTTGAATGAAATTCGGGAGTTGGTGATGGACAGGGAGGCCTGGTGTGCTTCGATTCATGGGGTCGCAAAGAGTCGGACATGACTGAGCGACTGAACTGAACTGAAAGAGATACCTCTGGGCTTCCCAGGTGGCACTAGTGGTAAAGAACCCACCTGCCAATGCAGGAGACATAAGAGACGTGGGTTCAATCCCTGAGTTGGGAAGAGCCCCTGGAGGAGGGTGTGGCAACCTACTCCAGTATTTTCACCTGTAGAATCCCCATGGACAGAGGAGCCTGTTGGGCTACAGTCCACAGGGTCACAAAGAGTCGGACACGACTGAAGCAACTTAGCACAGCACAGCACAGCAAAGAGATACCTCTACTCTAATGTATGAATTCTACCAAATATTTAAGAAGAGTTAATACCTATCACTGCAGATGGTGATTGCAGCCATGAAATTAAAAGATGCTTACTCCTTGTAAGAAAAGTTATGACCAATCTAGATAGCATATTCAAAAGCAGAGATATTATTTTGCCAACTAAGGTCCATCTAGTCAAGGCTATAGTTTTTCCTGTGGTCATGTATGGATGTGAGAGTTGGACTGTGAAGAAGGCTGAGCGCTGAAGAATTGATGCTTTTGAACTGTGGTGTTGGAGAAGACTCTCAAGAGTCCCTTGGACTGCAAAGAGATCCAACCAGTCCATTCTGAAGGAGATCAACCCTGGGATTTCTTTGGAAGGAATGATACTAAAGCTGAAACTCCAGTACTTTGGCCACCTCATGCGAAGAGTTGACTCATTGGAAAAGACTCTGCTGCTGGGAGGGATTGGGTGCAGGAGGAAAAGGGGACGACCGAGGATGAGATGGCTGGATGGCATCACAGACTCGATGGATGTGAGCCTGAGTGAACTCTTGGAGTTGGTGGTGGTCAGGGAAGCCTGGTGTGCTGTGCTTCATGGGATCGCAAAGAGTCGGACACGACTGAGCAACTGAACTGAACTGAACTAAATACCTATCCTCTTCAAACTATATAAAAAAATTAAAGAGGAAGGACCACTCCCAAATTTGCTCTACGAGGCTAGCTTTACTATGATACCAAAACTAGACAAAGATACTATGAAAAAAAAGAAACCTGTAGGCCAATATCCCTGATGAACATAGATGCAAAAAATCCTCAACAAAATACTGGTGCTGTTGCTGCTAAGTCGCTTCAGTCATATCCGACTCTTGCGGCCCCATAGATGGCAGCCTACCAGGCTCCTGTGTTCCGGGGATTCAGGAAATCAAATTCAACAGTACATTAAAAGGATCATATATCATGCTCAAGTGGGATTTATTCTAGGGATTCAAGGATGGTTCATTACCTGCAGATCAATCAACATAATACCCCACAGTATGAGAAGCCATATTCTAAGTCTGTGACATTTTTGGGTGGGGGTACCATTTACCTATTATTCACATGGAATAGGACAATAAATGAACATAAAACTTGGTCCAGAATAGGTAAAATTCCCACAGTTCCTGAAGAATCAAGATCAATTATTTAGAGACACCTGCATATCCTAGAGTACATGAAACACCCATAGAAAAGGCAACCTTGAGTTTATAATTCAAAGGTAGAAACCATAAGAGGAAATTAACCACTGTGAGGGAGTCAGCTGTCACAATAAATAGCAGGATTACCATCCAAGAAGCACACAAAATAAACAGTTAAAGGAATTATAAAATAGGTATATTTAAAATAATTAAAGGGGACTTCCCTGGTGGTCCAGTGGTTAAGAATCCACCTGCCAATTCAGGGAACATGGGTTCAATCCCTGGGTCAGGAAGATCCCACATGCCATGGAGCAACTAAGTCCATGCACCACAACCATTGAAACTGTGCACTAAAGCCCGGGTACTACAACTACTGAGCTGGTATGCTGCAACTACTTGTTGGGGTCCTTTAATGGACTGGAACCTGGTGGTCCGGAGTCCACATAAGAAAGTGAAAGAAGAAAAAAGGCTAATATTCCTTGGGTTATGCAGAAAATCAATAAAGCCCTTGGACAGAGCTTGTACCACTCATGTAGGCACAGGGCGCCCTCTCAAGAAGTCCTGAGAGGTCTTGAAAGCCTGGGCAGAAAAATGAGCTTGGCAGGCCTCCGTGCTCCAGGGAATCAGCCAGAAGGAGAGATAGAGAGAGAAAGAAGGACACGGGGACCCAAGTCTCTAGTGAAACAAGTGTACTTTATTGAAGTCTGTGTGAGTATATATACCGTATTACAAGGTAGCTTCTTCAGATAAAGATCAAAAGACCAGACTTTATAAGTTACCAAGGAAACAAGGAGCAATAGAGGCCATAAAGCCAAAAGGTCATCCATATCAAAAGAGGGTCCTTTCACCATATGAAAAAGCTAATGAAGGAAATTCTATGCAAGCATCCCATCTCTTTGACCTCAGTCCTGGGAGCGGCTTGCCGCTCTGCTCATTCCTGTCAGGAACTGATAAGGAACAGAGGGCTCAAGAGAGACAGGAAACAGCACATAGGAATCCTACTGGTAAACATTCCCTGACACTACTGAGCCCATAAGCTACAGCCACTGAAGCCCATGAGCCTAGCACCTGTGCTCCACAAGAGAAGCCAGGGGATGAGAAGCCCACGCACCACAAGAAAGAGTAGCTCCCGCCCACTACAACTAGAGAAAAGCCCGTGAGCAGCAGCCAAGAGCCACTGCAGACAAAAATAATTAATTAATTAAAAAGATTAAAGAGCATAGGACTTTGAAGAAAAAGAGTTTGAAGGAGAAACAAAAAGAACTTCTCAAAATAACACAAATAGCCAATGAAATTAAAAACTGAATAGAGAAGAACTGAAGACTAAGCATAGCTGAAGAGAGACTTTGTGAAAAGTAGAAGTTAGATAAACAACAAAGATTTACTGTATAGCACAGGGAACTATATTCAATGTTGTAATAGACCATACGGAAAAGAATAAGAAAAGGATATAGATATAAACCTATATATGCATAACCAAATCACTTTTAAATCAACACAATATTGTAAATCAACTATACTTCAATAAAAACAAATAAATAAATAAAATTGGTTCTGTATATCTGTCACCTATCTGTCTATATGTGTGCAACCAGATATTCTAGAATGTTGTTAATCTCATTTTAAAGGTGATTGTATTAGGGTGATGGGAATTGGCTGATTTAGTTCTCAAATTTTTACTTTGAATTGCTGGAACTATTTATAATGAGCTTGAATCATTTTTAGAACAATAAAGTCACGTTGAAATGAGAGGATTAGACTCAAATGTCTCCAAAAAAGCTCTAAGCTCTAAAAGTCTATGATTTAATATTCTATGAAGTAAACAGATTTATAATTCTGTAATGTCTCCACATTCTTTTTCTTTAAACAGTATTTTACTGAAATTTCTAACCACTTTGATCACTGATCTTTGTCCAGGCTAAAGGCCTACTGGAAAAACACTAAATGACCTCAAATAATGAACCTTAGAGGACAGTGTGGTGTAAAAAAACCAGCAATTTTTCAATACAAACAGAAGATTTAAACCAGGAAGCATGCTATCTAATCTAAGAGCAATAAAGGAACATCAACTTACACATAGTTTTAATATTTAATTGTAATGACTGAAAACTATCTCAGTTCAGTCACTCAGTCACGTCCGATTCTCTGCAACCCCATGAATTGCAGTACGCCAGGCCTCCCAGTCCATCACCAACTCCCAGAGTTCACCCAAACTCATGTCCATCGAGTCGGTGATGCCATCCAGCCATTTCAGCCTCTGTCGTCCCCTTCTCCTCCTGCCCCCAATCCCTCCCAGCATCAGAGTCTTTTCCAATGAGTCAACTCTTCTCATGAGGTGGCTAAAGTACTGGAGTTTCAGCTTTAGCATCATTCCTTCCAAAGAAATCCCAGGGCTGATCTCCTTCACAATGGATTGGTTGGATCTCTTTGCAGTCCAAGGGACTCTCAAGAGTCTTCTCCAACACCACAGGTCAAAAGCATCAATTCTTTGGCACTCAGCCTTCCTCACAGTCCAACTCTCACATCCATACATGACTACTGGAAAAACCATAGCCTTGACTAGATGGACCTTTGTTGGCAAAGTAATGTCTCTGCTTTTGAATATACTATCTAGATTGGTCATAACTTTCCTTCCAAGGAGTAAGCGTCTTTTAATTTCATGGCTACAATCACCACCTGCAGTAATTTTGGAGCCCGCAAAAATAAAGTCTGACATTGTTTCCACTGTTTCCTATCTAAAGTTATAAATATATCTTACATTGGCATCCTTTTCTTAAAAACAAAGGATCCAAATATATCATCCAGCTGGAACATCCGTATCCCTCTAACCTCCCAGTTCTTTCAGACCTCTGTGTTTCTGGACACAACCTAATGCTTTCTCCTTCATTTATTTTGGACAAATGCCATTCACCCAGCAAAACTCAGTCCTTCCTACCACTACAGGCCCATTGCACTTGGCACCTTTCTCCATTATAACAGTTCTCAGGGCCACTGTATGTAACTGTGCAGGTTGTGCACTGCAGCAAGGCACCCAGATGAGAGAGTAAGTAGGTATGCAAATCCCTCCTGAGCTCTCCTGCAAAGCCAGGTTGTACCTGCCTAGACAAAGTCTCTTTTGTAAATCTGCATGAAGGCACCTTATAGATTCACACTGACTCTTGCAGTTGTTTAGATTGAAATCACAGTTTACCATCTATTGCCCCTCTTAGAGTATGCACTCATCAAGGATCTGGCATAGAGTAGGAACTGAATGTTTGTTTAATTGCTTCTGAATAAAGGTAAGATATAAACACCCATAATGGCACCCCACTCCAGTACTCTTGCCTGGAAAATCCCATGGATGGAGGAGCCTGGTGGGCTGCCATCTCTGGGGTCGCACAGAGTCGGACACGACTGAAGTGACTTAGCAGCAGCAGCAATCTCTTAAAATCACAGAGAAAACAAGTGATGGGCATTTTTCTCTCCTCTTACTTAGGTTGAAAAACATTTTTTATAAAGTTGTACAGAAAAAAAAGGAAGAAAATAAAACTAATATGTCATGAGTATCAACTCAGGGTCAGGAATTTCACATATATTTTCTCATTTTAATGTTCCAAATAACCCTACCCACTAAGTCTTACTAGGAGTGATAATCAAAACATTTAACAACCAGAACAACATGGACACCCACCATTCAGAGTGGACACTGGTCCCATCAGAACAGGGATCAGCTGTAACAACTGGTCCACCTGTGCGGGTAAGGATTGGCTGAAAGTCAGCCTTGAGTGTATCATTCCCACATTACAGATGGGCAAATGAATGCTCAGAGAGTGCCCAAGCCTGTTTCCTTCATTCCATGATTTCTCTCTCTGGTCTCCAAAACCCAGCAGAAGTGTGAGAAGTTGGGCTTAAGTTTCCTGTCTAGTCCAATGTCTATTCACTAGACTATATCACTTCCCCACAGAGGGATAACTATTGTTAATGACTCTAAAATAATAACCCTTATTTCATAAGTCACACACAACAAATAGTCACATTGCTTTAGAGTCACACTTCATAGCTTAGTAAATCTGAAAGGGAAGTTTTTATCACTTGGTATATTGAAGAGGTTAGCAAAAGGAGACAATTCTTGAATAATGTTCCCAGTTCCCTTTGCAGTTGTTAAAAGCCTATATTCTTTAACTTTGAACTACATAATGCAGTTTCTTTCAGCAAATACACTTCAACAGTTGAAGAATATACCAAATGTAATTTTGTTCTGTGAAAGTTCAGGGCAATACTTTTCATCTTACATATTTTACTCTCAGTTGAGAAATATCAATTTTTTTTTTCAGGACATCATATGTTTTTTGAACATATGTTCATTTTGGGATCCTGTTATTTACCCAATACTTGGATTCGCTCCTGAGCAGCACTATGGCCAGACACTACACATAATGCTACATCCCTTCTGTGAACAAAAACATTCAACAATGTTTGGTTTGTTTCAAGGTTGTTTTCCATTACAACCCTGTAGGAGACTCTAACAAATTTCTTTCTACTATAAAGTAAGTTCTTCTCTGTAAAGAAAAGGGGATTTTTTTTCCTTAGGTCAGTTTTACTCTGGAGAAGGAAATGGCAACCCACTCTAGTACTCTTGCCTGGAAAATCCCATGGACGGAGGAGCGTGGTAGGCTACAGTCCACGGGGTTGCAAAGAGTCGGACATGACTGAGTGACTTCACTTCAGCACTAACCTCCACGCAATCGACCAATTCTGATTTGTGACCCAAAGTTATTTTTCTGAAAATAAAAGAGTGAACCTAAGGAAATATTATCACTTTAAAAATGCTTTTTGAAAGACATGATTTCTCCTTTTTTCTTTAACAGAAATATATGGTGAATGTTTTAAAAATGCAAAATTTGTAGAAAGACTTGTTGAAATGACATCAACCAAACTATGAAATACATAATTTAGGACTACACTAATGCAAGTACACATAGAAAATATTGCACATATGCCTTTTGTAATACAGGTTCTGGATCTTCTTTCTATGCAAGTCATGGGAATGATGTTCAAAATACTTAACAACCAGTGGAACAAAGATATCAGCTCATCAAAATTAAGGCCAACATAGCCCTGAAATAGAAGCCCAAACTTCTCTGCTAGATTACAAATGAACCATTCAATTTCTGGGTAGTAAGAAGATCTTTGGGTTCCCTGGGATGGCTTAGGTCATTTGGGGTTATGGGGGACACTTGAAGGACTCAGGGAAGGAACAATTTACCAACCACTTCATTCCAATCCCAAAGAAAGTCGATGCTAAAGAATGCTCAAACTACGACACAATTGCACTCATCTCATATCCAAGTTAAGTAATGCTCAAAATTTTCCAAGCCAAGTTTCAACAGTACCTGAACCTCGAACTTCAAGCTGGTTTGAGAAAAGGCAGAGAAACCAGAGATCAAATTGTCAACATTCACTGGATCATCGAAAAAGCAAGAGAGTTCCAGAAAAACATCTACTTCTGCTTTATTGACTATGCCAAAACCTTTGACTATGTAGATCACAACAAACTTTGGAAAATTCTGAAAGAGTTTGGAATACCAGACCACCTGACCTGCCTCTTGAGAAACCTTGAGAAATATGCAGGTCAGGAAGCAACAGTTAGAACTGGACATGGAACAACAGACTGGTTTCAAATAGGAAAAGGAGTACGTCGAGGCTGTATACTGTCATCCTGCTTATTTAACTTCTCTGCAGAGACCATCATGAGAAACGCTGGACTGGATGAAGCACAAGCTGGAATCAAAATTGCTGGGAGAAATATCAATAACCTCAGATATGCAGATGATACTACCCTTATGGCAGAAAGTGAAGAAGAACTAAAAAGCCTCTTGATGAAAGTGAAAGAGGAGAGTGAAAAAGTTGGCTCAAAGCTCAACATTCAGAAAACTAAGATCATGGCATCTGGTCCCATCACTTCATGGGAAATAGATGGGGAAACAGTGGAAATGGTGTCAGACTTTATGTTTTTGGGCTCCAAAATCACTGTAGATGGTGACTGCAGCCATGAAATTAAAAGATTCTTGCTCCTTGGAAGAAAAGTTATGACCAACCTAGACAGAATATTAAAAAGCAGTCAACGAAGGTCCGTCTAGTCAAGGCTATGGTTTTTCCAGTAGTCATGTTATGAATGTGAGAGTTGGACTATAAAGAAAGCTGAGCATTGAAGAATTGATGCTTTTGAACTGTGGTGTTGGAGAAGACTCTTGAGAGTCCCTTGGACTGCAAGGAGATCCAACCAGTCCATCCTAAAGGAAATAAGTAGAGAAATATCAATAACCTCAGATATGCAGATGATACTACCCTTATGGCAGAAAGTGAAGAAGAACTAAAAAGCCTCTTGATGAAAGTGAAAGAGGAGAGTGAAAAAGTTGGCTCAAAGCTCAACATTCAGAAAACTAAGATCATGGCATCTGGTCCCATCACTTCATGGGAAATAGATGGGGAAACAGTGGAAATGGTGTCAGACTTTATGTTTTTGGGCTCCAAAATCACTGTAGATGGTGACTGCAGCCATGAAATTAAAAGATTCTTGCTCCTTGGAAGAAAAGTTATGACCAACCTAGACAGAATATTAAAAAGCAGTCAACGAAGGTCCGTCTAGTCAAGGCTATGGTTTTTCCAGTAGTCATGTTATGAATGTGAGAGTTGGACTATAAAGAAAGCTGAGCATTGAAGAATTGATGCTTTTGAACTGTGGTGTTGGAGAAGACTCTTGAGAGTCCCTTGGACTGCAAGGAGATCCAACCAGTCCATCCTAAAGGAAATAAGTCCTGAATCTTCATTGGAAGAACCGATGTTGAAGTGGAAACTCCAATATTTTGGCCACCTGATGTGAAGAAATGACTCATTGGAAACGACCCTGTTGCTAGAAAAGATTGAAGGCAGGAGAAGAAGGGGACGACAGAGGATGAGATTTTTGGGTGGCATCACCAACTCAATGGACATGAGTTTAAGTATACTCTGGGACTTGGTGATGGACAACAGGGAGGCCTGGCATGCTGCAGTCCATGGGGTCTCAGAGTCAAACACGGCTGAGCTAACTGACTGAACTGATTATATTAAATATTACCATATTGATCAAAATAACCAGGATGGTGTGTACCATCTGAAAATCAACTTTGCCAGTCAATACTCTGTATTCGAAATGTTTATCAGTGCCTGCCAGGCCCCAGGCCTGTTGTGCAACTGCCCTATCCTTAGCCCCTGCTGCCCACGCAGCCGTGTTCTACATGATATTACTCTGCTCTGAACTGGCCACAGTCAACAGGACTCAGGATGGACTCACAATTCAAAGGCTGAAAATCCCTAGGCCAGCCAGCAACCCTTTTTGGCCTGACACAAAAAGATAACCTGGCCAGCCAATCCAATTCCTAGTATTAGCAATTGGAGTTAAGAAACACAAGTAGCTGTTGGTCCTTTCCTGGAAGGAATGGAGAATGGGAAAGGTGATAAGAAAAGGATCATGAAATACACAAGTGTCAGCAGTTAATCACAGAACTACATGTGGACATCACAACAACCAGGTGCCAGGAGGGATGGGACACAGGAAGACCTCTGTTTGGGAATGACAAACATAGAGGTTAAATTCTCCTAGATTGAGACTACCACCAAAACCCCGCTTTTTTTTTTTTTTTTTTTAATTTTTACTACTTGGAAAAACAAAACCCACTTCTACTTGACCACCAGAGGCCTGATTCAAGCACCCTAAAACAAAGTGTGATTCTCAGACCAGCAGCATCAACATCACCTGGAAACTTATTAGAATGCACATTCCCATGAAAGCAGGAACTCTGAAGGTGAAGCTCAGCTGTCTATGGTTTATAAGCCCTGCAGGTGATTCTAATCCAAGCTCCAGTTTGAGAGCCCAGCCCTCAAACTGGCTTGGCCAAGAGTGTCAGCGTTACCTGCAAATGCACTGCTGCTGCCCTCAGGGCATCTCAGGGGTAAGCCTCCCAGAGGCAGATCTCCAGTGGGTCAGATTTGCTCATCAAGGAAGTCATTTCTTTGCAGTACATGTATGCCTACCACTTCCAATGTAAAACCCACCACTCCCAAGCAGCTGCTGGATGCAGTATATACTCTGAACCAGGAGCCACAGACAGGCCCAGGAATTGAAGATTTGAAGATGTCACTAAGAGTTCTAAACACTGAGTCTGACGAGCAGCTTTTAATGTGTTCTTTTCATATTGTGTGCATGTGTACTGAGTCACTTCAGTCGTGTCTGACTCTTTGCGACCCCATCGACTGTAGCCTGCCAGGCTCCTCTGTCCATGGGATTTTCCAGGAAAGAATACTGGAGTGGGTTGCCATGCCCTCCTCTAGGGGATCTTCCTGACCCAGGAATCGAACTCACACTTCTTGCAATGCAGGCAGAGTCTTTACCACTGAGCCACTGGGGAAGTCTTTACTTCTAGATGAAATTGGGTTGTCTTTCTCCTGGAAGTGGGGGAGCAGGTGTTTGTGGCTGAGGTGTGATAGGGAGACCCTTCTACGCAGAGAAACTTGGGCCCTGTATGTAGGAGAAAGGTTGGTGGGCCAGCCAGGCAGAAACCAACCAGAGGGACGTGCCTGTTAGCCACAGCCTGCCTTTACTGTCTGCTGCTCATGCCGCCGAGTTTTTAATATCACATGACCCTGTCCTCTAGCCACAGGGTGTGCCCCCGACCTGGGTGCAATCAGGTCAGTCAAAACACTTACCTACAATGTGACCTGATGTAAAGAGGATCCATATACCTACTAGTCTCCCACTCAGAAATGTGAAGGCTGAAACAGTTAGAAATGACAGCTGAAGCTTCCCAAAAAGGCCCTGAAGAGAAGAATCTATCAAGAGTCACAGCAAGGCAAACCAACAACAAACACAGAACGCTCCGCACAGCATGGGCTTCTAAGACCTAAAATCAGCCAGCCATCCATTAAGGCCATAATCACAGAAAGAAGCAGACACGGAGAATGACAGTGATAGGGACATCACTGTCAGACATCATGGAGTCCTGGAGAAAGACGGAAAGCAGAACTACCTGGATTCCTGATGGCTTGTGTCCTTACAATAGCAACCTTTTCGTGGTGAGGTGGTCAGTGTTACTGGAATGCCTGAGGAGGGGGAGGGCTGTTTAAGTGAATTTCAGTGTAAGAGCAGGTGAAGGTAATTAACAGGACTGGGAGACCCAGAGTCCATTAGAAAGACAAAGACAATAAAAGAAACAAAGAAATACATGCAGACCATCAGAGACAAAGTGCCTACAGCTGCAAACCTTGAAAGGCTTTCTGTTGAGATAGGGTCATGGCCACAAGCCCTTCTCCCAGGAGGTTAACCCGAAGTCCAATTAAATGAATGAATAAATGAATGTACCAATGAATAAATAATAAATAAACACATTTTAAATGAATGTGTAGGTAATGACATTCGGCAGGATAGAGAGAGGGGACTCTGGCCAAGGTCCAGTGACAGAGCAACAAAGCTTGTAAGATCAAATCACAATGAGAGTACAAAGAGCACTGTGGGCCAGACCTTGTCCAATAGAATCAAAGAGGAACCGAAAGACTGAGTCTGTGGGGTGGCAAATCCAGGAACCAATCTCAGCCCGGCTCTGCTGGCATCCTGAAGAAGAGTTAGTTAACATTTTAAAGAGCTCATGTTTGGATTTAACACCATTTTTGACCTTTCCTCAGGAATGGCCTGGGTGGGGATCTCACTCGGGGTCCCTGGAAGTGACGGAGTGGGGATATTCTGCCCCAGACATATCAGTTCAGTTATCACACGTGGCAATGCACAGTCCGGCACCAGCCATGGCCTCTGGGGCAATGAAGTAATCACAAACTTTGCCAAATTCAGTGGCAGCAAAAGTGGCATGGAAAGCCTGTTCTGAAACAAACAGCTTAGGGTAACAAAGGCGGAGGTTTCCAACCTCAAAAGGGCTTATGCAAATCTTGGTCTAGTGCCAAGGGGCAGGCACAGGACCAGACAGAGACCTTGGGAAACCCTGTGGGGCCTTGGGGCATTCCCGGATAGTGCAGGACATTTGCTCTGAAGGCCTCTATTCTGACCCTGCCATTTTTGACTCCCAGAGCACTTTTGTTCTGAATTTTGTTCTTCCATCCACCCAGAATATGGACCATTCAGGTGAGAGGAATTAAATTTTACTTGGAGTTTAATACCTCTATTTCAACTCTTTTTCTTCTTAGAATGTATAAATAGGGATTTGATGCCTTGAAATCAGCTGAGCCCGGGAGAGGTGTGCTAATCTTCCCACGAATACAGGTGTAACATGTTGCATTAGGGTTTCTTCTCAGAGTACTCCTGCTTTACCAGTCTATAGCCATGAGGCAGCCTCTGAAATCCGAAAGCTGATGGCCTGGTGCTCACAGCTAGGCCATGTTCTTCTTCCACTGGACATTTTAATAAGTTCACATAAAACTTCAAACATGTATTGTTGAATGTGAGACAAAGAAAGGACACTTCATAATTTTGTCTTAAGCACAAGGTCAAAGTCACTGTGCTCCAAACAAACTACCAAACATCGCTCCCTCTTGGCTAAATGAGGAACTGCTATTTCTTTACCAGTTAGACATAGTGGTCCCCAATCTTTTTGGCACCAGGGACTCGTTTCACGCAAGACGATTTTTCCATGGACCAGGGTTGTGGGGTGGTTTCGGGATGATTCAAGCACATTACATTTACTGTGCACTTTATTTCTACTATTATTACATCAATTCCATCTCAGATCGTCAGGCATTAGATCCCGGCAGTTGGGGACCCCTGATTAGAGCTTTATTCTTTCTCTAGCCTGCCATCCCTATAAGAAAGATTTCAATGAGATACCCAGTCATAGAATCGTCTCTGATTTCTGACAGCATCAATCTAGAAAGAACCTCTGCTTCCTCAGACCCTTCCCCTACTTAACCAAAGCCCAAATCCTTTAATAAGTAGGTTCTTTCTACTATCCTCTCACTGAAAGACCCCATGGCTTCCCAGGGTGTGCATTCAGCCTCTCTGTAGCAAGTAGTAAACCCAACCTGATCAACTACAAATGTGTTTCTGGTGGGCTTTAGCTGAAGGGCATTGCCTTGCCCCTAACATGCATTCTTTTAACTGATTTGTCTTTATTGCTTGTTTATGTGTGTGTGTGTCTGTGTGTGCGTTTTGCATGGAAGGTGGAAAGACAGAAAGTTTCAGTATTATATTTATGATTTTGTAGAGGTAACAGAGTTTCATACTGAGTGTAAACTATCTACAAAAAGTTTAAGAAGAACAAATAACTAGTCATAATTATATTAGGAGAAACTGCCTGTTTATGTGTTGTACTATGATGAGTAATGTTACGTATAAACCACATGAGTCCATTTTAATGAAATTTTGGTGGTATTTTAACAAAATGGCTGTCAAGGTGGGGGCTCAGGGATGCATAACATTTTTTCCCACTTTAAGTAATGGTAATTACAACTTTGATTTAGGAGAATTTGCACCAAAGGAGAGTGCCAGGAACAAATCACAAGGGGAAAGATTGTATTCACAAGCCTTGGATGTGCAATAGCAGAGATCCATCCTTAAGAATGGGGAAATTCTGGGACATCTGAGGGGAGTTGCACACAATTTCCTTGTGGGATCACCAAGAAATTATCAATTTCCAAGTCTTAATAATAAATATAACTGGTAGAACTAATCAACACAAAATAAAATGGTCAGCGTCTAAGACAGCACATGCTAAGATGTATTAGAAACAAAAAACTGAAAAAAAAAATACATGTCATTTGTAACACTGGAAACTGAAAACTGACCTGAGAAAGTTTAGGCTTGGTGGAAATAACCACCATAGAAAAACATAGCAACTTGTAAAACTGTACAAGATAAAATTTGTTATTTACTATAATTTTACAAATAAAAATCACAGGTTCTTAAAATTTTTAGACATGTAAACTTTGACCCAAGGAAACAGACTTTAATAAAAAAATAACATCCACAGACTATAATTTACAAAGCAAATTTTACTATGAAAAATAGTTTATTGATAAAGCAAATCCTTACTGTGAACTTAAAATGAAACTAATGAATCCCAAAGAAAATATTGATACTTTCAGTAGAATAAAAATACAAATAGAAAAAAAAATCAGTACAGTTTAGAAAATCGATCAAGGACTTCAGCTGGCTTAAGGGAATTTGTTTCAATAACAATTTGCCCAATTTAAAAAAAAATCTATGTTGGGGTATTAGTTAGAATATAGATACCTATGACAGTCCAGATACCAATGACAACAAAAATAAAACAGATGGAAGGCAATGGCACCCCACCCCAGTACTCTTGCCTGGAAAATCCAATGGACGGAGTAGCCTGGTGGGCTGCAGTCCATGGGGTCGCTAACAGTCGGACAGACTGAGCGACTTCACTTTCACTTTTCTCTTTCATGCATTGGAGAAGGAAATGGCAACCCACTCCAGTATTCTTGCCTGGAGAATCCCAGGGATGGGGGAGCCTGGTGGGCTGCCGTCTATGGGGTCACACAGAGTCGGACACGACTGAAGTGACTTAGCAGCAAACAGATGGGAAACTATTTCTCTCTCAAGATACAGTCTGAAAGTGGGAGCACCCAATGGCCAGTCAGGCAGTTCCATGGTCATCAGGGACCCAGGCTCCTTGTATCCAGCTGCCACACCATCCTTGACAAGCCTCCACATTACTCAAGGTGGTTACTCAAACTTCAGCCATAGGAAGCACATTCTAACCAGCAGGAAAGAGGAAAAGAGGAAGAAAACCTCTTCTTTTAAGGACACTTTTCAGGAGTTGTGACGTCACTTCTGTTTACATTTCACTGGCCAAATTTTAGTATGCAGCTATACCCAGCCACAAAGGAAACGGGCTAATGAAGACTTTTAGACAACTGGTGATGTGAACAGCTGAAAATATAGTCTTATTACTAAGCAAGAAGAGATGTATGTGCTGTGTGTGCTCAGTCGCTAAGTCGTGTCTGACTCTTTGTGACCCTTTGGACTGTAGCCCACCAGTCTTCTCTGTCCAGGGGACACTTCAGGCAAGAATGGCTTGCCATTTCCTCTTCCAGGGGATCTACCCAACCCAAGGACTGAACCAACGTCTCCTGTGTCTCCTGCATTGCAGGCAGATTCTTTACCCACTGAGCCATTGCAGAGGCCCCTTAAGACATATATAGGGAAGCAATTATCAGTCTCTTTCTCTTTTAGCATAGTGGTGACATATATACATCCTTGTACTCAGAAATGGGGAGTCCAAATGTCCTTGTAGGCAAACAGATAAGGGATCCAAACTAGGGGCTCAAAAAGACTACTAGTTCAAGCAGCAGAGTAAAAAGGCAGGTTCAAAATAGCTTGACGCCCTTCATGGACACATCAGGAAGGAAGGTTCTAAGTGATAGACTCTGGACTTTCCATTGAGCTATGTACAAGGGGATTCCATGTTATAATTTGGGATACTTCTAGAGGACTGTTATTCGCACACTAACTATAAATCAGGACACCTCAACAGAAGCTCATGGTAGATTCTTGTCCACCCACATCTTGTATTTAGACCTTTGGCCGTGTAACTTTGCAGCACCTCTCATCAAGAAGTGGAGTCAGTTTCACTATCCTGTAAGTTTGGTCTGGCCTTGTGATATGCTTTGACCAGTAGAATCTAGTATGGAATCCAAGACTGGGCCTCAAGAAAGCCTTCTACACTCTTGCTCTTCTTTTGGATCCCTGCCAAGCTGCCATGTGAACAAGCGCCAGCTAACCTACTGGATGACGAAGCTAGCCCCATTGCCCAACCTTACAATCAGTCAATTCCAACAACTAGAGCTATTTAGCCAGTAACTGACCATATATACGTGAGTGAACAGAGCCAAGATCAAAAGAACCACCCATCTGAGCCAATCCCAAACTGCCAACTGACAGAATGTGAGTTCAAGGAATGGTTATTTTAAGCCACTAAGTTTTAAGAGTGGCTGGTAGGAAAAGCTAACTGATGCAGAGCCTAACTAAAGTAAAGCTAAACCAAGCTCAGTTACCCTCAAAGCCTGAAGCTAATTCTGAATATTCTCCTTAATGTATTAAGTCCAAACCCCTGCATCCTGGGAGGTACAGCCACTAATTAACAGGTCCAAGAGGCTCAGGTATCTTGCCATGTTTCTTGCCATGTAGTAGTAGTATATCTTCCCATGCTCCAGCACCTAGCATTGTGGAAGATCTCCACATGAAGAAAATTACAGCATGCAAGTTATGCACACACAGTTTATCTTGCTTTTTTAACCATAAAAGTGAACACAGTGTGTCCGTATTTAAATTTTATCAGTAAATGTGCATTTATAATAGTATATGAAAGCAACACTTTCTCTCCTACTATCATGACTGGCAACAGTTGCCATCTCCCAGAAGAGAAGACTCAAAATACTGTGACACTCTCACATAATGGGCCATTGTTCTCAAGGACTCAAGTTCACTGACAAACTATCTCACCAATAATCACAAAATATGGTAAATAAGAAATCCCACTTAGGTGATATGATTCTCACGAGAAGTTGTCAGGTTGGCATTCTGTAATGGTACTTCTCGTGATATCTTGTGGTCGTCAGTGTTCCAGCCATATATCAACATTAAATCAATCACAGGCTATAGAAACAGACCTGGCTACAGAAACTGAATACCTAAGCAGTGCAAGCAGTGTCCATATTGGCCTCCAGGGGAAGGGGTTCAAGACTCCTCTCTGATCCTCTTTCTATCCTCTTACACAAGTCATGGCAGAGTGCTCAACTTATGGGTTCAGTTCAGTTCAGTTCAGTTTAGTCACTCAGTCATGTCCGACTGTTTGCGACCCCATGAACCGCAGCACACCAGGCCTCTATGTCCATCACCAACTTCCAGAGTTTACCCAAACTCATGTCCATTGAGTCAGTGATGCCATCTAACCATCTCATCCTCTGTCATCCCCTTCTCCTCCTGCCCTCAATCTTTCCCAGCATCAGGGTCTTTTCAAATGAGTCAGCTCTCTGTATTAGGTGGCCAAAATATTGGAGTTTCAGCTTCAACATCAATCCTTCCAATGAACACCTAGGTCTGATTTCCTTTAGGATGGGCTCGTTGGATCTCCTTGCAGGCCAAGGGACTCTCAAGAATCTCCTCTAACACCACAGTTCAAAAGCATCAATTCTTTGGCACTCGGCTTTATTTATAGTTCAACTCTCACATCCATACATGACTCCTGGAAAAACCATAGCCTTGACTAGACGGACCTTTGTTGACAAAGTAATGTCTCTGTTTTTTAATATGCTGTCTAGATTGGTCATAACTTTCCTTCCAAGGAGTAAGCGCCTTTTAATTTCATGGCTGCAATCACCATCTGCAGTGATTTTGGAGCCCAAAAAAATAAAGTAAGCCACTGTTTCCCCATCTATTTCCCATGAAGTGATCAGACCAAATGCCATGATCTTGGTTTTCTGAATGTTGAGATTTGAGCCAACTTTTTTACTCTCCTCTTTCACTTTCATCAAGAGGCTTTTTAGTTCTTCTTCACTTTCTGCCATAAGGGTGGTGTCATCTGCGTATCTGAGGTTATTGATATTTCTCCCAGCAATCTTGATTCCAGCTTGCGCTTCATCCAGCCCAGCGTTTCTCATGATGTACTCTGCATATAAGTTAAATAAGTAGGGTGACAATATATAGCCTTGACATACTTCTTTTCCTATTTGAAACCAGTCTGTTGTTCCATGTCCAGTTCTAACTGTTGCTTCCTGACCTGCATATAGGTTTCTCAAGAGGCAGGTCAGGTGGTCTGGTATTCCCATCTCTTTCAGAATTTTCCAGTTTGTTGTGATCTACATAGTCAAAGGCTTTGACATAATCAATAAAGCAGAAATAGACGTTTTTCTGGAACTCTCTTGCTCTTTCGATGATCCAGCAAATGCTGGCAATTTGATCTCTGGTTCCTCTGTCTTTTCTCAACCCAGCTTGAACATCTGAAGTTCACGGTTCACGTACAACTGACGGGTAAGATTCCTGAACACCTGTTGAACCAGTTTCTAGTGGGTGGAGCATTAGGAATATAAACAATCCCATATGGATGGAAAGACTGTTTCTGGATTCATTCCATCTGGAGCTGGTAGCTGTGAGCTTTTTTCTCACTGGAGTGGCAAATTCTGACGTTTGATTTTGGCTTACAAGAAATGCTAAGCCATTCACCCTGCTTTAGTTCTGAGTTGCAGGCTGCCTCTACCCTAAGCTGCCTTGTGATCAAGACCAGCTCAATAGAGTGCCAAACTAGGGTTTGGAGCCAATGTCACAGTTAACAAAATGTTGCTTTGCATTCTTTTGACATTTTTAAGCATATGTATCCTTTGTAGAACAGCAGGAGTGGTAGGGCCAAGGCAAGATAAGTATTCCTGAGTTCCCTAGCCTACTACTACCGTAATTCCATCTGTTAATAACACCTGGACCTTACCTCCATCCCTAATGCTAACATGGTCTCAGTAGACAGCAGAAATATGTCCTAGAAACTGACATTCATAGGGCAAGGTCCCACAAAAGAGATTGAAGTTCAGTCCTCAAACTACAGAAGCAGTACTGCTTCTGTAAACCCAAGCTATAATCTCCCACGTGTAATAGGCAGGTGTTGGTATTGGTGCAAATAATCATTTTAGGAGCTAGCCTTGTCCCTGACTGCAAAGTTTGGAAGCAGGAATGTCTCTAACATAACCTACATCTCCCTACAAGAAGTGTGTGACATTTTTGGCCTATTAGATGGTTAGATCCAAATAATCATATGGCCAACTGGATGGCAGGTCCAGGGGTAAAGAGAAAATGATGAAAAAATGAAATTCTGGTGGTATCATGTGCCT
This sequence comes from Oreotragus oreotragus, assembly GCA_006410675.1. NCBI lineage: Eukaryota > Metazoa > Chordata > Mammalia > Artiodactyla > Bovidae > Oreotragus > Oreotragus oreotragus. The sequence continues at coordinate 139,882 of SJYX01011857.1, forward strand.
TCTCTGAAGTTTTCTGAGTCCCTTCTCCACGCTATATTCTCATGTTGACTCTGATTTGGGCATCCTCTAAATTATAATCAACGAATTTATAGAAAGATAAAAGGATAGAGTAACAAAAAATCACCATTAGTGGTTTGCAAGGTTAAATCAGGAGACAGTATATTCCTTGCAATGGCTTTTCCGATCAGGTTATCTTCAGTGAGCATTGGCCAAGCTCCAGTCATGGCTGTGGATTTCAGAGATTTCCACTGTGGGATGCAATCATTGCAGGGAGGTAGAGATCACTAGTACAAAAGAATCCAGGTCTTTATTGCCTGGAGAAGGTAGCCTCTTGCCCTGACTTTGAGAATTGAGGTGGCCTGGACATAGTGGAAGGCCCTTTACCAGGTAGCATGATTATAGGATATTTTAAGTGAACTAAAGTCTCTTGTCCAGGAGATAATTTGAGCTGTAGGAGTGATGGGAGGCAAACTAGGAAAGAGGAAATTAAGAGAAAGAAGAAACCTTGAGATCTCAGAAACCAGGATGGATATATATGAAAGGAAAAAAAGGACACACCTACAAGGATACACCCAGACTTAATTGTAATCAGCTATCATGAATGTAAAAAGCCACCTATCCAATATATACTGGGAATTAGTAGATGGAATACCATGCCAATATTAAAAGAAAATGGGTAAATTATATTTTGGTAATGCTCTTATATGGCCAGTACAAAAACTAAATGGCATTTGGAGACTTACAGTTGATTCTACAACAGAGACAAATAAGGTATCAGTCCTAACTGATGATGACTGTCACACACCAAATACTTTAGCCAAGATGAGACCTTATTCAAAGATATTTTCTGTCTCAGATATAGCAAATAGGCTTTAGTGTCTACCACTGAAGGAGATGTTAGTTCAAAACTGTATTAATGATGGAAGGTAGACAGTTGACAGGAACAGTACTCACCATCACTCTCCCATAGGTCTGTCTCTTATACACATCTAGATGTGTATAAGAGACAGATATATATAATGTCAATGTAGATATCTGTATTGATCTATATGTTACATATATTCAAACAAGTTATGTGGGATTGTCACCTATATCTATTTATCTCTCTATATTTAAATATGGTGCTTTTCAGCATCCTGGATCATTTTATCAACTGTGTCTGTCCACCTTTCTAATCTATGAATAAAGAAAAGGATCTGTCTAGCTAAAAAGCAAGTTAGATTACCAATTTAAAATTAGTTAAGGGAGAAGATTGGTTATTTCACTGTGGCATCATGAACAGAAGCTTGATTGTTAAATTATTTGTCTCAGGATGAAGGCACTGAAAAAGAAAGGCAGGGTAATAAAACTGTTAGGTTACAAGTGTTTTTGAAGAAGTGTTCTTAAACTTTCTTTTATGTATTCTTCCATGCAAAAATATATCTTAGAAACAGAGGCTTTAGAGATTGGAGCACACTCTCAGGTATAAAGGTATCTGTCTTTAGAAATGGGGTTATATAATTCTTTCTGATACATAGTCTACAGATGTAAAGCAAGGCTATCCTCAAGAATATTTTTGACATCTTGTCTATATTTACATGTATACCTTTCCATTATCTTTATCCACAAGTATAAGACACTAAAAAATAAAGAAATGTAGTTAATTAGGCTTGTTTTTAAAATAATGCATGATAATGATAGCCTGTTATTTATAACAGACAAGGCAAAATATTCTTGAATTATTAAATTGAATAAATTGTCAATCTCTAATTATAATACGGCCATAGCATTTCAAGCTGTGACCTTGTCAAGTTTCCTAAGATAAGCAGCTGTGAACCTGGTTTGTAGTCAGATGAGAGACTTGCTCCAAACCTCATGAAGCAAAATCGGGTAGGGATGACTCAGTAGGCTATGTTTCCCCCGACAAAGGCACTACTAAAGGCATATGCTGTCAAATAGGGAAATAAAGGAAAGATTTATCACAGTATTTCATTTACTAGAAACAGAATTATAGGGAAAGAGGCAATTTTGACTCCATGACCTCTTCCTTGCCCTTTCCCTCTCTATCTCCTCTAAGCGGAAAGAATGCGTCAGAGCCCAAGCTTGGGCTTTGTTTATTGAGAGGGTAGATTCAGAGCTGCTTGTATGTTTTATGGGAGGCTCAACAGTGTAGTTTTCTTGCCTGGAAAATTTCATGGACATTGGAACTTGGTGGGCTACAGTCCCTAGGGTCACAGAGTTGGATACAACTGAAGTGACCTAGCACACACACACACACACACACACACACACACACACACACACACACACACACACCAGTGTATTGCTTAAGAAAGTGGAACTCAGAGCCACATAGCATGGTTTGAATTCTGTTTCTGTGGTTTTCTCATTTTGGAACTGGGTCAGTTAGTGTACTTTCTTTGGGCTTTTTCCATTATCTATAAACAGGATAATAACACCTATGCCCTTGACTTGTTTTGATGATTAAATACATTAAAAACACTAAGAACAGTGTGGAAGATTAGAAGTTTTTAATTTCTCTTAAACCCTAATGACTTTCCCTTCTTTCCCTTATTTAAAGTTACAAAGACAATTTGGAAGTCTCAGAAATGGGAGTTTTTGAGTGTGCACTGCAATACAATGCACACTTAAACACCCTTACTAAAAACTAGTACACACAGGGATAAAATATTTGCAGAGATAGCTGCTTGTCTGCTCACATACAGCTCATTAATCTTGATTATTTGTCCAATCTATAGATAAACATTCTGTCTAATCGATAGGGTTAGGGTTATCTATAGGGTTATAGATAAATATTCATATAGGAAGAATTTATTGTAGAAACAGGGCTTCCCTGGTGGCTCAGATGGTAAAGCGCCTGCCTACAATGCGGGAGACCTGGATTCGATCCCTGGGTTGGAAATTTCCCCTGGAGAAGGAAATGGCAACCCACTCCAGTACTCTTACCTGGAAAATCCCATAGACAGAGGAGCCTGGTAAGCTACAGTCTATGGGGTCGCAAAGAGTCGGAGAGGACTGAGTGACTTCACAACTCATTAATCTCGATTATCTGTCCAATCTATAGATAAACATTCTGTCTAATCTATAGGGTTAGGCTTAGAAACAACTTTATAGTATGCTAGTAGATGATCAAGACTTCCATGGTGGCTTAGTGGTAAAGAACCCACTTGCCAGTGCAGAAGGGACAAGTGACACAGATTTGATCCCTGGGCTAGGAAGATCCCTTGCAGAAGGAAATGGCAACCCACTCCAGCATTCTTGCCTGGGAAATCCCATGGACAGAGGAACCTGGTGGGCTATAGTCCATGGGGTCACAAAAGAGTCAGACATGACTTAGCGACTAAAGAAGAAGTAGATGATCAAGGAATAGTTTGGAAGGTTTCATTCTATGAACCAGCCAGTTCCTATTGCTAATAGATGTCAACATAAATATGAACTGTGCAAAAAAGACATCTTCTCTTTCATTTGAGGACATTGCCTACCATTGCCCACTTGATGATAGTAGTTAAATTGGACAGAAGTGACTAAAACAGTATACAGACCATGGTGTAATATCAGATAGATACATAAAGGAAGCCTATGAAGTTTATTGATAAACAGTTCTATTCCATGTTCTGTGGTGTCTTAACTGGATAGAGATACCAGTTATTATTTTCCCTAACTTAGATACCCACTTACACTTAGCTTCAACCTCACTTCAGTTACTTTGTCCAAAACGAAGAAATTCATCTTTAGTTTCTTTGTCTGAAACTAACATGGCCAACTATCTATTTGATATTTCAGACATCAAAACAGAACTTCAAACTCAGCACGTGTAAGTTCAAAATCTTAATTTAGACTCCCACATACCTGTTCTTTTATCATTTCCTATCTTAATGAATAACACCATCGTCCATTCAGCCAAGTAAACTGGAGTCCTAAGAATTGACCTTGACACACAGTGCTCCCCATCTTTGGGTCCAACATCCATCTTCTAACAGTTTTCAAATCCACTCATTTTTCACCCTTTCCACAGCAGCCACTCTTTCCTGAGCCACTGTTTGGTCTTGACCAGACACCTAGAATAGCCTTATAACTGATTTTCTTGCAACTGCTTCTGGTCTCCTCCATTAAACCCTCCACACTGCAGCCAAAGTAATATTTTCAAAATGCAAATATAGTCTTGTCACTGATCTGATTTAAACAAACTGATATTTTCCTACTGTCTTAAAATAAGGACCAAAATCTCTAATACAGCCTACGAGACCCAGCATGATCTTATGTTCTTAGGTTCTCCAGCTACATTACTATCTTCTTTTCATTGCGTTTTCTGCTCAAGACATACTAGCCCTTCTTAATTTTCTCTGTGACATTTCATAACTTCATGCCTCAGACCGTTTTTTGCATGCTGTTCTCTCTGCCTGGAATGTTTTCTACCTGTAGATCTTCCCACCTTTACCTCCCATAGGTACTTGACCTTGTTAAGTTCTTATCCTTCAGATTTTACTTTAAGTTATCACTTTCTTATAGAGACTCTCCTTGACCCACCCAGACTAAGTCTGATCTTCTATACAAGGAAATCCCCTAACTTTACTTAATGTCATTTACCACAGGTGAAATGGCATGACTATTGATACTCCTGTGACTCTTTGTTTAATGTCTGTATCTACCAAAAGATCAAATGAAAAATTCATGAGGACAGAGGCAGTATCTGTTGTGCTCACTACTGTAACTCCAATGTTGAGCATGTCACAGAAATAGTCAGCCAATATTTGTTGAATAATACTGACTGAAATTTTAGAGGCCTCAGATCTTTAACTGGTATATCAGAACTCAAAACTTCATGCAATTTGATCAATCACTTCTAATTGAACACAGTGTGGAAGGGAAGAACTTTTGCTACCTTCTAGTCAAACATTAACTCCTCCACTGTGATTATTTCATTGATTCTTCCAGATAGGTCTAAGGGCATCTTTTTTTGTACAATATGTACACACTTCCATTATAGCAATTAACTTACTTCATTGCAGGCACTGGCTCATCTAATTCTAAAATAAGTGCAAGACCCTTTGAAGTAGAAATATTTTTTTTTAATATATTTGGATCCCCAGAACCTAGCACAGTGCCTGCCATATAGATGACCCATAATCTTCTGCTGAATGAATGAACAATTGAGTTTGGTCTCTATCAAAACCCTTGCTAATATCATAGCATTCTGAAGTCTGGTTCACGTATTTTCAGTTTTATTTTTTAATCACTTTAGGCCACCAGAAGACTTTACCATAGGATCGTTCAGTTCAGTTCAGTCGCTCAGTCGTGTCCGACTCTTTGCGACTCCATGAATCGCAGCACGCCAGATCGTATTAGCTTAGTATTTGCTGAATCAGTTTCACTCACTTGCACTTTAATGTTATGCTTTAGACAGTTATCAAAGGTCATTAAAAATAGCCAAACAGCTATATGGATATTCTTTCTGAATTTATTGTAAATCTGTTATGAAGGGCACCATTCATCACATTGCTCAATGTCCCCTTTATACAATGTCACACAGAAAATTAATTTTATAATATAATGACAAAAGTCTTTATCTCTGGAATCATTACATTTCCTTCTTTCTGACCATGAGAATTATATAAGAGAACAGACTATGAAGTCAGAGAGTCCTTGGATTTGAATTTTCGCTCCACTTAAGGATTTACTTTTGTGACACTGGACAAGATAATGTTCCAACTTCAGAAACTTTCCCCTCAAGATGATTATAACACCTACCTTCATGGCTGTAGTGAAGATAGACATAAGGTCAATGCAGCTAGCAAAGTTCCTGGCACACAATATGTGTTCAGTATGCAGTAAAAATCATTTAATATTTTTCCCCTTGGCTGCTAGGAAGCACAGAGACAAACGTGATACTTAGCTTTAGCAGCTATGTCAACCTTTCCATGTTTTCTTGACCTGATTTTGATTTTTTTAAATTTTATTCTTAAAGCTATAACATTATGGAAATAATGCATATAAACTGTGTAAAAGGATTATTACCTCTGAACTGTGAATTACAACAACAAAATCTCCATTAGTTAGAAACTCTAAAGTTATAATTATCATAGACTAATGTAGTGTAGGGAATGTTGAGATTTAAGGCACGGAGAAGAAACCCCAGTATTCCTACACATCCCCCTTTTAAGTGCCACAGTATATTAAATCTCACCATTAGCGATTCCTCTCCCAATGGAACTTTTGAAATGTAAACACACAAATATGCATTAAAGTATTACTAACTTGTCATCAGAAATAATAGGATTAAAGACAAGAAGGACTGCTTAGAGGAAAAAGGCATGAAGAAATGGGGGAGAAAATGGTAAAAATATTTTAAAAAGAAAAAAGCTGGAAATAAGGAAAGAATGCAGATTGCTGATTTGGCTGACAATCCTAGTTTCCTTCAGGTACATCATATCATACTGTTCTTTAGGATATAAAGTACAGAAGAAACAATTGCTTTACAATATGTTCTCTAACTAAAGAGGTTTATTATGGAACATGCATTTAAAATGATCACAGATATGATTGTGAAAAAAATATGGAAAAAATGGGAAATATCCTTGGACAATACTCAACAAGGATTTATTACATGCCTATGATATGCTAGATGGCATTAGATATTAGGAAATACAAAGATTAATGAGACATAAAGTCTTTCAACAAATTGTCATTATAGTGTGACAAAAAGACAGAGTGGAAAGAGAGGAGACAAAACTCATTCACCAAACACTTACATGGATACCTATTATGTATCAGGAACTTTGCCAGGACGTGTATGTACATCATGTATATTTTTTAGATTATTATTAACATATATTTTGTTGTTTAGTTGCTTAGTCATGTCCGACTCTTTTGCACCCCTGTGAACTGTAGCCCACCAGGCTCCTCTGTCCATGGGGATTCTCCAGGCAAGAATACTGGAGTGGGTTGCCATGCCCTTCTCAGGGGTTTCTTCCTGACTCAGGGATCAAGCCCACATCTCCTGCATTGGCAGGTGGATTATTTAATGCTGAGCTACCAAGTAAGCCCTTATGTATATTTACATCTATTTAAATATATATATATCATAAATATATTATATCTATATTTATTATAGCTTCCAGTGTTTGATTACCTATGTTGTACAACAGGTTTTGCATATATTATCTGTATTCTTCACAACAAATCTGTGTTACAGAGGGCATTCTTTCAGTTGTACAGATAAAGACACTGGTTTGGTGATTAGCTAGTAAGTGACAGAGGCAAGATTGATTCCAACCCAGGCCAGTGTCCTTTCCCCCATCACACTGTGTCCATTACAATATTCTTTCCTGGACCTTTCCCAGTACCAAAAAAGTATTGAGTGTAGCACAAGGTAAATCGATATGCTCCACTCCTGTTGCCTGGCCACTGAGTGATTTGGAGATCTACCCCAACCTGGGTGATCCCTAGCATTCATATCTTGCCTACCAGCATCTTGCCAGTTGTGTACATAGCCTCTAAGGTGGTCCCCAATTAGCTCTGCCTCCTATTTTCCATACCCTTATATAATCCCCTCCTTTGGCACTGGACTGGCCTAGTGACTTGATTCTAACCAACTTAATATGATAGAAATGATGGGATGTCTATGAGTCATTTATTGGGCTGGCCAAAAATGTTCATCCAGGTTTTTCTGTAGCATTCATTTGGAAAGTTCATTTGGAAAAACCCAAATGAACTTTTGGGCCAACCCAATACAAAAGACTGTGATGTCCATCTTCCCCCTTGATCTCTCACTGACTTACTCTAAGGGAGAAGCCAGCTGCTGTGTTGTGTGTTGCCTTTTGGAAAGACTCACTTGGCAAGGGACCTGGTGTCACCTTGCCTACAGCCACATGAGTGGGAGTGGATTTCCCCCACCCTGCCCTCAAGTGAGCTATCAGATGAGTCCACAGCCCAGGCTAACATCTTGATTGTAGCCTGATGACACGCTCGGAGCCATAGAAGTTCACATATAGCTGTGCCCAGATTTTTCTGATCTACACAAACTGAGATAAATGTTTATTTTTTCAAAGCTATTATGTTTGGGGATAATTTTTCCATAGCAATAAACAATTCATATGCTGGGGGGGATTTTTTCCCAAATTTCTTAATAGTTGGTTCAACCAAAACAATGGCTGGGCTAGTGACTCAACATGGCAACAAGTACATGATTTTAGTTCTTGAAACTTTAAAACATTTACTGAGCATTTACCAAGTACTTGACCCATAGGAGTTTATCTTAGTTCTTTAAAACAACTCGGTGGATATACTGTATTCAATCCCATTTTGCTGATGAGGAAACTGAGGAACAGAATTTTCCAAGTTTGCACAGCCAATATGGTAGTAAAGCTTTGATTCTTACCCAATAGTGTGACTGTGGGCTTCCCAGGTGGCACTATTGGTAAAGAACCTGCCTGCCAATGCAGGAGACATAAGAGACACAAGTTCCATTTCTGGGTCAGGAAGATCCCCTGGTGGAGGGAATGGCAACCCACTCTAGTATTCTTACCTGGAGAATCCCATGAACAGAGGAGTCTAGGGGGCTACAATTCACAGGATCAAAAAGATTCCGACACGATTGAAGTGATTAGGCATACAGGCACTGTAACTCTAGAGTAAGCATTCTTAGATAGCCATGTTGTCTCAACTATGCTGCATATCAGTATATTTCCTAGAGGCTACCTAAGTGGTTCTTTCTTGCAGTCTTTTTTTTTTTTTTTGAAAAGGACATAAAAGGAATATTGATCAAATTTATAGATGAAATTAAAATGGGAAGCAGAACAAATATGATGCATAAGAAACATGATTCAAAGATATCAATCGATTGGGGCTACATTCTAGCATGGTTACATTTAATTGGAACATGTGCTGTCTTTCCATATTTTAAACTTTTAAGGATAAAAGGAAAGTGACATGGCTTCACACTTGGAAATCCATGTTAAAGGATTTTGGGATTTTATTTAATAGTAAACCCAAAGAGTGAATAAAAAAGGTCCTCTGATTTTAGACTGTAATAATAGAAGTGCAGAACATATAAAAAACAAGTTTTACTCTTTATGAGTAGGATAGATTACCTCTGAAGGGCTACATTCAAATTAGTCACCTATTTTAAAGAATTTTTGACCTACTGGTAAAATATGTTATCACGGTGTTGTGGGGGTGTCTACTGCCCCCCAGAAAAACTGAAAACTTGTGGGGGTGTTTTTTTGTATTAAAAAACAAAGTTCTTAGTTGTAACTTACACATTGCAAAGTATTTTATTTACTATAAATTTATTTCATTGAATTTCTCATTTATATTAAATTTAAATAATTATATAGATTTTTTAAAATAGATGTAAGAGGCTCTATTATCTATGAGTTTAATTTTAGTAAGGGGATGTTGCACAATATGGTCATTAAATCTGATAAGCTTGATAAGAACAGCACTGGAACATATTTAGGGCAGAACAAGCAAGGGTGGGAAGGAGACTTGGAAACAAATCGTTTGGGAAACTGGAAAGAAGTGAAGTAGTGTGACAGAGAGAAGAGAAATATTACTCTAGGGTAGCATGAGAGTTATTTTAAATACTGATGGCTTGTCCTACAGAACAGATACTATAGTTATTTTATGATGTCCCAATAACTAAAATGAGATAAAGAAAATTCCAGACAGCAGATTTTAGTGAAATGCAAGAGAGATGTCTCTAGTCAAACATTATCTGATAGAATTGGTGACTTCATGCTGTTGAGAGTTGCAAATTACTACATGTAATCAAGTAGTATCTGCTTGAGTGACTAGTACTTGACAATGACTACATGTTGAATAAACTTCATATAAGAGATTCAAGCTTTAGATTGTTCATTTGAACTAGATAAACTCTAAGGTTCTGTCATGCTCTGAAAGTCTGGGATTAAGACTAACCGAAAAATATAAGTATGTTAATATATATATATATATATATCTTTGTAAACTGTGAATTTGAGAATGTGGAGGCTATACATGTGACAATGAAAAGAAAAATAATGGCTGATCTCTATGCTACAGAAATGTTTACTACCACAGTGCAAAGTACATGATGGCTGTCTATCTACACAATATACAGAATTACAAAATTGCCAAAATATCTTTTTAAAGCATAAATTATTAGCTCGATTTTGGTAAAGTTTTATAAATTGACAAGCTATGTTAAACAAGGAACCACTTTTGTTCTCCTGTTAAATGATGGAAGAAGGTATATATGGCAAGCATTTTCATTTACTGGGTGGATTGTGTGATGGCAGTAAGTAAAAAATTCAGGAATGAGATTTAACTCATTTGATTCTCCTTATCAATAAATAGTGACAGTCTGTTTATCAACAGATACTCATTGAGGATATATTATATATGTAATGATATCCTTGGTTGTGTAGAACATCTGCAAGAAATAACAAATAATGTCCCATGCTATCCTACTTTGGTTGGAAAGGTAAGATGAAAATAGCATGACATTTATAATAATTTTTAAAATTCACAAGTATAAAATTAAGTACCAACATAAGTAGTCATAAAGGAGTCATAAAATGTCTTATACTGATAGGACAATTGTGAAGAAAATTACTCAGTATAAGCTGTGGCACAGACAGAAGAAATCATGGAGGAGCTGTGACCTTCTTGAACCTTGAAGTTTATCTGGATAACATGAGCAGCACAGTGTATAAAATAGCCTGATGAAAGCAGAGTAATTGTGTTATAGAAAAGTGGGAAATTGACTTGAACATTAAACGACGGGTCATCCCTTAGTTTAAAGGCTTTGGAAGTCATGCAGAGTAGAACTGGTAAATAGGGAAATACCGTAGGTTTTTGAGAAGATGAATGAGATGATGGGTGTATCATTCAAAGGAAATTAGATTAGCCATGGTTTATGAGGAGGTTTCCCTGGTGGCTCAGAGGTTAAAGCATCTGCCTGCAATGCAGGAGACCTGGGTTCGATCCCTGGGTTGGGAAGATCCCCTGGAGAAGGAAATGGCAACCCACTCCAGTATTCTTGCCTGGAGAATCCCACGGACAGAGAGATGTGTATAAGAGACAGATGTATGATTATGAGGAGGTTTCCCTGGTGGCTCAGAGGTTAAAGCATCTGCCTGCAATGCAGGAGACCTGGGTTCGATCCCTGGGTTGGGAAGATCCCCTGGAGAAGGAAATGGCAACCCACTCCAGTATTCTTGCCTGGAGAATCCCACGGACAGAGGAGCCTGGTGGGCTACAGTCCACGGGGTTGTAAAGAGTCGGACATGACTGAGCGACTTCACTTTAATCAGGGATAAAAAAGACTATAGAGACAAGTAGGCTGTGATAATCCATTCACAGGAGAATAGTGTTTTAGAATGACATATTTTCTCTGGAAATGAAATTTAAGGTATAAACATGTCTAAATAATGCTAACAAGACTTGTATATTGCCTGAGCAGATGAGATGGAGAAGTAGTCAAGTGGCTACAAAATTCTGAGCTTCAGAGTTGACAGAGAAAACAAAACTTAAACGGAGAACACAAAGAAAGCAAGGATGTGGATTTCTAAATTGATTCAGTATTGAACAAGTGAATTTAAGATGGCTCAATTAAAATAAAAAGCAATGAAAGAAATACATCTTCCTCTTAACTTGAAAAGTTCCTTTGAGACATCTCTCTCTTCTGATTTCCTCATAATAGCAGTCACAAATGCAAAACCTTAGTATTCTTTGTTTTTTTATACTGGAAGGTATAAAGGATAAAGTAAATTTTAAGATTTGTTATTTTGAAATGCTAAAACTCATGTTATGAATTCCTAAACAAAATATGGTGGTAGATATTAGGGAAAACAGAAAATGCTGTAGCACAATCATAACTCCCATTCTTTAGAAATTTAGTAAAAGATAATACTGAGGGAGAGTGGAGAGAGCATTGTGAAAAGTAGAGGACTGAGTGCTGGTTGTCATTTCATCTCATCCAGATGTTCTCTTATCTTGGAAAGGAAAACTGTATTCTGCTTATAAAAACAACTGCCTTCAGCATCATTTCTCTCTCTTTCTTTTGCCATGTGGCATGTGGGATCTTAGTACCCCAGTCATGGATCGAACGCACATCCATCCCCTGCACTGGAAACTCAGAGTCTTAACTGCTGGACAGCCAGGGAAGTCCCAGCATCATTGCTTTTTGAAGGCAGGTGTGTATAGTCTCACTTGTGCCCAAATGATAGTGGGAATACAAGTTGACATGGTTTGCAAAAGCATCCTATATGTGTGTGTAGGAAACTTGAAGGTAAATACTGTGTTTTTTCATGTCCAAATATTCTATGCAATTGTTAATGGGACAAGAAAACATGAAGAAAAAAGAAAAAGAAAAAACTCAAGAAATGTGAACTTTTGGAACTTGATTCATGTCTATATTATGTCAACACCACTGGTTGAAAATTCCAAGAAAAGTGCATTCAGATCAGTTTGATGCTATATTTGACTGGAGTGGATTCTAATGCACTGCACACAGTAGCTATTCAATAAATATGAATAATGATGCTAGTGATTTAATAAAATGTTAAGCTTTGTAACCCACTGGGCAAAATATTGACAACTCTGTTTATACTCCAAAATTCTTTTTTTGTATCCTTTAACCAACATCTGATTCACTTCCCTACCATGGTGTTTACCATTCTACTCTTTGATGTATGCATTTGACTTCTTTAGATTTCAGATATAAGTAAGATCATACAGTTTTTCTGTGTTTGGTTTATTGCACTTAGTGTAATGTCCTCTAAGTTCATCTATATTGTCAGAAACAACAAGATCACATTCTTTCTTAAGGCTGAATAATATTTCATTGCACATATATTCCACAATTTCTATATCTTTTCATCAACTAATTGTTTTCATGCATTGGCTATTGTGAATAATGCTGCAGTGAATATGGTAGCAATCCTGTCACTGTGTATATGTTTATCAATCATCACGTTGCACATGTTAAACATATACACTTTTCATTTAAAAATAACAGAAAATTAAAAAAAAAAAAAAAACCTGGGACACCCTGCCTCCTCTTTGGACTAGCTATTGAGTCCTAGGTTACACAAAGGGACTTGGACAAGAACTTTCAAGTTTTAAAAATTTGATTCAGTCTCTTTTATCTTTGTACAAACTGGCATGTTCAAGAGTACAAAGAATGAAAATAAGGTAATAGAAACATGTCACTGGTAACAAGAGAGAGGTCTAATGGTTTATTTTAAAACTTTGTAAGCTTTAAAACTAAAGAGAGCTTAATTTACATCTACAGATCTTATGCACTTAAATGAGCTATTTTTGTTCTCTTGCACGCAATCTCCCCCTTCTGTTCCTGCTGTGTTCCAGAGACAAATCAAAATAAATTTACAGTAATAAAATTAAGAGCTTAAACATGCTGTTCTTGTATATGTTCGTTAAGTTGTTCCCCCCCACCCCACCTACTGTGATTTGCCATGGAGTTTCAAAAACTCTTTCTTTGGTTGGTAGACAAGCTAATTTATCACAAAAGTACAAAATGTCATTTCGAAAGCCTAATAACTAAAAAATTACATTTGCCCGCCATAGAGAATGCAACAATTTGTGGTTGTTAGAGAAATGTCACTGAAGGTATTGAGTTAACATATGCAAACAGCAACAACTTTCCTTTCTTCTTTAACTTTCCAGTCAAATAAAAACATTTTTGCAAGTTTTAGATGAAATCATGTTCTGAAATTTAAATCATATGCTTTCCTTGGCATGAGAAAGACTACTGACCTTCTCTAAGTACATAAAGCAGGGTGTTTCGTGTTGTTTGAAGATATTTTGAGTTTGCTTTTTAATGTGAGCCCTATGTGAACAAGGAGCCTTGCTTGAGCGTGTTTTGAAAGTGGAGGGAGTGCCAGATCCCAGTTCTCCAATGGAGAGCTGGCAAGTTGCCCTACTCAATATTCATCCACTGAACAGAAAAATATTGATGTTCACAGAAGAAAAGAATTAAATATGCATTTTAAAAGTGTAAATAGAATGTGTCACTTTATAAGCTTTTGAGGATTAGGAGGAATCAGACATTCTAACTTTTATTGACACATTGACACCAGCAAAGGTAAAGAAATGATAGAATGTCATAAGGTTTACTCACTGTGTCTTGAAATTCTCATACTAAAAAAAAGTATTCTTATTGGAAGCATATAAAGATAAGAATTATCTAATTTTACAACCTCTGCCAGCAAAATAGAGAAAGAGAACTAAGGTTAAAATATACAGAGAGAGGGATATAAGAGGCATTTATTTGCCTTTTTTTTAGCCTTGTGCTTTTATTATGGATTAATTTCATCCCCTTTGAGCTATTGACTAATTGATTTACAAACCTTGGGGCATGAAGGTAAACAGTTTCACAGAGTTATTTTGTTTGCTTGATCAGATAAATAGAGATTATTGTGATAAGTCCAAATGACCATATACATATATTTTTAAGACTCACTTATATTTTCTATAATATGTAAATTGGCCCAAGGTATCACATTGAAGTTCAACTAAACAAAAACCTTTCTGATTTTGGTAATTAACAGTCTTAACAACACTTTGTCACTAAGCAAAACTGAGGCAAATGCTGACTTTCAATATACATTTGTTATGCAGCATGAATGAGTATAAATAATGTTATTTGGGAACATTTGAAAACAATTCTTTTAACTAATATTTTTAAGTTGACATGGAAGTTTAAAGATGAAAAAACTAGAATGATTGGAGAATTTCAGAAAGTTAATACCTCCTATTTTATGAGTGACTGAACTGTTTAAGTAGGTATACACTGTTTTTTAATTTGTTCCTATCTTTCTATTAGATGCTCAATAAATACTTCTTGAATAAATAAATGAATGAATTTCCTATTAGCTTCTAAAGGAAAGCAGCCATGATTTAAACATCTCTCTATCCCCACAGTTCAGGAGATTATTTGACAGAAATCGTCACCAAGAGTTTATTCTACCTTTACTATAAAATATAGAAGTATGAGTACAAAGAAAGAACACACACAAAAAAGAGAAAACAAAACAAAAAGAAATAATAAAAAAAAGTATGAATACATTTCAAGCTTATCTTTAAGTCCTTCCCTACAACCCATAACCTCTTCAAGACATATCTGATCTTGAATTCTTAAGTATTTGAGGAATCCCAGTTCAGTTCAGTTCAGTTCTGTTCAGTTGCTCAGTCATGTCCGACTCTTTGCAACCCCATGGGCTGCAGCACACCAGGCTTCCCTGTCCATCACCAACTCCCAGAGTTTACTCAAACTCATGTCCATTGAGTCGTGATACCATCCAACCATGTCATCCTCTGTCGTCCCCTTCCCTCACCTTCAATCTTTCCGAGCATCGAGGTCTTTTCAAATGAGTCAGTTCTTCATATCAGGTGGCCAAAGTATTAGAATTTCACCTTCAGCATCAGGTTTTCCAATGAATATTAAGGACTGATTTCCTTTAGGATGGACTGGTTGGATCTCCTTGCTGTCCAAGGAATTCTCAAGAGTCTTCTCGAAAACCACGGTTCAAAAGCATAAATTCTTTGGTGCTCAGCTTTTTTATGGTCCAACTTTCACATCCATACATGACTACTGGAAAACCATAGCTTTGACTAGACAGACCTTTGTTGGCAAAGTAACGTCTCTGCTTTTTAATATGCTGTCTACATTGGTTATAGCTTTTCTTCCAAGGAGCAAGCCTCTTTCAATTTCATGGCTACAGTGATTTTGGAACCCCCAAAATAAAGTCTGTCACTGTTTCCATTGTCTTCCTGTCTATGTGCCATGAAGTGATGAGACTGGATGCCATGTTGTTAGTTTTCTGATTGTTGAGCTTTAAGCCAACTTTTTCACTCTCCTCTTTCACTTTCTTCAAGAGGCTCTTTAGTTCTTTCTCACTTTCTGCCATAAGTGTGGTGTCATCTGCATATCTGAGGTTATTGATATTTCTCCCAGCAATCTTGGTTCCAGCTTGTGCTTCATCCAGTCCAGAATTTCTTGTGATGTACTCTGTATATAAGTTAAATAAGCAAGGTGACAATATACAGCTTGATGTATTCCTTTCCAATTTGGAACAGATTTGGACATGTTGTTCCATGTCCAGTTCTAACTGTTGCTTCTTGACCTGCATACAGAATTCTCAATAGGCAGATCAGGTATTCTGGTATTTCTATGCCTTTAAGAATGTTCCACAGTTTGTTGTAATCCAGAGTCAATGGCTTTGCCATAGTCAAAAATGCAGAAATAGATGTTTTTCTGGAACTCTCTTGCTTTTCCAATGATCCAACGGATGTTGGCAATTTGATCTCTGGTTCCTCTGTCTTTTCTAAATCCAGCTTGAACATCTGGAAGTTCACAGTTCACGTACTCTTGCAGCCTGGCTTGGAGAATTTTGAGCATTACTTTGCTAGCCTGTGATATGAGTGCAACTGTGTGGTAGTTTGAGCATTCTTTGGCATAGCCTTTCTTTGGGATTGGAATGAAAACTGACATTTTCCAGACCTGTGGCCGCTGCTGAGTTTTCCAAATTTGCTGGCATTTTGTGTGCAGCACTTTCACAGAATCATCTTTTAAGATCTGAAGTATCTCAGCTGCAATTCAATCACCTCCTCTAGCTTTGTTCATAGTGATGCTTCCTAAGGCCCACTGGACTTCACATTCCAGGATGTCTGGCTCTAGGTAAGTGATCACACCATCGTGATTATCTGGGTTGTGAAGATCTTTTATGTATAGTTCTTCTGTGTATTCTTTCTACCTTTTCTAAATATCTTCTGCTTCTGTTAGGTCCATACCATTTCTGTCCTTTATTGTGCCCATCTTTGCATGAAACTTTCCCTTGGTATCTCCAATTTTCTTGAAGAGATCTCTAGTCTTTCCCATTCTATTGTTTTCCTCTGTTTCTTTGCATTGATCACTGAGGAAGGCTTTCTTATCTCTCCTTGCTATTCTTTGGAACTCTGCATTCAAATGGGTATATCTTTCCTTTTTTCCTTTCCTTTTCACTTCTTTTCACATCTACTTGTAAAGCCTCTGCAGATAACCATTTTGCCTTTTTGCATTTCTTCTTCTTGGTGATGGTCATGATCACTGCTTCCTGTACAATGTCATGAACCTCTGTCCATAGTTCTTCAGGCACTCTGTCTATCAGATCTAATCCCTTGAATCTATTTGTCACTTTCACTGTATAACCATAAGAGATTTTATTTAGGTCATACCAGAATGATCTAGTGGTTTTCCCTGCTTTCTTCAACTTAATTCTGAATTTGGCAACAAGGAGTTCATGATCTGAGCAACAGTCAGCTCCTGGTCTTGTTTTTGCTGACTGTATAGAGCTTCTTCATCTTTGGCTGCAAAGAATATAATCAATCTTATTTCTGTTTTGACCATCTGGTGATGTCCATCGCAGTTATAGTTGGCTATATATTTAATAAAACCCTCTACATGTGAAATATACAAATAATTCCTATACAAGGAAGCCTACAGTATCCAAGTAACTTTTTTCAGCTTTATTGAAGGATAGTTGACAAATACAATTGTACTATATTTAAAGTGTACTACATGATTTGATAGCTGAACCAAGAGTGCTGGGAGAAATATCAATAACCTCACATATGCAGATGATACCACCCTTATGGCAGAAAGCGAAGAAGAACTAAACCGCCTCTTTATGAAAGTGAAAGAGGAGAGTGAAAAAGTTTGGTTAAAGCTCAACATTCAGAAAACTAACATCATGGCATCTGGTCCCATCACTTCATGGCAAATAGATGGGGAAACAATGGAAACAGTGACAGATTTTATTTTGGGGGGCTCCAAAATCAATGCAGATGGTGACTGTAGCCGTGAAATTAAAACAGGCTTGCTCTTTGGAAGAAAAGCTATGACAAAGCTAGACAGCATATTAATAAACAGAGACATTACTTTGTGGACAAAGCTTAATCTTATCAAAGCTATGGTATTACCTGTAGTCATGTAGGGATATGAGAGTTGGACCATGAAAAAGCTGAGCACCAAAGAATTGATGCTTCTGAACTGTTGTGTTGGAGAAGACTCTTGAGAGTCCCTTGGACTGCAGAGAGATCAAACCAGTCAATCCTAAAGGAAATCAGTCCTGAATATTCATTGGAAGGACTGATTCTAAAGTTGAAGCTCAAATACTTTGGCCACCTGATGCAAAGAACTGACTCATTGGAAAAGATCCTGATACTGTGAAAGACTGAAGGCAGGAGAAGGGGATGACAGAGGATGAAATGATTGGATGGCATCACAAACTCAATGGACATGAGTTTGAGCACACTTGGGGAGTTTGTGATGGAAAGGAAGCCTGACATGCTGCAGTCCATGGGGTCACAAAGAGTCAGACTTGACTGAGTGACTGAACTGGACATGATTTGATCTATCTGAATGTTGAGAAAGGATTCCAGCCATCAGTAAAATAGCTCTTTTTTTTCTTGATTGTTTACATGACTTAGGAAAAAGCAAAGCCTTAGAGAACAAGACAACTACTGGTTTGAATACTGGCTCTACCAAATTACAAACTACAATATGAAGTAAGTTATTAAATTCTTCTGAGTCTGTTTCTTCACATATGAAATGTGGTTAGTCATACTCATATAACAAAATAACAGATCTGAAAGTTCATTGGAGTATAAATAGTTGAATAGAACAGATACTTAGATACACTGCTGCTGCTAAGTTGCTTCAGTTGTGTCCGACTCTGTGCGACCCCACTGATGGCAGCCCACCAGGCTCCCCCGTCCCTGGGATTCTCCAGGCAAGAACACTGGAGTGGGTTGCCATTTCCTTCTCCAATGCATGAAAGTGAAGAGTGAAAGTAAAGTCGCTCAGTCGTGTCAGACTCTTAGCGACCCCATGGACTAAAGCCTACCAGGTTCCTCTGTCCGTGGGATTTTTCAGGCAAGAGTACTGGAGTGGGGTGCCATTGCCTTCTCTGACTTAGGCACAACAGTTTCTTAAATCTATGTTTTCTGAATATTTTGTTTCTTAACATGCATAATTTTATGAATAAAGTATACTGAACTAAAATGCAATTATCTGATAAATGATGTTTGAGTTTTGCAAAAATGCTTAGATATTTGTCTAGATACAAATTATAAGTTTTTGGATAGTACTATATTTTAGTGTTAAGACTGGCACTATATTTTAGTATTGATATTGCTGTGTTTGGAAACAAAAGATATACATTAGAATCCTGGCTCTTCCACTTCCTAACTCTGTAATTTCACCTCTCTGAATTTTACATTCCACATCTCTAAAATAAGAA
>SJYX01011857.1:168870-195094 GCA_006410675.1 Oreotragus oreotragus
GACCGAGGATAAGATGGCTGGGTAGCATCACTAACTCGATGGATGTGAGTCTGAGTGAACTCCGGGAGTTGGTGATGGACAGGGAGGCCTGGCGTGCTTCGATTCATGGGGTCGCAAAGAGTCGGACACGACTGAGCGACTGAACTGAACTGAAGTATAATAAAGACTGTTTTCCAAAAGTTGTTCCATTTATGAGGAATTCAGTTATACTTGAAATAAGCTACACTTTTATTTATTTATTTTTTATTTTTTAAAAATTTTTATTTGAACTCCCAAACATGAACCCCCCCCACCTAAACTACACTTTTAATAGGTCAGTAAATTTATTGTTTACTATAGAAATTTTTTTCCAAACCCAGCCTCAAATTAAAATTTAATGAAGTCTCATTAATATATATGTCTATATATATATACACACACACATATATATAATATACGCATATATACATATAGGTGGTTAGGCTAGGAATGAAGAATTACTTTTTACTTCCCTTCCTTGAATTTTAGTATACCTCACTTATTTAACTTACTTGAATTTTCTCCTCAATAAAAGTTAGTGATTTCTCTCCCTCTTATCTCTCCCTCTTTCTCTCCTTCCCTCTATCATGTTTACAGATACACACATGCACATGGATACAGGCACAGACAGAAACACACATGTACACACTCATGCATACCATTCTTTCAAGCAAACCAGTTGCTGTGAGGACAATGTTTACAATCTATGTAATACTTAGTCACTTTTGGTCAAAATAAAGAAAAGTTTCATGTCTAACCTTAAAAATTTGAGACAGAATAGCTTTAGGAGGATATTATATAGTGATACAAAAGAAAGTAAAAACATCATGAATAGGCATAGAAAATTAGCTGTCGATAGATGTTTGAAATTGAAGGCTGAGTTCTGATATGAAAATGCACACTTAAAATATCTTTAAAATATAATGAACTTAGTAAAACTTCAATTAATAAGAATGGTTGAGGAATGCAGGTTTTAGTTTTTGTTTGCTGCTGGTTTTTGTTTTTGTTTTGATTGACCAAGTCTTAAGAAGAAAATCTCTTGTTTCAATCTCAGATGTTGAATAACTTTTTAAAAATTCCATTTTTATTTATATTTTTAATGTGAGAAGGTACAGTGTATTTTTTCCAGCTTTAATGACAAATAAAAATATAGATTTAAAGTATACAACTACATATATATGCACATATATATGTTAATACATACACGCAGTGTATGTGTGTAATTACACACAGTGTAATAAGGAAAACTGAAAAAATTGACAAATATGTGGAGATTAGACAATATGCTCCTGAATAGCCAATGGGTCAAAGAACTATATCTTGAGGAAATG
The DNA here is from genome assembly GCA_006410675.1 of Oreotragus oreotragus. Classification (NCBI taxonomy): domain Eukaryota; kingdom Metazoa; phylum Chordata; class Mammalia; order Artiodactyla; family Bovidae; genus Oreotragus; species Oreotragus oreotragus. Next base: position 170,220 of record SJYX01011857.1, read on the forward strand.
GAAACAAGACATACCTAAACTTATGAACTGCAGCAAAAGCAGTTCTGAGAGGGACAAACCCCTACATTAAGAAAAAAAGATTTCAAATAAACAATATATCTAATTTACACCTCGTTCATGTGTGCCTTGTCAGTTGTGTCTGACTCTTTGTGACTCTGTGAACTGTAGGCAACCAGGCTCTTCTGTCCATGGGATTCTCCAGGTAAGAATACTCGAGTGGGTTGCCATGCCCGCCTCCAGGGGATCTTCCTGACCCAGGGATGAACCTACATCTGTGGCTCCTGCATTGGCAGGCAGGTTCTTTACCACTAGCACCAGCTGGGAAGCCCAACTTTACACCTCAAGAACTAGAAAAAGAAAAACTAAGCCCAAAGTTATTAGCACTGAAGCAAATAATGCTTAGAATGAAAACAAATGAACTAGAGACTAGAGAAACAATAGAAAAAAATCAATGAAATTAAAGTTTGTTTTTAAAAACTAAACAAAATTGACAAATCTTTAGCTAGACTAAGAAAAAAAGGGAAGACTCAAATAAAATCAGAAATGAAAGAGGAGATATGACACTGAAACCTCATAAATACTAAGGATCATAAGAAACTACTATAAACAGTTACAAACAAATTGGGTAACCTAAAAAATAAAATGGATAAATTCCCAGAAACATACATCCTACCAAAACTGAATCATGGAGAGACAGAAAATCTGAGCAGATGAGTAAGAACATTGAATGAGCACAAAAAGACATTGAATAAAACTTCCAGCAAAGAAAAGCTCAGAACCATTTTGTTTCCCTGGTGGATTCTATCCCACCTTTAATGAATATCTTTCCAGATTGTATAGCCTCTTTGCCTTCCTTGCTAAGTTATTGTGGGCATAAAATAAATCAGGTCATAAATGTAAACCATGGAGTACATGAAAATTTGTTTTACATAGTAGTTCTCATAGTAGAACAGTGTGGAGAGAGAAAATACACTCCAGCTTTTATCTGAAAATGTTTTTAAAACAGATTCTTAATATCTGATTTCCTTTATGGTTCTTTCTCCAAAAGGAGAGAAAGGAGTTGTCAAATTCTGCTCCCTAAAGAATGTAATCTAAACCTGTAAGCTTTGAACATTTATTACTGCTATAGTTTTTAAATAGCAGAAAATAAATGTTTCTCATAATAGTATATAGAAACTTATACCATAATACAGCAACACTGATGCTACTATCATTGTGTTAAGAAAACCCAGCATTCTATGATTTGTGAAATGTGACTGCCTCTTCATTGGATATTTTATGTAACAGTTTTATTTGTAGGTCATGTACTATAAACTTCTATTTTTAAAATCATATCTTCTGCATTTTATAAATTACTTATTTCTCCAAACACAGAAAATTATTTTAAAAAATCTTTGTAATTGCAAAATAAATTCATGTTTTTCCCGAGATGGTAATAGTTCTGTTTAATTTCTTTGTGCATAAAGATAGAAAACACAAATGTGTATAAAATGTTGTCTTGATTTATGAACCACACTATAGATCTAAAAGTTTCAATTCATTAGCACTGAATATAATGACTTTAGAAGCATTGAGGTGTCTCATGTCATAAATAGCTATCTAATGTCCAAAAGCCTTGAAGCAAAAGTCTAATATCCACTGGGTAGGAAATTAATATTAGACCAAAACATTTTAAGAATAAAAATGTCCTTAAAGTGGTTTTGCCAAAGGAACAAAGGCCACCATCCTTCTGACATGCAGGACAGTACTAATCTTTTTATTCCATGAAGTATGGAATTTATACTCTTTGCTTTCATGTTTAATCTGTTGTATTTTTTATATAGTAAGAGTACTGGAACATAAGATTGTGATCGAATGCAAGGTTATATAGCCATTCTTATATTCTCATACGAGAAACGGATTCATGGACAATTTTGCTTAGAGTAAGAATGTTTTTCACATTTCAAATTAATAGATTTCCAATTCTTACTTGACTATCCTTTAACAGGTATTTCATATTGCTTAATTTGTAAAAATTTAATATTTTCCATTAATGATAATAATTTGAAATCATATAACTTGGATTCTATGTACATGGCAGTTCTAAAACATAAATTGGAAAGGTTTTGGTAAAACTGGTGATGTGACAGTTATTACAACACAATTTTAAAAATGATTTGGATAATCAAATCAATTTCAAGAGTGCCTATAGCACAATCTGTGTATGTATGCTAATGCTTGATTGCCTAATGACAGATAATAATAGCACATTTGTAGAGTGCTTATTATGAGCTAGGCACTGATCGATCTAAGCATTTTGCATTATTATCTCATATTTTATAGATGATAGATCTGAAGCAAAAAGAGATTATATCACTTACCTAAAGTCACTTAATGTGTACATTGTGAAAGCAAATATTTTAACTCTAGAGCTGACACTTTTAAACTCTACACTTTACTGCCCCTAATGGTAATCTGCTGGAATTGAGGGAAACAATACTAAAATACTTCAGTTTTTAAGTTTCTGCTTATATGGGGGTATTGGATTTTTCCAAGGCTCTGAAAATAACAAAACAGCTCACCCTTGAACGAGTCATAAGACTCCTCGGAGCTTCCTCAATTTCTTCATCTAGGAAATGAGCATCTGAATGAAGTAGAAACTACATTTCTTTCAGTTTTGTAATTTCATGTTTATATTTATATGATTTTCTCAGAGTTCAAAGAGGTAGAAATCAATGCACTGACTACTTAACAATGTAGAGAATGAGAAAAAAAGGACCATTGATTCTTAAATTTATTTTCACTGATGGCATGCAAATGGATATCAACCAAGCTTATGAACACAATCTTTGGATGTTATTCTTTCTGCTTAGAAAACATTCTTTCTCAATTCTTTATTGGGCTTACTCATACTTATGCTTCCAGACTTCTATCAATCTTTACCTCATTCAGGAAGCCTCTTTTCTTCAGGAAGCATTCTTTTTTCACTGCCGTATCATCCACTGAGAGGTGACCTTTATTTTAATCAGATTTGTGACTTTACACCTCCTCTCCCTGCTGCCCCATGAAACTCCCCATCTTTTTTTTTTTTAGCCTAACTGCCTTCTACTCATATTTTGATAGATTAAGAATTATCTCTTTAAGTATTTCTTCACTGGCCTAACCTCCTCTTCAAGCTGATTTGAATGTCCCTCTTTGGGATTTTACTATCATCCTACACATATCTCAGAATGCTAGAAAGTTTATATTAAATGATGTATATACTTGGCTTCATCCATCATTATATGATCTGAGAAAACAAGGGTCATGTTTTATTAATTTTTATAAACCCAGAGACATTGCCTGGAATGGAATGTGACCAATATTTATTTGACAAACTGAACTTAAAATGGTGATTCAATGCAGAGGTAGCCTTGGGGTATTCCTTTGCCACATCCTAAAAGGAGGGCAGTCTCCTCTTACTTATTTGTACCTATAAAAAACTATGAGAATTAGTAAGTCAAACTATTAGTTTGAGATCTTAAGACTAGGTAATATACAAAAATGCAGCACATAAGCCAGCTACCATTTACCTAATAAACATATGAGCACCGACATTTCCAATAACAGTAAATTATATTTCACAGAGATGTATTTTAATTTTTAGGATACACTAAAAAGGTTATAGTGAACTTACAGGGTGAATCTAAGACATAAGTCAACTATTAAAATAGAGTAAAATAAAATAAAATCTTATTGAAAAGAGATTAGCATATTATGCTGGCTGTTAAACTTTTCCCATTGGTGTTCTCAGCAGCTACAATCTGGGGCTTAAAAGAAAGTTAAATATACTAAAGAAGTTGCTGATGAATTAATGAGGACCATGGGCATAGCTCATTAATAAACTCCTAAGTGGAGACCACTATAAGAAAGAGAATCCAAATGAAGTATTTTATCAAAATCCTTAGTGCCAAATAGCAAAGTATGTTTAAACAGGGCAGTAGACCAATTTCTTGGCTGCTGTGAAACATAACTCTTTTCTCCCTTGTTCCCTTGCTGTCTACTTGCTAACATTCAACAAATATAGGCACCCTGATAAACCCTAAAAGAAGGGTTGAGATTCAGAGATTAATACATAGTTCCTGAATCTTATCAACCATAATGAAAGTTCTAGAGACACTTGAAAGTATTGTTCATTCTAAGGCTAACAGGTCCAACAAAACTAGCAGTTTTGCCACTACTGTAGCCATAGCTTTACCTGTTTATAGGGGGAGTTTGTAATTTCCTGGGTTCTGTCTCATTGCAACAAAAATTTGAAGTGACAGGCAGAGCAGCGTTTCAGCATTCGAATGGACCAGTATTACAGTTACATGTTACAGTTCAATTTTATTTAGAAAGTAAAGGAAAGTATATCCTGGAATTGTGAGGGCATTCTGACCCAAAAGATGCAAAGAGAAGAGAGGCCCGCCAGCCCAATTTTGACTCCTCTTTTTATATGTTTTTTCTCCTACCCCTGGGCCTGCCCTATGTAAATTGGCCTAGCCAGGAGTGCTGTTTGTTTCACCTGAGGCCCTCACTCCGGTCCTTGGACCTTCCTTTGTTCTATTTTCACAGGCTTTTCCTTTCCTTGTTTTTTAGCTACCATCATTCTGGACTCCTTTTTCCTATTCTAGCTACCTAACATGTTTATACTTTGAAAATCCAGAATTAATTGTCATCTTCAGTAAGTCAGCTCCAATTGTTGTGAATATAAATGTTTCATGTCAGTTCATTTGGGAGTGATCTTTCTTTGGTGGCAAATAATTATTTATTCAAGTTTTTAATGTAAGGAAAAACATCCTATTATTAGAGACTACTGGGGGAAAGTGTGAATACTTTTCAACTATCTTTTAATATGTACATATTTCATTACATTTGGAAATTGATATTGCCTCTCCTGGTGGCTCAGATGATAAAGAATCTGCCTGCAAATGTGGGTTCAATCCCTGGATTGGGAAGATCCTCTGGAGAAGGGAATGGCAACTCACTCCAGTCTTCTTGCCTGGAGAATCCTCATGGACAGAGGAGCCTGGTGGCTACAGTCCATGGGGTCGCAAAGAGTCGGACACAACTGAGTGACTGACACTTTCACTTTCATTGAATATTTCAATGACATCTCTGATTATATCTTTCCTCTGATATAGCCAATGTTACTAAGTACAACATAACACTCCAAAGAACCATCAGACTAAGTGCTTCAAAAATGATGTATTAACAACATAAGAATTAAAAGACATCATGATGTATTGGACAGAAAGGTGTTAAATATGACCCAAGATATGAGTAAGTATAGACATCTGTTTTTGAGAATACTTTTAAGGTTGTCAGTTATACTCATCATTTTAGCATCAGAGCATCACAGAATCTCTATTAAAGAAGAATATTCATTTTGCAATCCATATTACCATATGTGGTATATCAGTGACATTAATAATTATTACCTTAGGCTACTGCAACAGCAAAGAGAAAAAAATAACACTGTGTGGTTCATTTCATAATAGAAGACATAGAGTCCTTGGAATTCAGATGCCACACTTGAGCACATTTAGTGTACAGCAAATAAATGTCACTGATCCTAGATCATTTTTAAAAAGCTACTTCCCCTTACTTTGAAAGATGTGTTATGCTGCATTTCATTACTTTTCTCCTTACCATGTTCTTCTTTTGTTTTAAAATAAGCGATGAGGCTTTTGGTGAAGATTAAGCACTTGCAGACAGTAATGCAATGGCCCAAACAGGGTTTTAATTGGAACCTCAAATCCTGTGGAAAAATAAGAAGTTAAATCATTAATAAAATGTATTTCCCAGAAGACACTATGTTGATATGCGTTATGATAGGAAACCTTCATTATTTTTTCCTATAAGATTATATAGACATACTTGTGAAAGCTAAAATTCACTATCCATGCCACATTAAGATTATGTAATGAAATCCCAGCCCTTTCAAAGTTCCAAATATCAAGAAATAAATAAGAAATCCATAGCAATTTTCCTTTTACAAATGTTAGCATTTTTTATGTCAACCTTAATTCTCATGTTTCCTCACAGTATTATAGTACATTACTTAAAGAAATCCTGGAAGTACTACAGAAGTATTTCAATATGACCCAGGCAAAACCACGGCACAGTGTTAAACAATTCAATCTGCCACATAGATGAAAGTTTAGAATGAAATGTCTTTTCTCCAGAGACTTTCAAAGACTCTAATTACAAATGTCCCCATTAAAGAAAACCTTAAAAACAATCTTCCAGTGAGTCATAGGCTATACCAGGTATGTGACTGAGGCACATTATATAAATAAAAATGCAGATGATAAATTGCAGGAACAAGATTTAGGCTTCTATCTAAAAGACACTTCATTATGCATTCGGTCAACTAACTATTGAGAAACTGTAGACCAACTTTTGCTTAAGAGTAATGCAAAAATAGTTCATATTAAAGAGTTTAAATCTAGCTGAGGGAACCAAGTGCAAATATTACAAGTACAGATTAACCCATATATATATTGGGGGTAATGATTCTATGGTGATGATTTACCATTTAAATGGCATATTATCACATGATATTAATTGTCTTCAGTGATCTATTTTAGTGGATAGGAGTTTATTTTTGAAAATAACACATTTCTCTCTTTTATAAGTATTAAGATGAGTGTATATATGTAAGATACATACTACATTCCTATACTATGTTCTATAAAGAAATGCACATGTCACTTTTATGCACCACCTTTTACTATTTGCTAGCAAATATAAACAATGAAAAATTATACATAGTATAAGCACCTAAAATCATCTTTATTTCCCCTGTAGCTTTGATTTCAAATGGTTTATTTGCTTGGTAAACCTTAGTGCAGATAAATCCAAAGACAATGCTATTGGCATTTCAAAGGTCACACATTTTTCAAGTATATTCTATCAGTTATAACTTGCTACTCTACTGCCTTCATTCTACCATATTACGATGAGAATATGTAGCCCAAAAATTATCAACAGGATTGAAATTCTCCTCTGCTTCTATCTTCTGTCTCTAATATGCTATTTTAAAAACCCAACAATACTTTGCATTTTGATAAACACATTCAGATCCATTCTTGCAACAAATATTTATTGACCACTCAAAATACTCTATTAAATGTCATACAAAATACAATGAAGTAAAATAAAAAGGTGAAACAGACATGATCACTGCTTCAGGGAGCTTTATAGTCTAGTAAGGGAGATGAAAACTCATTACTAAAAAAAGATGATGAATATCATGAAAAAAAAACAAACAAACAGTGAGCAAAAAAGCTACACAAGTTCAGAGGAGGAAGGTTTGCTTCCAAAGATGTGTATAAGAGACAGAGGTTATATAGCCATTCTTATATTCTCATACGAGAAACGGATTCATGGACAATTTTGCTTAGAGTAAGAATGTTTTTCACATTTCAAATTAATAGATTTCCANATAGAGTGTGTGGCATTTCTGCAGGTCTTTAAAAGATTTGAGCAATTAAAGGTCATACAAAGCATGTGGTAGAGAGAAAACTGTATGTGAAAAGGAGTCTAAGGGGAAAGTGAGGGGCAGATTTGGAAATTAGTCAGCAGCTTTTTTAGCTGAATTACAAGGAACTTGTATTGAGGTGGTAGAGTTAAGGCCTGAAAGATAGATGACTGTCAGATGATGCAGAGACTTAAGTATAAGCCTAAGGAAATGGAATTTGTTTTCCTAACCGGTAAGACTTGCTGAAGTTTTTCCTGAGCAAGGGACTGAGGTGATAGGATTTTGCTTTACAAAGATTAATCTGGCAGAAGCATGAATAATGAATTCAAAAGTTGAAGATAGATGATAGGTGTGGAAGCAGTTAGGAGGCTATTGTGATGGTCCGTATGAGAGATATTATAAGACCTGAATTAGTATAGAAGCAAGAGAAATTAAGAAGATGAAACAGATGTGAAAAAATGCTTTTCTAGGTACATCACAAATAACTGTATGCCTCTGAAATGCTGATCCCGGGGAACCAGGAGGGTAGTATTGCCATTAACAATATAAGAAATATAAGAAAATTAACTAGTAGATGATAAAAAAGAGGATAGGAAGTAAATTTGATTTATTTTAAATTTGTACTGCAGGCATATGGAAAGGTGTAACTGGAGTCCAGAGAATTTGAGGCTGCATCAACAGATGTGGGAAGCATCTGCATTCATTCAGTTAACATTTAATGAGCACCTAAGATATACCGAACCTGGTGGCTCAGAGGTTAAAGCGCCTGCCTCTGATGCGGGAGACCCGGGTTAGATCCCTGGGTCGGGAAGATCCCCTGGAGAAGGAAATGGTAACCCACTCCAGTATTTTTGCCTAGAGAATCCCTTGGGCAAAGAAGCCTGGTAGGCTACAGTCCACAGGGTCGCAAAGAGTCGGACACGACTGAGCCACTTCACTTCACTTCAAAGGTATAAAGGTAAATACTACACAGTCCTTTGCTCCAGGGAGCTAATTGTCTAATAAGGGGGAAAGTCTCAGTAATAGAAAATTATGATTAAATATTGAAAGTTCAGTCATTGAGGTTTGAATTAATATGATCATACATGTAGGGCACTTGATACATCGGAAATATTCACCAAATTAAGGGGCAATATTTGAATTAAAAGGAATAAGAGAAAAGACATGAAGGCATAAAGAGTGTACTGCTTGTGAAAGTATTAACAATGTTTGCTGTAGTAACAAGGAAAATGTAAGTCGTAAGAGTGCAGACGTAGTTTAGGGCTAGATTGTCCACATTCTTGGACAAAATAAGGTACTTGGGCTTATTTAGTAGTCAGTGAAGAGCTAGTGAAGATTTTGGGGTATAAGGATGATTTGATTGTATCTATACTTTAAGAAAAGTAATTTAGTAGAGGATTAATTGTAATTGGAGAATGCCCGTAGATGAAGAGGACAGTTGTTAGACAACTACAAAATTCCAAATGAAACTGATGAGGGCCTTACATAAAAGTACTGGTACAAGTAATGGAAATAGGGACAGATTCAAGATACATTAAGAAGCAGAATTGACTAGAGTAGATTGCTTTGATGTGGTAGGAAACCACAACCATACGGTTTATAAGAAGTGAATAAAAAGTGAAAATTGCACAGTCGTGTCCAACTCTTTGAGACCCCATGGATTACACAGTCCATGGAATTCTCCAGGCCAGAATACTGGAGCGGGTAGTTGTTCCCTTCTGCAAGGGATCTTCCCAACCCAGAGACTGAACTCAGGACTTGCTCATTGCAGGAGGATTCTTTACCAGCTGAGCCACAGAGGAAGCCCAAGAATACTGGAGTGGGTAGCCTATCCCTTTTCCAGTGGATCTTCCCAACCCAGGAATTGAACAGGGGTCTCCTGCATTACAGGTGAATTATTTATGAACTGAGCTATCAGGGAAGCCCCATTCTTAAACTATATTGAAATTACTTGTCTCTGTGTNAAGCCCAAGAATACTGGAGTGGGTAGCCTATCCCTTTTCCAGTGGATCTTCCCAACCCAGGAATTGAACAGGGGTCTCCTGCATTACAGGTGAATTATTTATGAACTGAGCTATCAGGGAAGCCCCATTCTTAAACTATATTGAAATTACTTGTCTCTGTGTATCTTCAGTGTTAGTTGTACAACATACTAGATAACCAATCGACATGAATCAACCTCTTACTAAACAAATGCTCTATTGTTCCTCATCATACTTCTTCTTCACATGTGCACAGATGTGATAGAATTATAACTCATTAGAATTCATGAAGAAATATTCATAAGTATAAAGTCTCTTTTCTTATTTTTCCTTTTGGTTTACTGTCACAAAACTGAGTGTTGGCTTTAAGCAGACACATTTTTAATTATGCTATAGCAAGGAGATCAGCCCTGGGATTTTTTTGGAAGGAATGATGCTAAAGCTGAAACGCCAGTACTTTGGCCACCTCATGCGAGGGGTTGACTCATTGGAAAAGACTCTGATGCTGGGAGGGATTGGGGGCAGGAGGAGAAGGGGACGACCGAGGATGAGATGGCTGGATGGGATCACTGACTCGATGGATGTGAGTCTGAGTGAACTCCGGGAGTTGGTGATGGACAGGGAGGCCTGGTGTGCTGCGATTCATGGGGTTGCAAGGAGTCGGACACGACTGAGCGACTGAAATGAACTGAACTGAATTGAACTGAATATCTTCATAGACTGTGGAATTCAACTCCAATTCTGCTTATTTTAACTGAGATTAATAGTTATTTGACCTATGAGTAAAAAAAGCTGGCTAGGACACATAATCTGTATTTTCTTATGTTTATGTGTGCTTTTTTTGAAAGACCATTTAGAAATTTTAAAAAGTGATAAAATGTGTGTGTGTGTGATAGTTGCTCATGTCCAACTCTTTGTGACCCCATGGACTGTAGCCTGCCAGGCTCAGCTGTCCATGGAATTCTCCAGGCAAGAATACTGGAGTCAGAATCCCAAAGTGGTAAAATAGTATACACAATCTCTCCCTCAATAGATAAATAGATAGGGATAGAGACAGATAAATAGATCTATAAATTAACATATTTTACTCTGATAAATTTCATCATAGCTGAAGCACACTTACAGTTTTTACTTACTTTATTTTAACCATTTGGGATAGGGGTCTTTCCAAACTCTATTTCATACCCTTGAGTTTGCTTTACAGAGGAAACAATGCACATAAATTTAACACTTCCCGTATGGTCCTAAGTCATCTGCTTTAGCATCAATTGTTGACAATATTTATGAGAACTAAGGAGACTATTGAAAAATGAACAGATGTTTGTTTGAGTTTTTCTTCACTTAATAGACTAGAGTTTTTAAGTAATTCGTTTGATTTAGTTTTAGGTTTGATTTTGGGGGGGGCTTGATTTTGGTTTTTTGTCTTCTTTCCTATCAAGTTGTCAATTGTCACTTTAACATTGAATTGGTACAGCAGGTCTGGCAGCCTCTTCACTCCCTTAAAATTTGGTGCTTGTAATCTACTGTTGACTGAGGAACCCAAATAGTGATATAATGATTAGAAGTGAAGCCTGGGAATGAGGGACTTAATACAGAATTCAATACAATTTAGGAACCAACTAATCTAGATACTAGAGTCATGAGAATTTGAGAAACCTATAAAATGATCATGAAGACAAAACAGACATACATGCATATACACACATATGTTTTCCAGCTTCCCAATCAAAGACCTATAAAGGTAGAGATGTTTTAAAAATTGACTCTTGGGAGACATAAATTTTCTCTAGAATTTGCTCTTGGCTTCTGTAGATCTCAGTGTTTCAAACATAAATGAGAGTTTCTGCTAAGTCACTTCAGTCGTGTCCAACTCTGTGCGACCCCATAGATGGCAGCCCACCAGGCTCCCAATTCCCTGGGATTCTCCAGGCAAGAACACTGGAGTGGGTTGCCATTTCCTTCTTCAACGCATGAAAGTGAAAAGTGAAAGTGAAGTTGTTCAATCGTGTCCGACTCTTAGCAACCCCACGGACTGCAGCCTACCAGGCTCCTGTGTCCATAGGATTTTGCAGATAAGAGTACTAGAGTGGGGTGCCATTAGGTGAACTCTAAGGTTGCTTCCAGCTCTAACATTCTGGGAAATGTGACTCTGAAGATTCATAGAAATGTCCAGTCTCTGAGCCAGAAACACATTTTGAATCATAAAAGTGATGTTTTTATTTGAATTTTGCTAATTTTAAGCTAAATAACTAAAACTTAAGAGGAAATATGATCTTTCAATGCCTATCAAAGAAATTTGTCTAACACATTGAAAGTGAAAGTGAAATTGTTAGTTGCTCAGTTATATCCTACTCTTTGCAACCCCATGGACTATAGCACACCAGGCTTCTCTGTCCATGGTATTCTCCAGGCAAGAATACTGGAGTGGGTAGCCATGCCCTCCTCCAGGGGCTCTTCTCGACCCAGAGACTGCAGGCAGATTCTTTACTGTCTGAGCCACCAGGGAAGTCCAACTGGTAGAGTCCAAGCCACCAGAGAAGTCCAACTTGTCTATCACCTTGGTTCTTTCCAAAGGCCAAAGGTAGTAACTAGACTTTTTGAGTCTAGTTATTTAGGTCTTTTAGTAGAGTAAATCCAGTTTGATCATCAGTAAAAAAAAAAAAAAAATTAACATGATAGCCAACAAAGTGAAGATATTTGGTTGAATGTCTTAACCACATTATTCAAGTGATTAAGAGACAAGACAATATTAATTTTCAAAACTAATACACCATATATTAAAATAATAACTGAGGGGAAAATGAGTACAAAGTTGATAATCTTTGCATTTTCCATCATTCCATGGACTAAAAAAGTATCTAAAATAACTCTAAAGCTATTTGCACAATAAATTATTAAACTATATTCAGTTTCCTTTCTCTGGACAGAACCAAAAACTAGTCTCAAATAATTACTCTCAAAACGGTGGAAAATCTCAAAAAGCTGGGAAATCATCAGAAATAGCAGTTAGTATTTATTGAGTACTTACCATGTATTGGTCACCTTTTTTTAAGTGCTTCACATTCATCCCTTCCCTTAGTTATCTCAAAGACCTAGTGAAGTAGATGCTATCATTTTCCTGATTCTAGAAGGAAAGCAATGGAGACACAGCAAGGTAAATAAATTACTCAAGATCAAATAGCTGGCAAGTGGTGAATTCAGCACTTGAGCTTTTAACTTTATTAGGTCAAATTGAGATCATAGACTCAGTTACTAATCTAATCACAGATCTCAATTGATCTCAACAGATCAATTACTATTATGTTTCAATAAGGAGGACCCTGTTTGAGCAAACTAAAATTATAAATAAAACAGAAAGAAAACTATTTACTCTACTTGAAATAAAAATCAGTTGTCTTAAGTGGATCATTAATATGCAAGTAAACAGGTCAACTATAACTGAATCTTGTCTGTTTTTTGAACTAAGATTTGATAGGGCTTATAGGTAAATCTTTTTAATAAAAACTGTTTGGCATATGTACCTAAAGCTCTATGTATATAGCTATATCTATCTATATATGTGTATATATATATATATATATATATGCTGCTAAGTCACTTCAGTCGTGTCTGACTCTGTGCGACCACACAGATGGCAGCCCACCAGGCTCCACCATCCCTGGGATTCTTCAGGCAAGAACACTGGAGTGGGTTGCCATTTCCTTCTCCAATGCATGAAAGTGAAAAGTGAAAGTGAAGTGACTCAGTAAGTGTCTGACTCTTTGTGACCCCATGGACTACAGCCTACCAGGCTCCTCCATCCATGGGATTTTCCAGGCAAGACTACTGGAGTGGGTTTCCATTGCCTTCTCATATATATATATTTCATTTCAAATTGCTATAATTCAGTCTTTCTTACTAATGCAAATAAGCTTTAGCTTGAATTATTCAGTCTAAGTAGGATTCTAGTATGCACCATCCTTCACTTAAAGGAGTCCTCTTTATTGGGAATAAATTTTTTCTTCAACTTTATTGAGGTATAATAAGGCATCCATTTCAAGTATACAGTTTGAGTTTGACAAATGAAATTACTGGTAATGTTGTAGCACCAAAATTAGATATAACTAGGAAGCCATTCTTACAATAAATAAAACTGTATTTCTATTATTTAAGTGTCAATAAAAGCTGACTGTCAATCACATAATAATCATGAAAAACTTAGTGTCTTGAGGTTCTGCAAGATCATATTGTTCAAATTTTGTGCTGCTGTTCTCTAGGGAATGAATGTGTGCAGTAGATTCCAGAAGAGGAGAGAGGACCCTAATTTATCCCAGAGTCCCAATGTCTGGCACATAGTAGGCTTTTAAGTCCAAATATTTCTTCAATGAATGAGACATTGATAATGAAAATAAATGTGGGAAAGCAGTGTGGAAGCAATATAGACACATTACCACAAAGAGGTATTCAAGGTATTTGAGAATGAAATCTAGAAATTAATGATGAAGGCTTTCCCTAAAAGTTACCTGAAAAGGCATCTAAATTGGAACAGAAGAAGAAGTATTATCTCTATTTGCAGATGATATGATCTTCTAGGTAGAAAACTCTATAAAGATTCTGCAAAAACCTCCCAGAACTAATAAATGAATTCTGCAAAGTAGCAGAATATAAAAATCTATACTAAAAATCATGTTCCATTTCTATATACTAATAATGAATAATCAAAAATGAAATTAAGAAATAATTCTATTTATAATAACATCAAACAAGAATAAAAAATAAGAATAAACTTAACCAAGGAGGTAAAATCTTATAAACTAAAAACTACAAAACTGCAAAATTTTGCCAAAAGAAATTTCAAAGATACAAATAAATGGAAAAACATCTGTGTACATGGATTGGAAGACAATATTGTTAAGATGTCAACACTACCCAAAGTGATTTACAGATTTAATGCAATGCCTCTCAAAATCCCAATGACTGCTTTTGCAGAAATAGAAAATTTCATTCTAAATCTCAGATGGAATCTCAAGGGACCCCAAATAGCCAAACCAATCTTGAAAAGGAAGAACAAAGTTGGAGGTCTCTTACATCCTGATTTCAGAACTTGCTACAGAGTTAACATAATTAAAATAGTGGTACTATATTAAAGACAGATATTTGTACCAATGGAATAGAATACACAGCCCAGGAATATGGTCAAAGGATTTTCAATAAGAATGTTAAGACTATCTACCTGGGAAAGATAGTCTCTTCAACAAATTGTATTGGGAAAATTGAAATCCATGTATAAAAGAATGAAATAGGATACATACCATATACAAAAATTAACTGAAAATGGATCAAAGACATATATGTAAGAGCCGAAACTATAAAGCTCTTAGAAGAAAGCAGCAAAAAAGCTTCATGCCATTAGATTTGGCAATAATTTCACAGATATGGCACTAAAATACAATCACTAAAAGAAAAAAATTAGTTGAAATTCATCAAAAGCTTCCATGCATCAAAATACACTATCAGCAGAGTTAAAAACTAACCCATGAAATGAGCAAAGATAGTTGCAAATTTTGTACCTGAAATGGGATTAATATCCCATTTCTAAATGAGATTGATATTTAGTGCCTATAACTCACTACTTAAAAAAAAAAAAAAACTCTATTAGAAGTAAACAAATGAATAAACATTCTCCACAGAAGATATACACATGGTCAAAAATACATGAAAATATGCTCAGTAGCACTAATCATTAGAGAAATGCAAATGAAAACCATAGTGTGGTACCAATTCACATCCATTAGCATGGCTATTATTCCAAGAGAAAAAAAACAAACAAACAAAAAACCAAAAATAACAAATGTGTGTGAGAATGTGGAAAAGTTGGAACTCTTGTACACGGCTGGTAAGAATGTAAAAGAGTGCAGCCACTGTGGAAAGCATTATGGCATTTCCTCAAAAAATTAAATATAGAATTATAATCCTGAAATTCCAATATTGCATCTATACCAAAAAGAAGTGAATGCAGAGGCTTGAACAGATATTTGTAAACCCATATTATAGCAATAATGTCCTGAGGAAAGTATTGGCAGATTTTGTGGACTAACTAGATATTTGAAATACTAGAGAGAAGCCACTTACATTCATTATTGAAGAAAATGCTCAATTAGAAGTTAGTGAAAACGTATACTTATTATTTCCATTTCTATTATCCATGGGCTTTTAAAATTCAGGTTAAGAACCATCCAGATAAAGATAAGGAACAATGATGACTAGATATAAGAAATAAGGGAGATTAAATAATTCAAAATAATTTCAACCTTTGTTCCTCATTAATTGGCAGCTTTAGTCAGCTCTCTGTAGACAAAGATAGGTTCTTCAAAAGGACTACTAAACTTAATGCTATGGTCTGAATATTTGTGTCCCTTAAAACCCATTTGTTAATGTCCTAATTCCCCACATGATGGTATTAGGAGGTGGGCCTTTGGGAGCTGATTAGTCATGAGGGCAGGAGCCTCATGAATGGAATTAGTTCCCTTATAAATAAAACCGTAGGGCAGTGGTCCCCAACCTTGTTGGCACTAGGGGCCAAGTTCGTGGAAGACAATTTTTCCATGAAGGGCCAGGAGTGGGGAGTGGCTTCCAGATGATTCAAACACATTACATTTCTTAGGCTATCTATGGTCTGACAGGAGGTAGAGCTTAGGCAGTAATGCAAGTGATGGGGAGTGGGTGTAAATACAGATAAAGCTTTGCTGCTAGACTGCCACTCACCTCCTGCTACGCTGCTTGGTTCCCAAGGCCATGGACTGGTACTGATCCATGGTCTGGGGGTTGGCAGCTCCTGTCTATCCCTTGCCTCTTCCACCATGTGAGGACACAGAGATAAGTTGGCAGTCTGGAACCTAGAAGAGGACCTTCACCAGAACCTGACCATGCTGGCACCCTGATCTTAGATTTGCAGACTCCAGAACTTTAAAAAACACATTTATGTTCTTTATGAGTGAACAAGTATGAACTATGTTGTTATAGCAGCCTGAAAAGTCTTTAAAGACTAAGACACTTGGGGATTAAGAGATGATACATAAGAACTTCCCATGGGACAGAAATGTGAGACTGGATGCTCAAAAGATATAGACTAGAGACAAATTTTGGAAAGTAATTTCCATATATGTATATATGATAATTATATATATATATATATATATATATATACATATATATCAGTTCAGTACAGTTCAGTTCAGTTGCTCAGTCGTGTCCAACTCTTTGCGACCCCATGAGTTGCAGCACGCCAGGCCTCCCTGTCCATCACCAACTCCCGGAGTTCACTCAGACTCATGTCCATTGAGTCAGTGATGCCATCCAGCCATCTCATCCTCGGTTGTCCCTTTCTCCTCCTGCCCCAATCCCTCCCAGCATCAGAGTCTTTTTCAATGACTCAACTCTTCACATGAGGTGGCCAAAGTACTGGAGTTTTCTATGTTTATATACATATATATATATAAATTGAAGTCTGTGAATGATCCACATTCATTTGAAGAAGGGAGAGTAGAGTTGTGCAGCATATAATAGTTTGATATGCAAAAGAGGAAACAGATTTTTCCTAATGGAAGGATTGGCTGGGGAAGTTATTTCTTCTTCATGAGAAGACTGAAGATGATCTATAGGTTTCCTGCCATCTTTTATTTTATAACATTATCAGCTTTAGAGAAAATTGAGGGTAGAACATGTCAATGCCCGTGTTAAGGGAGAAATATCAGGCAACAAAGCAAACATGTAAGATGTGGTCACAGAAGTTTGAAGAGAACCAAGGTTTTAAGAGGTGAATGAAAGAAGGGATTTGATAATGAAGGATAAGTTTAGCTATAAATATCTCAAAGATAGAGAAGAGATACTTCATGACCTCTTTTAAGACATATCCACCGGAGTTGTCAAGAGCGGGAGACTGGTTTTAAGCAATTTAAGAAGTGATCATTAGGTGAAGAGAATGAGGCAAGAGATGTACATTATTTTTTGAAAAGATTACTGTCCAAAATACTAAAAGATGACTTTGATCTTTTCTCAAATTTTTACTTTTGTTTCCCTTCACTCTCATATACCACCTCTTAAAATCTGTTGTCTTGCTTGTATCTTACTGCATTTGTCTGGTTTGTTCACACTTACTGTGCTAGTTTTGTATTCTTTCACAATAAGGTGCTTCTGAATAGCTAACACAGTGACAGGAATATGTGGCTCCTTTACAGGTGTTTGTGGAGTGGTTACCATGATGAATGCTTGGTAGTAGAATAAGATAAATTTGTACTCCTTTTCATATGTGCTGATCAATAGATCAGTGTCAGTTTATGGGGAGGTCTCCTCCCGTGTTGCCAGATTCTGAATTTGGTCTTATCTTGGTCAACACTGTATCATAATTTCAGTGAGCTAACAGAATCCAGTTTATCTAATCTCCACACAAACCTAAAGTGGTAACTAGATGTTAAATGATAGACTGAATATTCACAAAGCTCTCAAAATCCTCTGATTAGGTGATGAAAGAGATACTTTTATACATACAATATTTGTGTGTAACTTCAGGGGCTAGCCCACAGGGCTTCCTTGGTGGCTCAGATGGTAAAGAATATGCCTGCAATGCAGGAGACCTGGGTTCAATCCCTGGATCAGGAAAATCCCCTGGAGGAGGGCATGGCAACCCACTCCAGTATTCTTGCCTGGAATTTCATGGACAGAGGAGCCTGGTGGGCTATAGTTCATGGAGTTGCAAAGAGTCAGCCACTACTGAATGACTAGCACTTTCGTCAATTTTTTTCAGGGGCTAGAGTGATGGACTAAAAATTAAAGACAAAAATAACAATAAAACACAATTTCACAAGGAAAAATGTAAAAAAAAAATTAAAAAATTAACATCGTGTATTTTATCAATGACTCAACTCTTCACATGAGGTGGCCAAAGTACTGGAGTTTTCTATGTTATATACATATATATATATAAATTGAAGCCTGTGAATGATCCACATTCATTTGAAGAAGGGAGAGTAGAGTTGTGCAGCATATAATAGTTTGATATGCAAAAGAGGAAACAGATTTTTCCTAATGGAAGGATTGGCTGGGGAAGTTATTTCTTCTTCATGAGAAGACTGAAGATGATCTATAGGTTTCCTGCCATCTTTTATTTTATAACATTATCAGCTTTAGAGAAAATTGAGGGTAGAACATGTCAATGCCCGTGTTAAGGGAGAAATATCAGGCAACAAAGCAAACATGTAAGATGTGGTCACAGAAGTTTGAAGAGAACCAAGGTTTTAAGAGGTGAATGAAAGAAGGGATTTGATAATGAAGGATAAGTTTAGCTATAAATATCTCAAAGATAGAGAAGAGATACTTCATGACCTCTTTTAAGACATATCCACCGGAGTTGTCAAGAGCGGGAGACTGGTTTTAAGCAATTTAAGAAGTGATCATTAGGTGAAGAGAATGAGGCAAGAGATGTACATTATTTTTTGAAAAGATTACTGTCCAAAATACTAAAAGATGACTTTGATCTTTTCTCAAATTTTTACTTTTGTTTCCCTTCACTCTCATATACCACCTCTTAAAATCTGTTGTCTTGCTTGTATCTTACTGCATTTGTCTGGTTTGTTCACACTTACTGTGCTAGTTTTGTATTCTTTCACAATAAGGTGCTTCTGAATAGCTAACACAGTGACAGGAATATGTGGCTCCTTTACAGGTGTTTGTGGAGTGGTTACCATGATGAATGCTTGGTAGTAGAATAAGATAAATTTGTACTCCTTTTCATATGTGCTGATCAATAGATCAGTGTCAGTTTATGGGGAGGTCTCCTCCCGTGTTGCCAGATTCTGAATTTGGTCTTATCTTGGTCAACACTGTATCATAATTTCAGTGAGCTAACAGAATCCAGTTTATCTAATCTCCACACAAACCTAAAGTGGTAACTAGATGTTAAATGATAGACTGAATATTCACAAAGCTCTCAAAATCCTCTGATTAGGTGATGAAAGAGATACTTTTATACATACAATATTTGTGTGTAACTTCAGGGGCTAGCCCACAGGGCTTCCTTGGTGGCTCAGATGGTAAAGAATATGCCTGCAATGCAGGAGACCTGGGTTCAATCCCTGGATCAGGAAAATCCCCTGGAGGAGGGCATGGCAACCCACTCCAGTATTCTTGCCTGGAATTTCATGGACAGAGGAGCCTGGTGGGCTATAGTTCATGGAGTTGCAAAGAGTCAGCCACTACTGAATGACTAGCACTTTCGTCAATTTTTTTCAGGGGCTAGAGTGATGGACTAAAAATTAAAGACAAAAATAACAATAAAACACAATTTCACAAGGAAAAATGTAAAAAAAAAATTAAAAAATTAACATCGTGTATTTTGGTGGAAGGGGCCTAGCTTGACAGTAGTCTGTGCAAAAGACCTCAGATTCAAAAAGACAAAGTGATAAAGATAAGTTAGTACCATCCTTGCCTGTAGTGATAAATATGTAGTGTCCAGACTAAAATAAATATGTAATGTTCAGACTAAAGGGGGTTGGGCATCAGTCCACTGTATGGGTTAAACTTCTGTGTAGTAGAGTACTCAGTCATGGACATCATGCTGTAGAAGGGACATTTGACAAGAGTGGTGTGAATGGTGAAGGGAACATGGTGGTACCACTTGTTATGTGTTGAACTGTGTCTTCCTTCAAAAAAAAAAAAAAAGACATACAGACATACCTTGGAGATATTATTTATAGACCACTGCAATAAAGTGAATTTCATAGTAAGGTGAGTTACATGAATTTTTTGGTTTCCCAGTGCATGTAAAAGTTATGTTTATACTATACTGTAGTCTATTAACTGGGTAACAGCATTGTGTCCTAAAAAATAATGTACATGCCTTAATTAAAAAATTATAGCTGAAAATGCTAACCATCATCTGAGCTTTCAGCAAGTTATAGTAGGAACACCAAAGATCACTGATCACAGAGCACCATGACAATTATAATGATAAATGAAAAAGTTTGAAATATTGCAAAATTACCAAAATATGACACACAGACACAAAGCAAGCAAATGCTGTTAGCAAACTAGTGTTGATAGACTTACTTGATGCAGGGTTGCCAGAAACACAATAAAAAACATAGTATCTGCAAAGCTCAATAAAATGAAGTTTGCCATAATGAAGTCCTAACCCACCCATACACAGAATGTAACCTTATTTAGAGGTAGGGTCTCTGCAGAGGTAATCAAGTTAAAACAAGTTCATTAGGGTGGACCCAGTGTGACTGACGTCCTTATAAAAAGAAAAAAATCAGACAGACATAGAGGAAAAACCATGTGAAAAAGTTATCTTTGAAGGAGATGAAGGCAGAGACTGAGATGGAGATGGAGGCAGAGATTGAGATTAAGCTTCTGAAGCTAAGAGGCTTCTGGGGTTTACAGAAGTTGTAAGAAGAAAGAGAGGATCCTTTATCTACAGGTTTCAGAAGGAGCCAACAACTTAATTTCAGACGTCTAGCTTCCAAGACTGCGAGGCAATACATTTCTCTTATAAGTCACCCAGTTCATGGTACTTTGTTATGGCAGCCCTAGGAAACTAATAAACTAATGAAGAACCATTGGGGATCCAAGGGAAGAGCAGCTTAGTGGATGGAGGGATTGTAATGGCTGCCCTTCAGTGTTTTCAGTCAATGATTCTTAGTAGCAGTTCTGGCCCAGAAACAGAAAAATACAACATCAGAAAATAAAGGGGAAAAAGTAAAATCTTTAGTTTCCTGCACTGGGAATTATTTTTGGCTCAAGGATGCAAGAAGAGTAGAATATAAGAACTGATTGCCAGTTACTGCAGAGAATTATCGATTGGTTTGGTTTGGTTTTCAATCTTCACTCTCTTTTCTGTATACTGTTTTCTTGATTATATACCCTGTGTCTATGCCACTGGTATATTCATCTTGGTATGTATGTATGTGTATATATATAATCTTAAAAATATTCATTATTTTCCTGAGAATTAGATATATATATTTATTTTCTACTTCTAGAATAAAAATAAAAATTATATGTATGCAGTTCTGGTTTTAGGGGTCAAGGGTGCAAACAAAGGATGCTCTGTACATAGCTGTGACCCTGTGGCAGCATTAAACATATTCACATATTCAGTAGTTCCACACATTTGAGTAGTTACAATTTGAGTCTGTTTAACTCTGGCTGGTGCATTTTTAAAAATTTCCTAGGTGAAAAAGGAATCCAGGGAAAAGCAGGCAGGCAGGCAGTCAGTAAGCTAGTGACATCCATGAAATATTTGTTCACCTTGGCAGTCATTCTGGTACTGTGCTTATCTTCTGAGAGTCGGTGTCTGACAGGTATTCTTCTGATGTAACCAACGAATGAAATCCTATTGGTAGCCTCTAAGCCATTAGTTCTTGACTAATTAATACACCCAACCAACCATTGTTTCCTCTGAGAATATATAAGGCCTATGGACCTGGAGATAGAGTGAATAGAGATAAAGTAACAAGTGTGGTTTTCTTAAAGAACATTCCAGAATTCAAACATACAAGTGATACACAATGTTAGCCCATTCAAAACTGTTATCTTGGAAGGCTAACCTGGATACCACAGATTTTTTAAAATGCAAATGTTTTTGGAGATTGTCAAGGTATAGCAATAGGAACAAGTCCTGTGAAGAGCCACTCCAGTATATGACAGTCTGAAAGTCCTGAGAGTCACGGTTACCAGTTATTTTTCTTTTCTAGGTCCACTATCTGGGAACAGACTGAGAGACTTACAGAAAGAGAATAAAGATGCCAGGACTCTCTCTAGTAACTCACTGGGGCAGAGTGCTTGGCCTACACTGTCGCTATGCCCCAACAGAGCATGCTGTATAGCTGCTTCCTCAAGTCTCCAATGCTGGATAATGCCAACAAAGGCCCAGTCAGGACTCAAATGAACGCGGAGGCAACTTCTCTCATTCCCTGGAAGGGATGCAGCCTGAAGGAGGCCTGGCCTGGACCCTAGCCTTGACAGACTCAGGAAATGGGGAGATATGCTCACCTCTGAGGCTGGGGGATGTGAAGCCGACCAGTGGGCTCTGAGGGTGTAAGGCTGCACACTTGGCTTGAAAGGGTGTAGGGGCTGAGTTAGTAGCACTGGAGTAGGGGTGTATATTATCATCAGAGTAGGAGGAAATAGACTGCAAAATGAAGGATTGGAGGGGAGGAAGGGCAGAGTTTGGAGGAAATGCTTTGACCAGGCTGGGTGTAAAAGAGGGAGTTAGCTGCAAGCTGCTGAGGATGGTGGGATAAGGGGAAGATGGGAACACATACACATACACACACACACACACACACACACACACACACACAAGTATATTATCATCAGAGTAGGAGGAAATAGACTGCAAAATGAAGGATTGGAGGGGAGGAAGGGCAGAGTTTGGAGGAAATGCTTTGACCAGGCTGGGTGTAAAAGAGGGAGTTAGCTGCAAGCTGCTGAGGATGGTGGGATAAGGGGAAGATGGGAACACACACACACACACACACACACACACACACACACACACACACACATCCCTTTGGGTTTCTATTTGGTTTGAAGGCATTTCAGGGCCCACTGAAGAAGATCAACTGGAATGTAGGAAGAAAATATTGGAATTTATATTTAATCTAAATCTTAAAAAAAAAACAAAACAAAACCTTATTATGGGGAATTCCATGCTGGTCCTCTGATGCCCTCTCAGAGGGCAGACAGAATGAAACCACAGTCACAGATAATGAGCCAATCTGATTACAGAGACCACAGCCTTGTCTAATTCAGTGAAACTAAGCCATGCCGTGTGGGGCCACCCAAGACAGATGAGTCATGGTGGAGAGGTCTGAGAAAATGTGGCCCACTGGAGAAGGGAATGGCAAACCATTTCACTATTCTTGTCTTGAGAACCCCATGAAAAGTATGAAAAGGCAAAAAGATAGGACACTGAAAGATAAATTCCCCAGGTCGGGAGGTGCCCAATATGCTATTGGAGATCAATGGAGAAATAACTCCAGAAAGAAAGAAGGGATGGAGCCAAAGCAAAAACAACACCCAGTTGTGGATGTCACTAGTGATAGAGGCAAGGTCTAATGCTGTAAAGAACAATATTGCATAGGAATCTGGAATGTTAGGTCCATGAATCAAGGCAAATTGGAACTGGTCAAACAGGAGATGGCAAGAGTGAACATTGACATTCCAGGAATCAGCGAACTAAGATGGAGTGGAATGGGTGAATTTAACTCAGATGACCATTATATCTACTACTGCAGGCAGGAATCCCTTAGAAGAAATGGAGTAGCCCTCATAGTCAACAAAAGAGTCCAAAATGCAGTACTTGGATGCAATCTCAAAAATGACAGAATGATCTTGGTTCGTTTCCAAGGCAAGACATTCAATATCACAGTAATCCAAGTCTATGCCCCAACCAGTAACGGCAAGGAAGCTGAAGATGAACAGTTCTATGAAGACCTACAAGACCTTCTAGAACTAACACTCAAAAAAGATGTCCTTTTCATTGTAGGGGACTGGAATGCAAAAGTAGGAAGTCAAGAAACACCTGGAGTAACAGGCAAATTTGGCCTTGGAGTACAGAATTAAGCAAGGCAAAGGTTAATAGAGTTCTACCAAGAGAATGCACTAGTCATAGCAAACACCCTCTTCCAACAACACAAGAGAAGACTACACATGGACATCACTAGATGGTCAAATGCAAAATCAGATTGATTATATTCTTTGAAGCCAAAGATGGAGATGCTCTATACAGTCAGCAAAAACAAGACTGGGAGCTAACTGTGGCTCAGATCATGAACTCCTTATTGCCAAATTCAGACTTAAATTGAAGAAAGTAGGGGAAACCACTAGACCATTCAGGTATGACCTAAATCAAATCCCTTATGATTATACAGTGGAAGTGAGAAATAGATTTAAAGGACTAGATATGATAGACAGAGTGCCTGATGAACTACGGATGGAGGTTTGTGACATTGTATGGGAGACAGGGATTCAAACCATCCCCAAGAAAATAAATGCAAAAAAAGCAAGATGGATGTTTGAGATGTGTATAAGAGACAGGATCCATGGTCTGGGGGTTGGCAGCTCCTGTCTATCCCTTGCCTCTTCCACCATGTGAGGACACAGAGATAAGTTGGCAGTCTGGAACCTAGAAGAGGACCTTCACCAGAACCTGACCATGCTGGCACCCTGATCTTAGATTTGCAGACTCCAGAACTTTAAAAAACACATTTATGTTCTTTATGAGTGAACAAGTGTGAACTATGTTGTTATAGCAGCCTGAAAAGTCTTTAAAGACTAAGACACTTGGGGATTAAGAGATGATACATAAGAACTTCCCATGGGACAGAAATGTGAGACTGGATGCTCGAAAGATATAGACTAGAGACAAA
>SJYX01011857.1:197310-208204 GCA_006410675.1 Oreotragus oreotragus
TTTCCAGTAATCATGTATGGATGTGAGAGTTGGCCTGAGAAGAAAGCTGAGCGCCGATGAACTGATGCTTTTGAACCATGGTGTTGGAGAAGACTCTTGAGAGTCCCTTCGACTGCAAAGAGATCCAACCAGTCCATCCTAAAGAAGTTCAGTCCTGGGTGTTCATTGGAAGGACTGATGCTGAAGCTGAAACTCCAGTACTTTAGCCACTTCATGCGAAGGGCTGACTCATTTGAAAAAACCCTGATGTTGCGAAAGATTGAGGGCAGGAGAAGAAGGGGACGACAGAGGATGAGATGGCTGGATGGTATCACTGACTCAATGGATATGGGTTTGTGTAGACTCTGGGGGTTGGTGATGGACAGGGAAGCCTGGAGTGCTGCTGTTAATGGGGTCAGAAAGAGTCGGACATGACTGAGCAACTGAAATGAACTAAGACTCCGTACTCCCAATGCAGGTGACCCAAGGTTCAGGGAGCTCAGGTTCAATCCATGGTCAGGAAACTAGGTCCCACACACTGCAACTAAGAGTTCACATGCTGCAACTAAGACCTGCAGCAGTCAAATAAATAAAAATAATATAATATTTTTAAAATATTTGGTTGTATGGAAACAAAACAAAACTCTGTTTCTTGATTCTGCAATAAATTGATCATAGAATTACCATATGACCCAACAACTTAAAAAAATAAATACAAAAAACTCAGAAGCTGATTTTTCTGGAGTTTTATGATATACTTGGTTTTCCCTTGTTGCTCAGTCAGTAAAGAATCTGCCTGTAGTGCAGGAGACCTGGGTTCAATCCCTGGGTTGGGAAGATCCCCTGGAGAAGCAAATGGCAACCCACTCCAGTATCCTTGCCTGGAGAATCTCATGGAAAGAGGAGCCTGGTGGGCTGCAGTCCATGGGGTTACAAACAGTTGGGCACAAATGAGAAACTAACACTTAACACTTACTTATGATATANTTCAATCCCTGGGTTGGGAAGATCCCCTGGAGAAGCAAATGGCAACCCACTCCAGTATCCTTGCCTGGAGAATCTCATGGAAAGAGGAGCCTGGTGGGCTGCAGTCCATGGGGTTACAAACAGTTGGGCACAAATGAGAAACTAACACTTAACACTTACTTATGATATACTTAATAATCAGTACACTACATTTAATACATGCATATAACTCATAATTAAAACCAAAATATTGAGTCTTAAGTTCATTTGTAAAATGTGGAAAATATAATAGTAGTACCTAGTTTTTAGGGCTATGTCCAGATCAAATGAGTTAATACATGCTACACACTTATAAGAGTGCCTGGAAGATAGTAAGTACTATATGAGAATTAGCTATTCTTATTGTAGTGTTCAGATGTGCAAGGTTTGGTGAGCTCGGCTCCCAGGAATAAGAGGAGACTGTTATTCCATAAATGTTAGCTATCACTATTATTACTGAAACAACTTATTAACAGTTTATATCCCTAAGTCCTATCAAAATGACAGCAAAGTATCAAATAAGATTAAATGAATAAAACTACTGGAAAACTGGGTATATGGCATTAATGAACCCAAAACTCTGATAAATGTCTGCACATTATGAATTAAATGAGACCAGGTTGACAGTGAAAACAGGGCCAAGAAACTACAACACAACACATTTGAAAGAGACTGATGAAAAATGAATTTCCACAAAAGAATTTGGACTAACCCCAAAATTAGAGACAGAAATGATTAGGCATGAGGGCAGAGATAGCTTATGAGGATGGTCAAGGGGGTAAATAGTTTTTAAAGTTTTAGAGGTTATATGTGGGGGTGGATCTTTACCTACAGAATATGCCCGAAGTGGTACACAGGCTCCATAGCTTCAAGGTAAGTCCCTCTCTAATGGGAGGCATATAGCCCACTCTCTCATTCTGAATTACAGCTCCAGCAAGTCTCATTCCAATTCTCAACTAGAGATAGAGTCTCACAAGTGCTAGGAAAACCCACCCTAGTGTTATGACCCACTCATGTGATCAAATAAGACACTGATTTGTGAAAATAAGCGAAAAATCAAGATTCATCACACTTCTGAAGGAAAACATCAGAAATAAAAGAAAGCACATATTGATCCGAGAAACCAGTTCCTAAGCAAACTGAGTCATTGAATAAATAAAATAGATGGGAACTTTTAGAAGCACTTAATGTGTCTGTAAAGTCAGGAGAGTATTGAGCTCTAAAATGGGATTCTATGATAATGGAGCAAGCAGAATACTCTACATTATTATGGAAAATTAAAAGCATGATAGCTGATAACACCCTATATATGAAGATGATTTATAAATATATATATCTTGTATTTCTTCCTTGAACTCACATATTTTATTGCTCACACAACATGTATACTTAAAGGTATAATGGACATAAAATATTTCACATGGCCAAGCTAAATACTTACTTTCCCCATCTAAATATGTTCCTCTTGCAGTGTTCCTAAACTCAGTAAATGACTGAGTTCACTTACTCAATTCATCAGACCTCAAACCTGGAAGTCACTATTGACTTTTTTACTTACCTCCCTAAAACCAAACTTTCAGATAACCTATTAGATTCTACCTTCAAAATTTATCCAGAACTGTATGCTTTCCCTGTCTCAAATGTAGATCCAGCCATTTCTTTAAGAAATGATGGCTCCTTTCAGTGGGAGAATGAAATTTAAGCACTAAGACCTTTTTAGAACATTACTCATTGCTACTGAGGTGTCATTGTACTTAGGCTTTTTAAGGGAACAAAACAAAGAATTACCCTATTCCATATTTGTATTTCCTTTATTCCACAGTGAGAATCCTGCCTCCCAATAACCACCACAATATTGTAAAGTAATTAGCCTCCAATTAAAATTAAAAAAAATAAAATAATGAAAATTTTTTCTATGCTAGAATATACATAATTTCAGAATAATAAACCAATAAAGTTCAAAATCTCTTTATATATTTTTGTGTTTAGACTATATCCTTATCAGTGTACAGCCAGATTATTAATGTAAATGTCACTTGAATTAATTTTTTTTCCTTGGTGTGCTTATGTTATATAGTTGATATATTATTATGATCTTTTAAAATTTTGTCTTTAATTTTACAGTCTTATATATTCATCTTCTTGATTCAATTTTATTATCTGAATTTTAAAAACATTTATATGGCACACAAATCAAAACTATATAAAAAGATATACTCAAAAAAGTTTTCTTTCCATCCCTCCACCCCCACTTTCATCCTATAGGTTATTATTATTCAGTTCAGTTCAGTTCAGTTGCTCAGTCGTGTCTGACTCATTGCGACCCCATGAATCACAGCACGCCATGCCTCCCTGTCCATCACCAACTCCTGGAGTTCACTCAAACTCACGTCCATTGAGTCAGTGATGCCATCCAACCATCTCATTCTCTGTCGTCCCCTTCTTCTCCTGCCCTCAATCTTTCCCAACATCAGGGTCTTTTCAAATGAGTCAGCTCTTCACATGAAGTGGCCAAAGTATTGGAGTTTCAGCTTCAACATAATTCCTTCCAAAGAAATCCCAGGGCTGATCTCCATCAGAATGGACTGCTTGGAACTCCTTGCAGTCCAAGGGACTCTCAAGAGTCTTCTCCAACACCACAGTTCAAAAGCATTAATACTTAGGCACTCAGCTTTCTTCACAGTCCAACTCTCACATCCATACATGACCACAGGAAAAACCATAGCCTTGACTATACGGACCTTTGTTGGCAAAGTAATGTCTCTGCTTTTCAATATGCTGTCTAGGTTGGTCATAAATTTCCTTCCAAGGAGTAAGCGTCCTTTAATTTCATGGCTGCAGTCACCATCTGCAGTGATTTTCGAGCCCCCCAAAATAAAGTCTGACACTGCTTCCACTGTTTCTCCATCTATTTCACATGGAGTGACGGGATCAGATGCTATGATCTTTGTTTTCTGAATGTTGAGCTTTAAGCCAACTTTTTCACTCTCCTCTTTTACTTTCATCACTTCATGGGAAACAGATGGGGAAACAGTGGATACAATGTCAGACTTTATTTTTTGGGGCTCCAAAATAACTGCAGATGGTGATTGCAGCCATGAAATTAAAAGAGGCTTATCCTTGGAAGAAAAGTTATGACCAACCTAGACAGCATATTCAAAAGCAGAGACATTACTTTGCTGACTAAGGTCCGGTTAGTCAAGGCTATGATTTTTCCAGTAGTCATGTATGGATGTGAGAGTTGGACTGTGAAGAAGGCTGAGTGCTGAATAATTGATGCTTTTGAACTGTGGTGTAGAAGACTCTTGAGAGTCCCTTGGAGTGCAAGAAGATCCAACCAGTCCATTCTGAAGGAGATCAACCCTGGGATTTCTTTGAAAGAAATGATGCTAAAGCTGAAACTCCAGTACTTTGGCCACCTCATGTGAAGAGTTGACTCATTGGAAAAGACTTTGATGCTGGGAGGGATTGTGGGCAGGAGGAGAAGGGGACGACAGAGGATAAGATGGCTGGATGGCATCACTGACTCGATGGATGTGAATCTGAGTGAACTCTGGGAGTTGGTGATGGATAGGGAGGCCTGGCATGCTGCGATTCATGGGGTCGCAAAGAGTCGGACACGACTGAGTGACTGAACTGAACACATATATATGGAATTTTGAAAGATGGTCATGAAAGCCCTGTATGCGAGATAGCAAAAGAGACACGGATGTCTAGATTAGTCTTTTGGGCTCTGTGGGAGAGGGCGAGGGCAGGATGATATGGAAGAATGGCATTGAAACATATAAATTATCATATGTGAAATGGATCACCAGTCCAGGTTCAATGCATGACACAGAGTGCTCAGGCCTGGTGCACTGGGATGACCCAAGGGATCTGATGGGGAGGGAGGTGGGATGGGGGTTCAGGATGGGGAACACATGTACACTCATGGCAGATTCATGTCAATATAACGCAAAACCAATATGATATTGTAACGTAAACAAAATTTTAAAAATCAATAAATTTCACATGAAAAATGAACAATCTAGGATAGCCAGGAAACTTCTGAAGGAGAAGGCAATGAGGTGGGACTATACTAGATATTAAAAGCTAATGTAAAACTAAATAATTATAACAGTGTGGTACACTAAATGGAGTCCAGAGATAGAAATAATTTGAGTATTTAGTATATGCTAAAAAAAGATGTAGGAAAAAAGAAAGTAGATGAATAACCAGATCTGTCTCTCCGTGGGAGCAGAGAGGAAAAGGCCATGTGAGGACACAGCCAGAAGGTAACCATCTGCAAGACAAAGAGAAAGGTCTCAGTAGAAATCAACCTTGTTGACACTTTGATCTTGGATTTCTAGCCTCGAGAAAATAAATTTCCATTGTTTAAGCCAAAAAAAAAAAAAAAAGAGAGAGAGAGAGAGAAACAGAAGGAAGTCAAGGGACTTTATCTAGATGGGGGAAAACAAAGAGACATTATAGTCAAATGCCATATGTGAAGCTTGTGCAGAAACTCGATGGAAAAATGTAAATGAAAACCTATAAAGTATATTTATGGACAACTGGGGAACTTAGGTAGGGACTCTATAATGTTTTGGAATTAATGTTGACTTTCTTAGGTAAGGTACTACTTTGGTGAGTTGTGAGGTAACATGGTGTCTGCAGCCTATTTTGGGGTGGTTTAACAAAAAAAGAAGTGTTTATGTGTAAGAAAAAGAAAAATAGCAAAATGCATATCCAAATATCAAATTTGCTGAATATAAATGAATCAGTTTCTGTTCAATTCAGTCACTCAGTCACGTCTGACTCTTTGCGACCCCATGGACTGCAGCACACCAGGCTTCCTTGTCATTCGCTATCTTCTGGAGCTTGCTCAAACTCATGTCCATTGAGTCAGTGATGCCATCCAACCATCTCATCCTCTGTCATCCCTTCTTCTCTGCCTTCAATCTTTCCCATCATTAGGATCTTTTCTAATGAGGAGTCTCTTCACATCAGAAAGATTGGGATGACATTAAATATTATTTTTGATTGCTGGTATTTNGCTTGCTCAAACTCATGTCCATTGAGTCAGTGATGCCATCCAACCATCTCATCCTCTGTCATCCCTTCTTCTCTGCCTTCAATCTTTCCCATCATTAGGATCTTTTCTAATGAGGAGTCTCTTCACATCAGAAAGATTGGGATGACATTAAATATTATTTTTGATTGCTGGTATTTCTGCATATGTGTGTGTGTGTATGTGTGTTTACATACTAATGATGCAGATATGAGCTATGTAAATCCCAAAATTTTTGATAAGATTCACAGTTCAGCAAAATTTGGGGGAAGGTAGTAAAAATGTGGAAGTAGCAATCCCATGAATCTCCAGAAGGACATGATACAGCCATGTTATTTCTGACTTCTGAATGGCCAGCCAATTGGTTAGAACTAAGTAGCCTTCATCAAGGATTATAGAAGCAGATTATAAAAGCAGAGACAGGCTAATAAGCAACAGACCTATCATCTCCTTAATCCCTCCTCCAAATAAAAAGTTCATTGCTACTTTCAAAATTCCCAAGCAATCACAAAAGTGGGAGTGGGAATAGGGTGAGATGTAGTATGAAAGCTCCTGAAAAAAATTCCTTTTCCTTTCTCACCAAGGCTTAGCTTACTTTAGGTTCATTCCACCAATTTTCCCTTTATTTAGCTTCAGAGATATTATATAGCTTTTAAATAATAACTTTCCTCCTGGCTAAACCCCATTTGTGCAACCAGGGTAGGCCACACAGAATTTTCTAGTTAATATTGTTCATCGTTCTTGTTCCAATTAAGAAGCCTAAGTTTCTGAATCAAACATACCTGATTATAAATCTGTTACTTATTAGCTTTGTAGCCTTGTAGTCTCCATCTACAAAGAGAGATCAATATAATACCTATTTTACAGGCTGTTAATTAAAAGCCTAAGCTCTGAAGCTGAGCTTGCAAGGTTTTTATTCCAGCCCCACCATTTCACCACTTATCAGCTATGTGATCTTGCAATTTACTTACCCTCTCTGGGCACCAGTTTTTCCTGACTGTAAAGTAGAATAATAATGATATGACTCATTTTATGGGGCTTTTGAGGATTAAATATTAATAAGTAATACAAATGTAAATATTTTTACTAAAAACTTACTATGAGCTATATTCTGTGCTGAGTGATTTATATGTGTTAACATATCCAAAGCATATGCAAAGGCCTTGACTGGTGTATTTGAGAACAGAGGTGGCCAATGTGACTGCTATGTAGTGAGTAAGGGGAAAAGTGGTACAAAATTACATATTTGAGATAGGGAAGAGTCAGATCATTCTCTTTGTAAGTTATATTTTATGTGAAAGTGAAAGTCACTCAGTCATATGGACTCTTTCCGACCCATAGACTATACAGTTCATGGAATTCTTCAGGTCACAATACTGGAGTGAGTAGCTTTATCCTTCTCAAGGGGATCTTCCCAACCCAGGGATCGAACCCAGGTCTCCCCCTTTGCAGGCAGATTCTTTATCAGTTGAGTCACAAGGGAAGCCCATATTTTACGTGAAGCATCATATAACACCTTTGAATGGTATTAAGCCTGAAGTGTACTCTCTTTCAGGCCTCCCTGGTAGCACTAATGTAAAGAACTTGCCGAGGAGACATGAGAGGTGGATTTGATCCTTGGGTCGGGAAGATTTGATCCTTGGGTCAGGAAGATCCCCTGGAGGAGGACATGGCAACCCACTCCAGTATTCTTGCCTGGGGAATCCCATGGACAGGGGAGCCTGGCAGGGCTCCACGAGGTTGCAAAGAGTTGGACACGACTGAAGTGACTTATCATAGCACAGCANAGGAAGATCCCCTGGAGGAGGACATGGCAACCCACTCCAGTATTCTTGCCTGGGGAATCCCATGGACAGGGGAGCCTGGCAGGGCTCCACGAGGTTGCAAAGAGTTGGACACGACTGAAGTGACTTATCATAGCACAGCATATTTTATTTCAAGGATGGTATCCAATCATATTAAAAGCTACTAAGAGGTGTTACTAACATAAGGACTAAGAAAATAGAGTGTAGTTCATTTGTCTAATATAGAGGCAATAAGTGATCTTTAGGAGTCAAGGGCTCTTATATAGGAATCTGTATAGTAAAGCTCTAGTTTCTCTAGTTGTAACACCTGTAATGCTTAAGAAAGAGAATTTGTTCATATTTGTTTTGGTGTGGCACTAACTTGAAGGGCAATATATTACATGACTTCTGTAAATCACTTACAGTTCTTTGATTCTAGGATGTCCATCCTTTTGTATGTATGCAATTATTTTAATGAAAGAGAAATCTTAATCATAGCATTACTATTGTTTATTATAAAGCAGCTGTTATTTCCATGTAAAGCCCTACATGGATTCTTTATGTAATGGAAGTATGATCAATTCTTTCCCTAAGCATTTTTATTTCAGAGAACTGATGGACAGGATGAGACTCATAGAATATAAAATTCATTACTGCATAATACCCATTCAAATGGTAATAACAATTCTCAGGTATCTATCATCCCTACTTTGGGGGGGTAATTTATTCATGCCTTCTATTTTCTTTTCCTACTACTGTTCATTCTTTGGCAATTTCACTGTTCATTAGCATATCTATCAGATAGTGGACAAGAAAAGCAAGGAAAATAATTCAAAACAAATCAGATTGTTTTATTATTCATCACCAGATCTCAAAAAGCAGCTGTAGGAAGAGATTGGAAATTAATTTTTGAGTAGATATTTTGGATTATCTCAGTCATAGCTGATGCCTATGAATCAAAAAAATAATCAACTTTATTACTGACAAAACTAAATCTATTGTTTTTTATTTTATATATTTGCTACACCTCTCTTTAAATAGTACAAATAGCAGAATAGTCCATAAATATTTCACTGTCATTCAATTTAGCAATATTTATTAAACTTTAAAATTTTTCTGTAGATGTAGAATGTCTACCACAGAACTAGAAAAAAACTAAAGATGCATTGATGTGGTCATTGCCCTCAGGGAGTTTATGAACCACCTAGGGAACCTGATTTACACACCTAAAACAGATGATAAGAAAAGACAGCAAACTATTGAGTGTGTCACTCAATATCAATGATAAAGCTAAAATGTGTATTAATGAATAAATAAGAAAATATAAAACTTATGTGACACACTATATCTCATTTCTGAAATTAACCATTATTGGTACTTCCATTCTAATGATGACTCTATTAGTAACAGAATCTAGTGATTAAAGATAGTTTCTTTGTCTTTCAAGTTTGGAATCAACTGAGACTTTGCTGATTGGTTCAAATTATATTTTTATTATAGAAAACATCATTCTTTTAACAGATTAGATAAGTTAGCTTTTTGATGGAATTAAATGTTCTGACCCATTTTTTTTTTTTCTCCTAGGGAGCAAACTCTTAAAAATACGAAAACAAATAAAGCAACGTTATTATGCACAAATAGTTGTTTTCCTTTGAATTTTTCTTGACTATAAAATTTATCACTTGGTTTGAGACAGCAGTATATTGGTGAAATATAGTTTACAGTATTTTCCTAAGTTATTTGGTTAATAGGTCACATTATCTGGNTTTTTTTTTTTCTCCTAGGGAGCAAACTCTTAAAAATACGAAAACAAATAAAGCAACGTTATTATGCACAAATAGTTGTTTTCCTTTGAATTTTTCTTGACTATAAAATTTATCACTTGGTTTGAGACAGCAGTATATTGGTGAAATATAGTTTACAGTATTTTCCTAAGTTATTTGGCTAATAGGTCACATTATCTGGATGAAGTTCTGAATAATTAGTACATATAAACATTTATCATATACATATATTCTGTGAAAAAAGATTCTTTGTATTATATATTCTTCCCATTCTCCTTCCTTTTAATGACTGATAGACTAATCTTCCTAAAGTAATACAACAAACCCTGAAGTGTGAGAAAGCAATGAGAAAATGCCCAATGTTTACAAAATTATAGCAAAATATGACTACATATCAAATAAAAAGATCACATATTGTCATGAGGTAAGAAATATCTGAACTTTGACACACAGAAGGATTTTATTTTGTTTTTTTAATATTGAGACTTCTGGAGATTGTGTTCCTTAAACTGTGAGTGTTATATATGATGATAAGGAGGGCCAGGGGATAGATTCTATCCAGCTATTGATTTGTCAGAAAGAGAGATATCCAGATACGTAAAAAAATGATTTTCTGCTTTTTAACCTTCCTCAGAAAATGTAAATGGCATGGTTGCCATCCTTCCCCACACCCTTCTTCATCATCCACATTAAAAAAATAAAATAGAATAGCAAACAAAATTAGCACATTATTCACCAAGTATTCATTGATACTTATGCTATATAATTCTCCTTTAACATTCTATTAAAATTGCTAGTTGGTAGTTAAAATGATCTGCTTCAAATACCCAGTTAAAAAGCAAACTTAAATATGTCTTGTATTACTTCTAGGTCTGTCTATACAAAATCTAAACAACCCATAGCAAAATGAAAAGTTCAGTCAACCTAACTGTTTAGAATGTGTGATGCTAAGTTCAGTTCAGTTCAGTTCAGTTCAGTTCAGTCGCTCAGTCGTGTCCGACTCTTTGCGACCCCATGAATTGCAGCACGCCAGGCCTCCCTATCCATCACCATCTCCCGGAGTTCACTCAGACCCACGTCCATCGAGTCCGTGATGCCATCCAGCCATCTCATCCTCGGTCGTCCCCTTCTCCTCCTGCCCCCAATCCCTCCCAGCATCAGAGTCTTTTCCAATGAGTCAACTCTTCTCATGAGGTGGCCAAAGTAGTGGAGTTTCAGCTTTAGCATCATTCCTTCCAAAGAAATCCCAGGGTTGATCTCCTTCAGAATGGACTGGTTGGATCTCCTTGAAGTCC
>SJYX01011857.1:208662-219508 GCA_006410675.1 Oreotragus oreotragus
AAAAAATAAAGTCTGACACTGTTTCCACTGTTTCCCCATCTATTTCCCATGAAGTGATGGGACCGGATGCCATGATCTTCGTTTTCTGAATGTTGAGCTTTAAGCCAACTTTTTCGCTCTCCTCCTTCACTTTCATCAAGAGGCTTTTTAGCTCCTCCTCACTTTCTGCCATAAGGGTGGTGTCATCAGCATATCTCAGGTTATTGATATTTCTCCCGGCAATCTTGATTCCAGCTTTAGCAGTTTGAATTTTCCCCATTGAATTGACCAGATGTTTTAAGAATTGTGCAGACACTGCCTAAGTATTCAACCACTTACTATCAGATGATTGTATCAGAGGGTGGGAAGTCACATGCCTAGCCACACCCATACAGCAGTAATACATACTTTGCTTAAAGTGAAGCACACCGTATAATTTTATGATGTTATGTCAGCAGCCATAGTTTATCTTGCATAGGAATTATGAGGACACACTGCAGTCACATAAAACAGAATCTTGTTTTACCTAAGTTCTGATGAATTAAGGTAGTTTATTGTGCAAAATTTTCACATGTGTTAAAATCCCTAGAATATGTAAATATGTAGTTATATATATGTATATATACATATACATATATATGTATACTTCTTTGAATTAGTAATCTGAAGATTTTTCTGATGATAGAATTGTGAGCTGCAGACTGAATTTTTTTTGATATGATGATAGATTTACAATTCAAGAGAATATAAATGAACAGAAATTCCCTAAAAACCAGCTGTGTACCTGACTGATCCAAGAAAATGAACACTGAAAACAAACAGCTGCCCTATAATAGACTTTGTGGTAAAACTGATCACCCTGAGTATAATGGATTTATTTTCTTTTGTGCTTATTATGAACTTGGCAAACTGTCTCTGGTATAAATATTTAAATGTAACAATGAAGAGAAACAGCAGTGGCCCAACATCTAAGATAGAGCCAGAACTATTTCTGGGAAATTTGAGGATTTTCAATTTACAAGTTTTCTTTTACAATTATTTAGGAATCTGTTTATCCTTAAGTTTCTGTTAAGCCTAATTCAAGGATGGACGCATCTTGTGAAGTACAAAGGAAAAGAAAAAGAAGTGAGAGAGTGAGAGAAATGGTGGTGGGGTAGTTAGAATAGAAGGAGTGAGGGGAGAGAAGAAAAGGGAGGGAAGGAGAAGACAGGAGAGAAGAGAGGGAGAGGAATCAGCAGAATAGTAAAGTAGCATTGGCATTCTTCAAGTGTGGTATTATAAGCAAGCATGACCTCAGCTGTCAAATGAAACCCGGTTTACCCTTTTCAAAGTAGTCAAGGAGTCTTGGATACAGAGCAAGGTTAAATGATTTCTAGTGATTCCATATGCAGAAGTACTCAATATGCCCGTTTTTCTTCTTGAATTCAACACCATTTCCCCAAGCTTTCTTGGTTGCATACTTGCTAGCACCTATGCTGAAGGCAATTCCTTTAAGTCTTAAAGTTCTCCCTTTTTAAAATGACATTGCTAATAAGGAAGCTTTTAGAGCAAAGGAACATGGGCTCAGGTAAACATGTTAGTGCCCTTCTACAAGATTCATATATCAGAAATTCTAAATTAATAAAAATTCTATTAGGGCATCTGCTTATAAGCAGCCTATGAGGAAAATCAGTGAACCATAAAAAAATCAATACCATGTCCTGATTTTATGCAATAAAATTCAGTTCATGAGGTCTATGATGCTTAGGAGTACCAACAATTACATGTACTTTCTTATTTCTGGCATATCTTGTCCCCCCACATACAGATGCTTTATAGCAGGCAAATTCTTTACCGACTGAGCTACAAGGGAAGCCCTATAATCATTACAACTAATGAAAATTGGCAACAACCAATAATAGACAGAGGTTGGTACGGAGGTGGAAGAAATACTTGGCTTCCTGGCAATCAAAGCAAAGAAAGGAAAATTAATGGACTAACTCTCATTCTCTAATAGAAAGAAACAATACACATTTTCAGATAAAACAAATTGTGTCAAAGCCTCATCTTTGGGATAAATTTTTGCTGTGATCTTTGACATCCCATTCATGTAAGAAGTATTAGGCAAAGAAATATTGTCTTGGATAATCTTACAAAATAAAAGCACAAGGACAGTCTTTACATGCTTTTCAGCAGTGACTAAGAGTAAGACTAAAGAGAAAACATGAAACTGTGTATTCGCTGAGGCATTTCTATGGATCTATAATAGCATTATTTAAATATGAATAGTCTGACAATCTGATTTGATAGAAAGCTACAGCATAGAGTTCTAACTAGTACCTTCTTTATTTCAGTGGCTTTTAACTCTGCTACTCGTTAAAATAATCTGGAGACCTTTAATAATATACATTTTTGGTTCTGATTCTCTAATATGCCATTTCAATATGGTTGAGATGGAGCTAAGTATTTTTAAGTATCTTTCTCTGGTTGGCTCTTTGGCATCCTTATTCTCTGGGTTTCCTCAGAATGCAATCAATATGTTTATGTCTCCTGTAAGTATTATGTTTTCCTGGTGGTATTTTATCATCATTTGTTTCTTTTTCCCCTGGCTCCCAAGAAGATATATTTTAGACATTTTTTCCAGGTGACATCTAGGAATCCAAACTTTCAGAACTGTAAAATTTTACATGATAGATATAACATTGGCATGAGTTCCTGGAGACTCTACATGGTGGCATGGCTTAAAATTTTTTTCATCAAGTACACCAATCAAAGTATAAAAAAGAGAGTTTATTTAAATACATTGTGTACCCTGTGCTGGTAATTATATCACTTTATATCACTTTGTATATGTTATCCCATGTAACCACCAGAGCAATTCTGGGATAGTTATAACCCCCAATTTTACATATGTAAAGCTTAGACTCATAGAGGTTAAGCTTTGCTCAAAGTTACATATTATAAAAGTGGTGAAGCTGAGATTTAGCTATGTTTAAAACCAAAGATCATTCGTTTGTCTTCCCATGTTGCTTCTATTGTAGATAATATGGTGTGCTACTACTTACTATGAGTTCATGATGATAACTGATGGCACAGTTTAAAATCAGAGCAAAGAGCTATACAGTGCTCCTTTTTTTAAGCAAGAACAAAAATAAATTATTTGTTTGATTCTTAAATTTATTTATTAATCCATCGCTCTTGCAAGCCTATGATAACTAAGATTGCTTCTCCATCATCCTGCTGATGATCCTTTGATCATTTTATGGGGGTTGAGATTCTCTGTTTGGAATTGAGAAATGAAACCAACAGACAATACCCAAGTGTTAAAAATGAAAACGCATAGCAAATAAAAACCTTGATTGAAAAATTTTGAAATACCAGAAAAGTCTTTAAAATCTCATTAATAAACAATTACAAAAGAGCCAGAATTTAAATAGATCTTGTTAATTGTGTTTATCTCAGTGTGAGGCCATGTCAGAAAGCCTAAAGCAAATGTATTTTGTTAAAAGTACTGCTGGCACAGCAGGTCCTGAACATTAAAAAGGAAGCTTGTCATTATGGGGCTGTAACTGAGAGAGGAGACTAACATGGGTCTAAATCATTAATATTATATCTTAAACTGGAAATGCTGCATTTTAAAGCTATTTATGTCCAACAAAATTCCCTACCATCTTACATTCATCTTAATGCTACTTGAATTGAGAATTTATAATCTGTTGAACATCAGGTGAATCACAACTTAGGGACTTGGCCTGTTAGTTATATTCAGAGTTTTGATACTAGTGCACTTGAGAGTATTACCAATATTAATTGATATAAAATATTTTTCCCTTTGGATAAATTACTGGATATCTATAATATAACACAGAGTCCTATATTCTGAGAAATAAGGATGAAAATCCTTGATAGGGTATCTGGTTCAAGATGATAGACAGCACACATTATATCCTCTTTATAGGAAAATCTTCTGGATAATAGTGAAGTATTAAAGATAGTAAATCTGTAAATTCACTGAAAATAAGAAAGAAAATAGAAGATCAGAGCTTTGATACATATTCTAGTAGATGGAAGAAAGGTGAGACAATATTAATAGACAATCTAATCCCAGGTGGATCAGATGGTAAAGAACATGCTTGCAGTGCAGGAGACCTGAGTTTGATCTCTGGGTTCTGGAAGATTCCATGGAGAAGGGAATTGCAACTCCCTCCAGAATTCTTGCCTAGGAAATCCCATGGACAGAGGAGCCTGGGGAGCTACGGTCTATAGGGTTGCAAAGAGTCAGACATGGCTGAGTGAGTAACACACATTATGGGGAGAGCCAGAGCTCAGGGCATGTACAGAATGCTACAGCAGATGTTAGAGATGCTTTGACCAGAGGGGTGAAATAGGAAGAGAACTATACAGCAACAGGATTGATGATCTGTTGCAGTGGTTTCCAAGGTTGTGTGTGCTCATTCTTGGGTGTGTGCGAAGTTATTCCATGTGGTACACATAAAAAATGATTTCCATTTCTACTTATTGTCTATCAAAAAATAAGAAATATATGATGCCTATCAATATAAATCAATAAACAGATTTATAAACACAGTGGTCTGTGCATGTGATTAAGAAGTATATGTAATATATATTTTGATACATTAAATATATATTTTAAGTTATCTATATAAAGTATGAATTTATACTTATTTACATATTAAATAATTTTGACATATGTATAATTATTGATGGATATCTTTTTTGTAACTGATAAAGTCATCAGGATAGCTGTGGGAGCCTGCAAAACCCCTATGCTGGCCTTTATGTGCAGGTAGAGGCCAAGGTGCTATCTTCTAAAGAAATGACTGATCTACTGGGAAGGGTTTAATGCTCTTGTTATGGCAGTTGACAGCTCAAAGAAGAGCCATCCTTATTCTGGTATACAGAAGAGTGACCGTGTGCCTGTTCTCTGCCAAGCACTAAAATATCCACTTATTTGGGGTTAGAGCTGACTTTGAAATAGGCTAGTGGAAGAAGACCTGAAGAATGGCAGAATTGCTTGGTAGTGACCTATAATAATACACCTAGTCCTTCATTTGTAAGTATGAATAGAAAACCAAGCATCAGCAGATATTTGAGAAAAACTAGGATCATAAAAAGAAGCACAGCTAACTCTGGAAGAACCAGGGATTTGGAAGAAAATAAACTTTAAAAATTGTAGTAATTAATATCCTTGAGAGAATCAGAAAGTTCCCACAATTAGAAAATAAGAGCAGATGACTATAAGAAGAGTAATCAGAAAACAAAGTAAAATTTAAATTTGATTAAAATTAGAGTCAGCAGAATAAATTCAAATCAAATATAAAATAAATTGCAAAACTATGGGATATCACAAGGGTGCTGTAAGTTTTACTGGCAAACAGACTCACATGACAGAGCCATTGGTAAATGAATACCTAGTAAAATTAGATTAGTTCAAAATTTAAGGAAGAGAAAAATTTATAAACATAATTATATGGAAGGTGTTTCACATTAAAATAATTTAAATATCAAAATATTAGGGAATTCCTTTTGGAAAATTAATGAAGTCTTCCAATATTTTTATAAAAATGACCTTTATTTTCATGCTGTGAAATTTAAATGCAAAAGGAAGAGTATAGTAGAATATTATCTTAAAATTTCATTGGGAAAATTCTTCCTCAGAATCCCCTAAAAATTGATACTTCTTTCATTCATTATTTTAAGAAATTAATGCAAAGTTTTAATTAAAAAATAAATGTTATTAAATATAAGATTAAACAAATGTTAATTTTATTTGTATCCAGGGAAGTTCTCAATAAAACTTTTATTTTCCACTATTTTCATAAGTATGAAATTTTAGTTCTGGTTTTCAGCATTTTCACTTTAAGTAGGATTTTTTTAAAAACATGAATAAGGAGGTCTTAGAATAGCATAATTTAAGAAGCTGTATGATCTTAGTCATAAGGAAAATAAGGCATACATTTCTTATGTCAACAACC
The DNA here is from genome assembly GCA_006410675.1 of Oreotragus oreotragus. Classification (NCBI taxonomy): domain Eukaryota; kingdom Metazoa; phylum Chordata; class Mammalia; order Artiodactyla; family Bovidae; genus Oreotragus; species Oreotragus oreotragus. Next base: position 214,617 of record SJYX01011857.1, read on the forward strand.
AAAAAGGAAAAAGAAAAAAAAAATCCTGACCTGTTAAAGGAAAAACAAGCTCTTATATAAGGGTGTAATGATCCAAATACGAAGCAAACTAAAATATGGCATAATTGTGAACATTAAATGGAGCATAAAATAGAAGAATGTATTTGACTTTGATGCTTGAAGCATCTTCCTTAAAGAAGGTATATGATTTTTCTGTAGATCCAGTCATGCTCCTTGGCTTTACAGTGAAAAATATTCACATAATTCTAATATTGAAAAGTACAGAATACATATTTACATAATTTAAACAAAAAGCCCTATAAATTTGGAAAGTTTAGTTGTATTTCAAGTGCAAGTTTATGTCATAAATCATGTCAATGTGAAAAGAAAAGTTCATTGTAACACAAGTTAGGATGTAAGAGGAGAGAAAAGATTGTACTTTCTCTCTGAATTAGTGGAACCATCAATGGCTGTAATTTAAAATCAATAAATTAAGAAATTGGACTTTGTAAAAATAATCAATAGAAGATTATAAAAACAAAATCTATCTAACAATTATTGGGAACACTACAGAAAAAGTTTCCACTAATTGAGCTCAATTCACTGTATTTAAATACACTTTTAAATTTTAATTAAAAAAAATAGGAATATAAGCATATTACTTAGAGTTCTTGACATAATCCCCAGAAAAATGAAACAAATTACTCCTAGGTAGTGGGACAGGTTATGTTGGAATGGAGTGGATTTTTAAATTTTTTTTATTTAATGCTCTTCTGTAGTTTTGAAATTTTATTTCCATATGCATATAAAATACTCTCTTCCACTCCCTCTAAAAGTTATCACCAACCTAGATAATATATTCAAAAGCAGAGACATTACTTTGCCGACTAAGGTCCGTCTAGTCAAAGCTATGGTTTTTCCTGTGGTCATGTATGGATGTGAGAGTTGGACTGTGAAGAAGGCTGAGTGCCGAAGAATTGATGCTTTTGAACTGTGGTGTTGGAGAAGACTCTTGAGAGTCCCTTGGACTGCAAGGAGATCTAACCAGTCTATTCTGAAGGAGATCAGCCCTGGGATTTCTTTGGAAGGAATGATGCTAAAGCTGAAACTCCACTACTTTGGCCACCTCATGCGAAGAGTTGACTCACTGGAAAAGACTCTGATGCTGGGAGGGATTGGGGGCAGGAGGAGAAGGGGACGACCGAGGATGAGATGGCTGGATGGCATCGCGGACTCGATGGATGTGAGTCTGAGTGAACTCTGGGAGATGGTGATGGACAGGGAGGCCTGGCGTGCTGCAATTCATGGGGTCGGAAAGAGTCGGACACGACTGAGCGACTGAACTGAACTGTACTGAAAGTAACTAATGGTAACCATTGCTGCTGCTGCTGCTGCTGCTGCTAAGTCTCTTCAGTCATGACTGACTGTGCGACCCCATAGGCGACAGCCCAACAGGCTCCCCCATCCCTGGGATTCTCCAGGCAAGAACACTGGAATGGGTTGCCATTTCCTTCTCCAATGCATGAAAGTGAAAAGTGAAATGGAAGTCGCTCAGTCGTGTCCAACTCTTAGCGACCCCATGGACTGCAGCCTACCAGGCTCCTCTGTCCATGGGATTTTCCAGGCAAAAGTACTGGAGTGAGTTGTGATTGCCTTCTCCAATGGTAACTCTTACATCTTCCAATTTTCTCTATTTTCTCTTTCTCTTTCATACACACATGCATGTGTACCTACATATATATTAGTGCCTTTTGTCTTCCTGTAGGAGAAATTTTCAAAAGAGTGATTGTTAGGCCAAGTAATATGCCTGTAGGCTTCCCTGGTGGCTCAGAGGATAAAGCGTCTGCCTGTAATGCAGGAGACCTGGGTTCAACCCCTGGGTTGGGAAGATCCCCTGGAAAAGGAAATGGCAACCCACTCCAGTATTCTTGTCTAGAGAATCCCATGGACAGAGGAGCCTGGTGGGTTACAGTCCACGGGGTCGCAAAGAGTCAGACACGACTGAGCGACTTCACTTCACTAATATGCCTGTATTTATTTTAACAGATTTTGCACTATTGTTGTTGTTGTTTAATTGATCAGTTGTATCCAACTTTTTGTGACCCTGTGGACTGCAGCACCCCAGGCCTCCCTGTCCATCACCAATTCCTGGAGCTTACTCAAACTCTTGTCCATTGAGTAGGTGATGCCATCCAATCATCTCAGAAATTCTCTGTCTTCCCCTTCTCCTCCTGCATTCAATCTTTCCCAGCATCAGGATCTTTTCCAGTGAGTCAGTTCTTCACATCAGATGGCCAAAGTTTTGGAGATTCATCTTCAGCATCAGTCCTTCCAAAGAATATTCATGGTTGATTTTCTTTAGGATTGACTGGTTTGATCTCCTTGCAGTCCAAGGGACTCTTAAGAGTCTTCTCCAACACCACAGTTCAAAAGCATCAATAATTTGGTGCTCAGCTTTCTTTATGGTCCAACTCTCACATCCATTCATGACCACAGGAAAAACCATAGCCTTTGTTAGTAAAATAATGTCTCTGCTTTTTAATACATTGCTCATGTTTGTCATCACTTTTCTCCCAAGGAGCAAGCATGTTTTAATTTGATGGCCACAGTCACCATCCACAGTAATTTTGGAGCCCAGGAAAATAAAGTCTTTCACTCTTTCATTGTTTCCCCATCTGTATGCTTTAAGTGATGGGACAGGATGCCTTGATCTTAGATTTTTGAATGTTGTGTTTTAAGCCAGATTGTTCACTCTCCTCTTTCACCTTCATCAAGAGGCTCTTTAGTTCCTCTTCACTTTCTGCCAGAAGGGTAGTGTCATCTGAATATATGAAGTTATTGCCATTTCTCCCAGCAATCTTGATCCCAGCTTGTGCTTCATCCAGCCCAGCATTTCTCATGATGTACTCTGTATATAAGTTAAATAAACAGGGTGACAATATATAGCCTTGACATTCTCCTTTCCCAAGTTTGAACCAGTATGTTGTTCCATGTTCTGTTCTAACTGTTCCTTCTTGACCTGCATGCAAGTTTCTCAGGAGGCAAGTAAGGTGGTCTGATAGTCCCATCTCTTTAAGGATTTTCCACAGTTTATTGTGAACCACACAAAGGCTTTAATGTAGTCAATGAAGTAGATGTTTTTTTTCTGGAATACTCTTGGTTTTTCTATGATCCAACCAATTTTGGCACTTTGATTTGTGGTTTTCTGCCTTTTCTATATCCACCTTGAACATCTGGAAGTTATTGGTTCATATATTGTTGAAGCCTAACTTGGAGGATTTTGAGCATGACCTTGCTAGCATGTGAAATGAGTGCAATTGTGCAGTAGTTTGAACATTCTTTGGCATTGCCTTTCTTTGGGATTGGAATGAAAACTGACCTCTTCCAGTCCTGTGGCCACTGCTGAGCTTTCCAAAATTGCTGGCATATTGAGTGCAGCACTTTAACAGCATCATCTTTTAGAATTTGAAATAGCTCAGCTAGAATTCCATCATATGCACTAGCTTTGTTTGTAGTGATGCTTTTGAAGGCCCACTTGACTTCACATTCCAAGATGTCTGGCTCTAGGTGAGTGATCACACCATTGTGATTGTCTGGATCATGAAGATCTTTTTTGTTTAGCTCTTCTGTGTATTCTTGCCACCTCTTAATATCTTCTGCTTCTGTTAGGTCCATAACATTTCTGTCCTTTATTGTGCCCCTCTTTCCATGAAATGGTCCCTTGGTATCTCTAATTTTCTTGAAGAGATCTCTAGTCTTTCCCATTCTGTTGTTTTCCTCTATTTCTTTGCACTGTTCACTTAAGAAGGCTTTGTTACCTCTCCTTGCTATTTTTTGGAACACTGCATTCAGATGGGTATGTCTTTCCTTTCTCCTTTGCCTTTTGCTTCTCTTCTTTTCTCAGGTATTTGTAAGGACTCCTCAGAAAACCATTTTGCCTTTTTGCATTTTTTTTTTCTCTTGGGGATCGTTTTGACCACCACCTCCTGTACAATGTTATGAAAAGAAGGCTTTGTTACCTCTCCTTGCTATTTTTTGGAACACTGCATTCAGATGGGTATGTCTTTCCTTTCTCCTTTGCCTTTTGCTTCTCTTCTTTTCTCAGGTATTTGTAAGGACTCCTCAGAAAACCATTTTGCCTTTTTGCATTTTTTTTTTCTCTTGGGGATCGTTTTGACCACCACCTCCTGTACAATGTTATGAACCTCCGTCCATAGTTCTTTGGGCACTCTCTCTATCAGATACAATCCCTCTGCAATATTACTTTCTTTAAAAGTTGCATTTCACAATCTCAACATCAATAAAGAGAGTGCATTTTCTCATATCTCTGCCTATATTGGATATTATTATCCTTGTTAATTTTACCATCAGATGGGTATTTTAAAAAATGTAATTACATTATTATTTGAATTTGAATTTCCCTGTCCACTGATGAGATTGAGTCTCTTTTCATATGAATATTTGCATTTCAAATTTCTTTTACTCTGAATTGGTTATTTGAAACCTTTATGCATATTTATATTTAATAACTAGTCCTTTCCTCATTAAGCACAGGATTTTTTTTGCTAATTAATCACATTAACTCATAGAAAATTTAGAAAATATTTGGGACATGATTATAGTTTTCAGTGATTATTTATCTAAAATCCATATTTAACTGAATAGGGTTCTTTTATTGAAAGGCTACCCATCTTCTGTTAGATACTTGATTTTGTTTATGATATTCCCTGCCAATTAGGTAATTGAATTTAGTAATCATTTCTGATGGCCTCCATTTTCCCATCTGTATTAAGAAGATATTTACCATTTCTTGGCATTTCCAAGTGATGGCAAGTGATTTCCTAAGTGGTTTTTTTTTTTTTTTTTTTACTTTTTACGTATAGATCTTTACATTTTGATCTTTATAAAGAATT
>SJYX01011857.1:219547-292809 GCA_006410675.1 Oreotragus oreotragus
GTTGGCAAGTGTTTTCTTAAGTGTTTTTTTTTTTTTTTTTTTTTTTTTTTTTTACTTTTTACGTATAGATCTTTACATTTGGATCTTTATAAAGAATTCATTTTTTTATTATGTCAAGGTGTAAACTTTTTCTCAAATGAATATTCATTTTTTCCAACACCATTTATTAAATAAACTATGCTTTGTCAACTGAATTTAATGCCCATTTGGACACATTTTAATTTATTATATATATATTAGATCTATTCAGACAGTTATGTTCTGTAACTAATCTATTCATCCATTCTTATCCAACTGACTTTAAAGTAAATTTACTATTTGATATAGAAGGTCTTATACCAGTACAATGCATTATCAGTTTTGGTATAATATTCTAGGTATTTGCTGATCTTTACTATTCTATATAAAATTTTATATCATTAATCCAATTCTGAAAATTTGGAATGAGTAAATTTATATATTTGCTTGGCATAAATTGAGCTGTTCATGCTGCTAACCACCACTCTGCAGGGAATGCTACTCATTCCCACTAGTTCTGATATTTTTATGTCTTTCTACAAAATATGTTTTTAATTCAATTAAATAATACTTATTGAGATAATATTCACTTTCCATAAGATTTATCCCTTTAAAGTATTAATTCTGGCACTTTTAGTATATTAACAAAAATGTGCAGGCATAACCACTATCTAATTACAAATAAGTCATTACCTCCAAAAGAAAGCACGTACCCATTAGCAATCATTTCCAATTCTTTTCCATCCTCACTCCTTGAAAACCACTAATCTAATTTCTGTCTTTATGGATTTGCCTATTTAGGAGATCTCATGTAAATTCAATCACATAATAGGTTATGGTCACGTACTGCTGTGAGACCTAGACCATAAAGAAGGCAGAACGCCAAAGAATTGATGCCTTTGAACTGTTGTGCTGGAGAAGACTCCTGAAAGTCCCTTGCACAGCAAGGAGATGAAACCAGTCAATCTTAAGGGAGATCAACTCTGGAAGGATTGATGCTGAAGCTGAAGCTCCAGTATTTTGGTCATCTGATGTGAACAGCTGACTCATTTGAAAAAGTCCCTGATGCTGGGAAAGATTGAGGGCAGAAGGAGAGGAGGGCATCAGAGGATAAGATGGCTTGACAGCATCACCAGTGCAATGTTGTTTGCCCAACATGAACTTGGGGAAACCCTTGGAGGTGGTGAGGGTCAGGGACGCCTGGCATGCTGCAGTCCATGGGGTCACAAAGAGTTGGACATGACTGGGCAACTGAACAACAACAACAGCAACATGTACTTTGAGACTGGCTTCTTACATTTAGTGTAATGCTTTCAAAGTCCATCCATATTGCAACACATATCTTTTATTGATGAATAGTATTACATTTTGTGGATATGTGTGTGCTCGGCTGCTCAGTCATGTCTGACTCTTGCAACCCCATGCATGGAATGTAGCTCACCAGTCTCCCCTGTCTGTGGAATTCTCCAGGCAAGAATACTGGAGCAGGTTGCCATTTCCTACTTCAAAGGATCTTCCCAACCCAGGGACTGAACCAGCATCTTGAGTCTACTGCATTGGCAGGCAGATTCTTTACTACTGTGCCACCTGGGAAGCCCTTTTACCAGACATTATCCATTGTTCAGTAGATGGGCATTTGAGTTGTTTCCTTTTTTTGGCTATTATTATTAGTCAAAGCTATGGTTTTCCCAATAGTCATGTATGGATGTGAGTTGGACTATAAAGAAGGCTGAGTGTCGAACTGATGCTTTCAAACTGTGGTGCTGGAGAAGACTCTTGAGAGTGCCTTGGACAATAAGAAGATCAAACCAGTCAATCCTAAAGGAAATAAACCCTGAATATTCATTGGAAGGACTGGTGCTGAAGCTGAAGCTCCAATACTTTGGCCACCTGATGCGAAGAGATGACTCAATGGAAAAGACTCTGACACTGGGAAAGATTGAGGGCAAGAGAAGAAGGGGGCAACAGAGGATGAGATGGTTGGATGGCATCACCAACTCAATGAACATGAGTTTGAACAAGCTCAGGAGGTNCTGAATATTCATTGGAAGGACTGGTGCTGAAGCTGAAGCTCCAATACTTTGGCCACCTGATGCGAAGAGATGACTCAATGGAAAAGACTCTGACACTGGGAAAGATTGAGGGCAAGAGAAGAAGGGGGCAACAGAGGATGAGATGGTTGGATGGCATCACCAACTCAATGAACATGAGTTTGAACAAGCTCAGGAGGTGCTGAAGGACAGGGAAGCCTAGTGTGCTGCAGTTCATGGGGTCACAGAGAGTTGAACATGACTTAGTGACAGAACAACAACAATAATTTTGCTATGAACATTCATGTATGAGTCTTTGTGTGGACATTTGTTCTTGTTTGTCTAGGGTAGGAGTAGAATTGCTGAGCTGCAGGGTAACTCTATGTTTAAACATTTGAGAAAATGCTAAACTTTTTCACACAGCCTGCACCAGCAATGTATGACTGTTCCAATTTCCCCATATCTTCATCAGCACTTATTATAATCTGTCTTATTTATCTGCTAACCTAGTGGGTATGGAGTTGTATCACATGGTGATTTTCATTTGGACAGCCCTGATGGCTAATGATGTTGAAGTCTGTTCAATTTCTTAACTATCATTTATATATACCTTCTTTGGAGAAATGTATATTCAAAATCTTTTGCCATTTTTAAACTGGAGTATAGACTTTTTATTGTTGAATTAATAAATTTTTTATTTATTCTTGACATTAAACCCTTTTAATATATATGATTTACAAGTATTTCCACCCATTATGCTTTTTATTTATCCTGTCCCTGAAATCTTCCTAAATTATGTTATCTGCTTTGGTAATTTTTTTAAAAAATAGACTTTCCTAGGTTGTCTGCTGCTGCTGCTGCTGCTGCTGCTGCTAAGTCGCTTCAGTTGTGTCTGACTCTGCGACCCCATAGACTGCAACCCCCCAGGTTCCTCCATCCATGGAATTTTTCAGACAAGAGTACTGGAGTGGGGTGCCATTGCCTTCTCCAACTACGTTGTCTAGATTAATAATTAAATCAACAAAAATAAGAAAAATATGTTAATTGGTTTCTAATATTTGTGCTAATTATTTTAGTCTCCTATATTGGATAACATTTCTAAAACAAATCTTACTGACATGATAGATTATCTTTTGACTTATTTCTAATTTATTGAAATTGGTTCCAGTATTCTTTAATTAAGATAATATTTGATATTTACTTTTCATAAATAGTATTTTCATAGTTACAGGTTTTATTTTATTNTATTGGATAACATTTCTAAAACAAATCTTACTGACATGATAGATTATCTTTTGACTTATTTCTAATTTATTGAAATTGGTTCCAGTATTCTTTAATTAAGATAATATTTGATATTTACTTTTCATAAATAGTATTTTCATAGTTACAGGTTTTATTTTATTGAATCATATGAAATTAATTTTAGAATTCTATTACATGTCATTTCAGTCCTTAAAATATAACCATATGGTTTTCTTTGTTTGTTTAATGACCTTTGTTCATCTATTTCTTAATGATTAAAATGATGAACCATTCTTACAATTTTGTAATTAACCAAACTTGATTCTTGTGTATTATTAATATTATATTCACTTATGATTTTGATTGTTAATATTTCATTTTAAAAATTTCAGTGACATAACAAATTATTTTTACATCAAAATGAATCACTAAAAGCCCAATTCAATTATCATTTCCTTATCCCTAACACTGAGTTGTCGTTTAGATTGCTATTACTACCTACATTCTCCCACTTAGTTGCTTGATTTTGCTTAATATACTTCGTGTTCTTAGTTCCAAGTACCATTAGCTATTGCATTAGTACATATATTTTATTTCAACATTTCTTATAAGAATGAAAACAAGAGCTATAATGATTATGAGGATGAGTACAAGGAAAAGGAAGAGAAGATACAATAGCTGATGTTAAGACATAAAGAAACAAATGGTGATTGTTCTCTATTATTACTGAAAAATGTTCCAGAATAAATAATTATGAATGATATTAATAAGGGAGAGATAGATACAGAGGAACAAAGGAGGAAACATAAAGCTTATTAAAGAACAGTTAGGAAAAGGAAAGAGGGGATTTTTTTTTTTTTTAGACGAATGTATGCCTGTAACAGTGAATTACATTATTGGACTATATAGTCTGTTTTGAACAGTTCTGTGATTAGTATTAGTCATTGTAGACACAAGTATTATGCATTTTTGGTAGGTATGGTTAAGGTAAACAATATGATATAAATATATTTTTAAAAATATCATTCAACTAATTTCTCATTTAAATGCTTTCTTCTCTGCAATCACCTTCTGTATTTTATTCAGTCTAACTTTATTGAGGTTTTCTATGGCTAAACCAAAGATCTCTCAGTAAATGTCACATAGTACTTGAAAATATATTTTATTTTCAAATATCTTTTGATATTGATTTCTAACATAATTCAACAGTAATGAGAGAACAGATTCTGAATGATTTCAATACCTTTAGGCCATGAAATTTTTGCACTTTTTTCTTATGTCCCTGGATATGTTCCAGTGTCTCCTAGTTTACAGTCTATGGGAACTTCAGTAGAATTTATGGGAACTTCAGTAGAATTTATGTCCTACTACTGTGTGAAAATTGTATAGATCTTAATTATATTGAATTGGTTCACAGTGCTTTTCAAGTTTCAAGTGCTTTTCCTTCTTATTTCTCTGTATATTCATTCTATTATTTTTTGAGAGTTTGATATTGAAACTCTAAAAATTTTATTTATCTACTTAAAAATAATTGTAATATATAATGAACTATATGTAACCTTTTTTTTTGGTATTTTCCAAGTCTCCTGTAAATGTGTTATCATACTTTCATACTGTACAACAATAACAATTAAAATAAAAAACTTCTGTCTTGCATTATTAGAGTGGAATTAGCTTAAAAATATAGCAAGTTAATCCTTAAAGTAATTTTGGGTTATTCAATCTGTGATTCTAAACTTTGAGAGGTTTTTGTTGTTCCTGTTGCTATTGTTGTTGCTGCTGTTTTCCTTTTTATAGTGAAAGAATTTTAGGTTTATGGAAAAGTGATAAAATCATATAGAAGCCCTGCATTTCCCACAGCAAATTTCCCCTAATATGAAGATTTTTACATAACAATAGTAAAATTATCAAAACCAAATAGTTAACATTGGTACAATGTGGTTAATAAGCTGCAGAACTTACTTCAGTTTTACTAAAGTTTCAACTAAAGTGTGAAGTTTTACCTTTTTGTCTTTCAGGATTCCCTCTTAAGCTTTATCTCCAGTCTTTCACAGTTCATCATTTGTTCCATGTCTTACAGTACCTTGACAATTTTGAAGAACTTTAGTGAAGTATTTTTACATAAGATTATTTTTTTCTCTTGTAAGTTATAAAATAAAATGATGGAAACCAGTTCCCCCCATACCCCCTTAGGCAAAGAAATACCCACTAAGTATATCGAGAGTTCCAAAGTTAAATGACTGATATCATAAGTCTACCAGTTATTTATATCTGGAGATTCTTCCCTTAAAGTAGAAACAAATGGGAAGAGATTGGAAATATGATGTGCTAATGGTGTACTTCCTAATATTTGCTGTTATGCCTCCTCCAGAATATTCAGAAACGTAGTTATTTTCTGCATATAAATTGAACAATTCAGTCCTGATCTGAATATAAAGTGGATAATATTCTCTCAAGTTTGAAATATAGTAATTAAACTGATCAGGGAATAATTCTTTCATTTGAAAAGGCATGTGAAAATGAATATGAAGATAACTATGTTTGCATATTCAGAGAATGACCCATCTTATTAGATTCATTATTCCCAAGTAAATGGTAAAGTTATTAAAAAACACTATCCTTTTAAGAAGGCTGACATTTTAAAAACATAATAACAATGATGAAGTATAGAAAGATTTCATGAAAGCTCTGTAATCATATTGTTGTTGAGATGTAAGTGATTACCTATTATAAAAAAATAAATAAGAGTCATAGAACTTAAAAACAAAGCTATGGTTAGAGGAAGTCTACTTTAAAAGAAAACAGTCTATTGGAACAGGAGTTTCAAACAACTTTCCCCTTTGATTTATTTTTCCCTTTGCTCTATGTCTATTAAGCAAAGTAAACTAAAATCACATAATTTTTTCTACTTTGATATAAAAGAAATCATTACCTGAAGGAGTCTGGATTTTTGCGATTTTTTATTGAGATTAATTATCATTCCCATCATATACAAGTTACCATTTTAAAGTGTTCAATTCAGTGGTTTTCAGTATATTTACAAGGTTGTGCAAACATCACCACTATTTCATTCTAGAACATTTTTATCTCCACAAAAAGAAACCCCTTACCTATTAGCCATCACTCCTAGTTGCTACTTCTACCCAACTCCTTACAACTACTAATCTTATTTCTATTGCTATGGATTTGCTTATTTCGGACATTTCGTATAAGTGAAACTGTACAATGTGTGTCCTTTTGTGTCTGGCTTATTTAATTGAGAATGTTTTGTAGGTTCAACCATAACATGAAAGAGTACTTCATTCCTCTATGTGGCTGAAAAATGTCCCATTGTATTGAAATATAACATTTTGTTTATCCATTCATCAGTTGATGGATTTTTGAATTATTTCCACTTTTTGGTGACTACAAGTAATGCTGCTGTGCACATTCCTGTACATATTTTTTGTGAGGACATGTATTTTCATTACTTTGGGGAATATACTTAGCAGTAGAATTTCTGAGTCATTTCATAATTCTATGTTTTATTTGAGGATTTTCCAAAATAATTTCTACAATGGCTGTACCATTTTACATTCTTTTCAGTAGTATATTAAAAAGGTTCCAATTTCTTTGCATCCTCACCACAATTATTATTGTCCATGTTTTAATGATAACCATATCAGTTGGTAAGCAGTGTATCAGTTGGTTTTCATTGGCATTTCCCTAATGACTGTTGATGTTGAGCATCTTTTGATGTACGCATTCTCCATTTGTTTGTCTTTTTTGGAGAAAAGTTTATTCTGATCTTTTGCCTGTGTTTTATTATTGGATTATTTGTCTTTATTGTTGAGATGTAAGAGTACTTTATATAGTCTAAATACTAAATCCTATTCAGATATATGCTTTGGAAAGATTTTATTTCACTCTGTGGGTTGCCTTTTCATTTTCTTGATAGTGTCCTCTAGTGTGCAAAAGTTTTTAAGTCAAATTCATATATCTTTTTCTTTGTTATTTGTGTTTTTTATGTCATATATCAGAAAGCATATATTAGGAAGATCCCTGGATAAGGAAGTGGCAACCCACTCCAGTATTCTTGCCTGGGAAATCCCTTGGACAGAGGAGCTGACAGGCTACAGTCCATGGTGTCACAAAAGGGTTGGATATGACTCAGTGAGTAAACAACAACACTAATTTCTCTTTATTGATATCCTGTATTTAATGAGACAGTTTCTTCATACTTTTCTTTCCCTCTTTCCCCACAATCCTCTTTAGGTGTTTGAACATATTTATAAAGGTTACTATGAAATTTTTGTTTGTTATATTTGATATCCAGCCCCCTTCACGGGCAGTTTTTGTTGCCTGCTTTTTTTTTTTCCACTGTATGCGTTACAGTTTACTGTTTCTGTGGATGTTTCCTGTAGTTTTTGTTTGAACACTAGGCATTTTTGGTAATATTGAATGTGTTGCAGCAAAACTGGGTAGTGGTTTCTCTCCCTCATTTCCAAGGCTTATTTTGTTGTTCTCTGTTTATATGTTTCCTAACTCAGCTGTTAACTTTAGTAAAGTCTGTTTACCCAGAGTGCAGTGTCTTTGGTATTGCTACTTGGCAGGAGTGCACAGGCATACTGGTATGATAGTGATTTTATCTGAACTTTCTTTCTCTTTGAAACAGATCTCTCTGATCTCTGATCTCTCTTTTAAGCAAGCTACTTCATTTGGTATTATATTAAACTTATTAGACTGCACTGATTACTGTCTGATTTCTTCTCTGTTGTATTTGACAATACCCCAGAACTAAATTTCCTCAGTGATCTGATACAACTAACTTTGTACAGATCCAAATTTTAAGGCCAGTATTTGAAGTTTTTTTCTTACCCAGGTGGGCTCTTCTTGATTGTTTCTTCCCCTAGTCTTTTTGGCAAAATAGTTGGCCTACTTTTGGCTTGCTGCTCCTAAACAAGAGAAGCTATTGTTTTTGAGAATGCCCTTGAGGTTTGAATTTCTTCTTTGGATAAAGCTTCAGAGCCCTCTTTTCTTATGGAACAACTCTTCCCTTTAGGAAAATCTCTGAGCCACTACCCTGCACACTGGGCTGGGTGGTAGCTTGCTGTCTTTTTGGCTTGCCTCTCCTGGCATGGAATCTCTGCCTAACATATGAGATGGATCAAGGGAGATTAGGGCCCCAATATTTTCAACCTGCCAACATGGACTACTTCATCTTATGTTAAAGGCTGTGAATGAAGGGAGCCCGTGACCTCTCAGCTGTACCCTCCAGGAATTTAGCATCTTCAAGTTGGAGTTTTAGGGGATTGGAAATGCTGGCTGATTGCCCCTCCCAGGGAGTTATGCGAGTTGCTCTTTATTGGGAACCAAGGGGAGACCGAGACCCACCTTCTTGGCCTTATCTGTTCAAATGTTTAAAATAAATTTTTCTTACACAGTTTCACTGATGAAGAAAGAAAGATTGCCATTGATGACTCTGTGGCCAATTGTAATAATATGTACAAAAGTTGCAACTCTTAAGTTAAACAGTGAAGCTATTTCCCAACCCCTTGAATGTGTGATGACCATATGCCTCCTATGAACCAGTAGTAAGCTAGCAACAATGATAAAGCAGAAACTTGAAAAGTACTGTTGCATTAGGGCTGGCTTTCTCGCTGCCAAATAGAAAATTACATGTGATAGAGATATGTTTTAACATTACTGTGAAAAATCCTGAACTAGACTTCTGGAAATGAAGAAACTGCATTAAAAAAAATACAGTACGCTTTAAGCAGTAGCTTGTCAACTTCCATACATGTGAATGAGGTCATTTTAGATCAAACACTAGTTCGCTGACCAACTAGGTGATCACAGATACGTGATAGAGTTCAGCAAAGATAAAAACAAATGAATGTGAAATAGATGTGAAATATTATCCAGCTGTCCCACAAAACCTGGAGCTAAATAAAATGGCTGTTGTGTTAAGCCATTAGATTTTGGGCTGATTTGATATACTGCAAAGTATAACTGATATAGGCTGGACAAGCTGAATGAGAGATGCCTGGAAATTGAGAATGGGACAAAGTTTGGTAAATCCTATAATCTGCATAGACCAAAACCATATTCCATAGCAGTACCTAAAGGTGATGGTATACATAGTGAAGCACAGAAGCCGATAACTCTATTGTCAAGGGGTCCCTGTAATCTTGCAAAGTGAGGAAGATAGTACGACTTATAACAAGTTGAATTTTAGAAGTCTTTTCCCTTCAAGTCTGGGTTAAGTAACTGTTTCCCTTAATTTCACAGAGGAAGGAAGAATAGTGAGTTAAACAAAATAAGAAGACAGAGGAAGATGTTTAAAATGAAAGAAAAAGAAAAAAAGCCCTATTAAAATGTTACTGAAACAGATAAATAATATACCCAATAAAGAGTTCAAAACAATAGTGATAAGAATTCTAACTGAACTGGGGGAAAGAACAGAGGAACACATGGAGAATTTTAACAAAGAACTGGAAAATATAAAATATTAAAAAGTCAGAGCTTAAGAATACAATAACTGAAATGAAAAATGCACTAGAGGGAATTAATAGATTAGGTGTTATGTAAGAACACATAAGTGATCTGGAAAATAAAGTAAGGGAAATCAAATAATCAGAACATCAAAAAGTTAAACAAATAAAAAAAATAGAAATTGTTTATTTGGCCTCTGGGACAACATCAAGACTAATAAATGTGTATTATAGTGAGTCCCAGAAGGCGAAGAGAGAGACAAAGGGGTGTAAAATTTGATGAAATTATGGCTGAAAACTTTCAGAACCTGAAGAAGAAAATATATATCAGATACAGGAAGCACATGACTCCAACTAGACCCACACCAATATATATCATAATTAAAATGACAAAAGGTAAAGAAAAAATTCTAAGGGAGTAAGAAAAAAATAAAGTGTTTATTACATACAAGGAAACCATGAACAAGATTATCAGCTTATTTTTCATCAGAAATTCTGCAGGTCCAAAGGGAGTGGCATGGTATATTCATGATGTGCTGACAGGAAAAATATCTATGACATAAAATCATCTATCCAGCAAGTGCCATTCAGAAGTGAAGGAATGATAAAGAGCTTCTCAGACAAGCAAAAGCTAAGATTTCATCAATACTAAAGCTACCTTGGACTTCCCTGGTGGCTCAGTCCATAATCTGCCTGCAGTGCAGGAGACCCAGATTCAATCCCTGGGTTGAGGAGATCCCCTGGAGAAGGAAATGGCAACCCACTCCAGAAATAAGAAATTATAGGAAGGGACAAATGCAAATAAAAACCAGAATAAGATATCACCTCACACCTGTCAGAATGACTGTTGTTAAGAAGACTACAAATGATAAATATTGATGATACTATGGGAAAAAAGGAACCTTAAGACACTGTTGGTGGGAATGCAAATTTGTACATTTCAAAGAAAATGAAAATACTAATTTGAAAATATATATACACCCCATTGTTCACAGAAGCATTATTTAAAATAACCAAGATATGTAAGCAACTTAAATGTCCATCAATTAAAGAATGGATAAAGGAGATGTGGTATATATATATATGCACAATGGAATATTAGCCACAAAAAAGAATGAAACTGGCCATTTGCAACAACATGGATGGGTGTGCAGGATATCATGCTTAATGAAGTAAGTCAGACAAAGATAAATACTTTTTTTCACTTATATGTGGAAAATGAAACAAATGAATGAACATAACAAAACAGAAACAGACTCATGGATACAGAGAACAACCTAGTGATTATCAGCAGAGTCAGGAATGGGGGGAGAAGCAAGATAAAAAAGGATATTAAGAAGTATGGACTACTAGGTATAAAATAAATAAGATTCAAGGATGTAATGAACAGCACAGTGGATATAGTCAATATTTTATAATAACTTTATATTCAGTATAATCTATAAAAATATCAAATCATTATGTTGGAACTAATATAGCATTGTTTATCACCTATACTTCAATTAAAAACATAAAAAAAATAAAAAATAACTTTTCAAGCTGGTAACATTTTTCTTTATATAGCTAATCTTTCAAAAGAGATTTCTCTATGTGTTATAGCCACATTCCTCCAGCCATTTCAATCTGCCTGTCTCTTTCAGGATACCACTGAAAGTACTCTAGTAAATAGTCTAATCTTGGGAAGCATTACTGCAAACAAAGTTACTGGAAGTGATGGAATTCCAGCTGAGCTATTTCAAATCCAAAAGATGATGCTGTTAAAGTTCTGTACTCAATATGTCAGCAAATTCGGAAAAGTCAACAATGGACACAGGACTGGAAAAAATAGGTTTCATTCTAATCCCAAAGAAGAGCAGTGCCAAAGAATGTTCATACTACCATATAATTGTGCTCATTTCACATGCTAGTAAGGTTATGCTCAAAATCCTTCAAGCCAGGTTATAACAGTACATGAACGGAGAAGTTCCAGATGTACAAGCTGGGTTTAGAAAAGGCAGAGGAACCAGAGATCAAATTGCCAACATTCACTGGATCACAGAGAAAGAAAGAGAATTTCAGAAAAACATCTACTTTTACTTCATTGACTATGCTAAAGCCTTTGTGTGGATCACAACAAACTGTGGAAAATTCTTAAAGATATGGGTATACCAGATCACATTATCTATCTTCTCAGAAACCTGTATGCAGGTCAAGAAGCAACAGTTATAACTGTACAAGGAACAATGAACTGGTTCAAAATTGGGAAAGGAGTATGTCAAGGCTGTGTATTGTCACCCTGTTTATTAAATTATATGCAGAGTACATCATGCAAAATGCCAGGCTGGATGAAATACAAACTGGAATTAAGGTTAAGTTAAGTTTTAAGTCGCTCAGTTGTGTCCGACTCTTTGCGACTCCATGGACTGTAGCCCACCAGGTTCCTCCATCCATGGGATTCTCCAGGCAAGAATACTGGAGTGGGTTGCCATTTCCTTCTCCAGGGGGTCTTCCTGACCCAAGGATCGAACCCAGGTCTCCCACACTGGAGGCAGACACTTTAACCTCTGAGCCACAATACAAACAACCTCAGATATGCAGATGATACCAGTTCAATGGCAGAAAGTTAAGAGGAACTAAAGAGCCTCTTGATGAAGCTGAAACAAGAGAGTGAAAAAGCTGGCTTAAAACTCAACATTTAAAAAATTAAGACCATGGCATCCAGTCCCATCATTTCGTGGCAAATAGAAGGGAGAAGTGGAAATAGTAACAGATTTTATTTTGGGGGCTCCAAAATCACTGTGGACAGTGACTGCAGCCATGGAATTAAAAGATGCTTAATCCTTGGAAGGAAAGCTACAACAAACCTAGACACCTTATTCAAAAGTAAAGACATCACTTTGCTGACAAAGGCCCATATAGTCAAAGCTATGGTTTTTCCAATAGTCATGTATGGATGTGAGAGTTGGCCCATAAAGAAAGCTGAGCACTGAAGAATTAATGCTTTCAAATTGTGGTGATGGAAAAGACTCCTGAGAGTGCTTTGACAGTAAGGAGATCAAACCAGTCAATCCTAAAGGAAATCAACCTTGGATATTCATTGGAAGGACTGATGCTGAAACTGAAGTTCCAATACTTTGGCCACCTGATGCGAAGAGCCAACTAATTGGAAAAAAGACCCTGATGCTGGGAAAGGTTGAAGTCAAAAGGAGAAGAGGGCGGCTAAGAATGAGATGGTGAGATAGCATCACTGACTCAATAAATTTGAGCAGACTTCAGGAGATAGTGAAGGACAGGGAAGCCTGGTGTGCTGCAGTCCTTGGAGTTGCTGAGTCAGACATGACTTTAACAACCCAACAACAAAAACTTCCTTGTTATTACAAGTAATAAACACTTTCTTGCTCTTTTTTTCATCCGTTAACAACATTTGAGTGTTGTCCTTTGTTGTTCTGCATTGCTCTTTTATCGCACTCTCCTAGTTTTCATCCTATTTCTATAAATTTCATATTTACCATACTGTTTCTCAAATTGCTTTGCTGGTTCCTGCTTCTCTCCATATAGCATTCTTTATCTCAGTTTGGTTAATCTTATCCACCTGAATGGTTTCTATATCTCTTCCCCAGAAATGGTTCTCCTGAATTCCTGACCAATATCTTTATCTACTTAATGCCCTGTTCACCTGCATTTTAATCAGTCACTGAAATCTCAAGTTACCTGCCACTTTAACAAGCCCATTTTGATAAGATCAGACTATGAATGGCAAGCACAAGTATTTGAAAAATGCTTTTGCATCAATTATTTTATATTTTAAACATATAATAAGTGTAGTTAATACAAAGTTCCAAAATGGAAAATATATACAGTGAAAAGTAAGTCTCTCTCACTGCCTGCCCTTTCCCCAGCTCCTTAAGGACAACCACTTAACTAGCTTCTTACGAACATTTACAGAGATATTCTGTCCATATGCAAGTCCGTTTCATTGAAGAACTTATTGTGCTTTCCCCAATATTTATTTTATTTTTTAAAATAATTTTATGTATTGATATATTTATTTTTGTTTGTACTGGGTCTTCATTGCTGTGTGGGCTTTCTCTAGTTGCAGGGAGCAGAGACTACCCTCTAGTTGTGATGTAGCGGAGGCTACTCTCTATTTGTGCTACGCAGGCTTCTCATTGCGATGGCTCCTCTTGATGCTGACCACAGGTTCTAGGGCATGCTGGCTTCAGTAACTGTGGGCTCAGCAATTACAGCTCCCAGGCTCTAGAACACAGGCTCAGTCATTGTGGCACATGGGCTTACCTGCTCCACAGTATGTGGGATGTTCGACAAGCAGGGATCAAACCTATCTCTCTTGCTTTGGCAAGCAGATTCTTCACCATTGAGCCATGATGGAAACCCGTACTCCCAATATTTGAACATTCACTTTTTTTATTGAGTTAGCACTATTAGCACTTTGAAGTTTTGATACATAACTTCATAATCTTTGCATCCCAATTCCTAGAACAGTGTATGGCACATGGTAGGAACTTAGTAGGTCATAATTAAATCAATGATAAATTATGCACTGTACTAAGACCAGACAACACGACAATAATCAGACCAATGGCAATTATACTACACATAGTAGATTTTCAAAAGCGACTTGATAAAATAAATCCAAAAATTAAAAAATAAATAAAAAATAAATATTCATCAAAAAAGGGACTTGATTTTAATTGTATTCATTTTAACTGTGCATTTATTAAATCTTACTCCAAGTTGTATGCAATTTGATTCATAGAGCTCTTTACTGTTTATAAGTAGTTCTGTTCACTAGCAACTATTTTTATGTGGAAAAGCATAATTAAAAGAAGAATAATGCTATAATCTTTGGTTCAGGTTAAGTTTATGGAAAGTCTAGAGATTCAGAATACAAGGTCCCCTGAGGTGTAGTCTTAATAGCTTAATGGGATAAAATAACTGCTTCAGGAGTATGCTAGCCTTGGAAACTAAAAACTCATAATGTGATGACAAATATTAATTTTATCAAAAAGATAATATGAACTGACTTCATTAGAATATGTTTTGATGTTCAATGAAGGCATCTGATTAAAATTGTCTTTCTCTTATTTTTTATACAATTTAATTTACTTTCATAGTTACAAATACGAAGAAAAAGCCCTTTAGTATTCACCTGATTCTTTTTAGGTCACTCAGTGAATATAAGGCTATAATTCTATCTAAAAGGTCCATAGATAATAAACCTCAAGATCACAGTTTTTTGTAAGCAGTTAACTCTCCATTCTTCCTCCTCCCCAACTCCCCCTAAATTATTTACTTGTAAAATACATCATGTTGACATAAAAAGTTCATAGTGCAGGAAACACATAAGCAGAGAGGGCAACAGCATATTCTGAAGTATGAAAAAATTGCTATTCGAAGACAGAGATCACTTGGAAATGGAAAAGTACAACTGTTCCTAATGCAAAAGTACATAGAAATTATTCATGTTCAATAAAGTTTACAAAGTTCCTCAAGGACCTAAGGATCCCACAGTCTAGACACTGTATTGTGCTATATGTCACCCAGACATAGCACAACTTGACCTCATTCTTTATTACACCAAGTGTGACTTTTAAAGTGCAGTCTCAATTAGCTCAGGGAACAAAAACACTAATGTTAACTTTAACCCATTGTAGAGGACCAGTGCTGCTGCTGCTAAGTCGCTTCAGTCGTGTCCAACTTTGTGCGACCCCATAGATGGTAGCCTACCAAGCTCCCCCGTCCCTGGGATTCTCCAGGCAAGAACACCGGAGTGGGTTGCCATTTCCTTCTCCAGTAGATGCCAATAATTATTTTCTAAAATTATTTTCTGAATCATTCATTGCCCTTTCCTGGATCTTTTTCCTCAACTTGATTTTCCCCTATCCAAATCTATGTTCCAAAAGAAGCAAAACAAAGCAAGACACATAGAAAATCTTGTTTGGGGCATAAAATTATCATGTCAGCTCTACCTGAAGTTAGATTTTGGTTTTGTTTCTTTATGAAATGCTATATGAAATGCTCAAGTGCAATATTTGCAACTGCATCTAAGTTATATGAGATAAATAACAGATTCAGTGTGTATTCTGTGTAATATTTGTTCTTTTTGTTATGTGTTCTAAAACAGTTCAAGTAAAATGAAAATGTAAGGACTAAATTACAGCAGTGTCCAGTATGACCATGAGAGAACAGGGGTGCCATTTTCTCTAGCAGTCCTCTGCATTTCATCTTTTTCTACTAGTTTTTCTGGGCACTCAATCTGTATCATTTACCTGGTCACTTCCCTTCAAAATATTTATTTCAGCTAGGGAAATATGCTGTGTTATTCAGAAGAAGCACTCTATATAGGTTTCAACTCTCTATATACACTACACGTCCCTTGGTTAAAACTGCCGACTCAGTGGTCGTAATAGCAGAGACCAAAACAAGCCAGACACCGACACCAGAGATTCAGTCCTCCTTTTTTGAAGGCGGGGTTGAACCCCTGAGGGACTCCACAGGTGTGCTCAGGCTGAAGGGCTGGGCCCAGAGAATCTGTGACCTGTCTGCTCTTCCGAGGGCGAGGTGGGAGGCAGGATGATGCTCATACCTTAGATAACAGGTTCATCCTTCCCTGGTTTAGAGACAAAATAGAAAAACACTGCATTTACTCTACTCCTGCATTATTACTCTTTTGGCCAAACAACCCACTTTTGAGAATTCCTTTTGGCATCAGAAGCTCTATTTGGAAGGAGGTGGTTCCTTCCCTCTTATCACAGACTTAATTTCTGTTCTACTTTCTCCCCATAACAGTAACTGCCCGCTTCACTCATCCTTCAATGAGTCCAAACTGCTTTTATTCTCAATCACTCCAATTCATCTTCTTCTTGCCAGCCACCTCACACTGGCTGTAACCAGCACCTTACAATTAGGTTTGAGCTTGAATCACAGCAGAGTCAACCCCCCAGAAAACCTAACATGCTCTGATTGTTCCAAGAGCTACAACTAGAACACTATCTCAATGACTCAACAGTTTAAGGCTCAGAAGCCTGGTGCATGTTAAATCATAAACAGGTAACAGCAGAGACGCTTGCCAGGTAGTCGACAGCTGAAGTAACAGGGAAAAGAACGAAGACAAACCATTCAGATGCCCTCCAGGAACAAGCAGATGAACAAAGGCTGAATACCCTAAGTGCCAAGTCTTTCAACGCCAACTGCTTTTCCTAAAAGGACCGTGAAGGGGAGACACGCCTGCCATCCCCTTCAGCAGGAGCCGAGGTAAAGGGAACCTTCTAGGACTCTCTTCTTAAATGAGACCTGCTCTTTCCCAGTGCCCTTCACTTCTCCAGCTTCGGCCCTTAAGAACACAGGGAAAACCAGGGCTTCCCCGGGGGCCGAGGGCCAAGGGCCTGCACCGTGGGGCCTGGGTTTGCTACCTGGCTGGGGAACCATCTTGCACATCACACAGCACAGTTAAAACCACACCCACACCACCACCACCACCACCACCAAGGAAACCACCTGAGCAACACTAAAGGCCAAAACCATCTCAATGGCAGACCTTCTAAATCAAGCCTGAGATTCTCCAGGACTCTCGAGTCCCCACAATTGTAAACCTGAGCTTCAGTGAACCTGGGGAAAAGCCACAACTACTTGACGAACCTTCCGTCGAGTCCAGTTCTCTCACAGAATTGACTGCCGAGGCTGCTTCATCCTCTCTGGTGACTCCCTCCCACCTCCTTTCTAGTTCAGAATCGTCTAATGATGAATATGGGTAGGGAAAGAGGAAGACGTCTGTGATCCCAGAAGAAGGGAGATGGGGAAAGCAGAGGACCAGAGAGGGTGGGCCTGGCCTGATCGCTTCTTACCATCCCTCTGGGTTTCCCTTTACCTGTATTAGATCTCAGACACTCTCAGTCACTCGGCGTTGCAAGGAAGGAGCCCAACTCAAGAGGAAACATACCCCCTCCCCTCCCCTCCCCACACCACTGCTGGGAGGAAACTCACGTAAAGGCAAAGAAGAGGGCTGTGGCTCCCACTAAGAAGATGGCGGCTGCTGAGACGGGAACATACTTGCTGGGTTTGAATCTCTTTGCAGACTCTGCGGGCATGTTGGAGCTCTGCTGGGAGATCTGTCCTGCCGCATAGCACAGGCCCACACAGCGGCAGAACAGACCAGAAAACGGGACGAGGGTGGCCACGGAGAGCAGAGGACCGAAGGAAACCAGGGACACAGAAAACAGAATCACCACCCTTCCCCCTCCCAAATAAAACCAAAGGTCAAGAGGTCTCCAAGGAAGGAGAGTGCATGGGAGGGGGAAAGGTGACTTCAGACGATGGATAACCACCTCTCCAGAGCACGGCAGAGGGAGCGCTTAAGAAACACAAGCGGGGCAGTGTAAGAACCGGAGACACACAGGAGGCCGCACACATGCAAACGGCTGCAGGGAGGGAACACGGGCCGCTGGACAGACCGGGGAGAGCGCGTGGAGGGAGGCAGGTCCTCCGAAGGGAAGGAGGGGAGGAGACGGGGGAGCACGGAACACCTCTCGCGAGGAAAATGTCTTCGGAGGAGAAACCACGACCACCTCACTCCCACCGGAGGGTGAGCGGCACCCGAGAGAGGGGTGCCCTGTGTTTCTATTTCAATCCAAGAAGGGACCTGGGGCCCTTCCCAGCTTTAAAGAGAAACCGTCGTCACTGCAGTCCTGTCCCTCTCAGGCAGTTTTCTCAACGCCACCACTCCCACACCTTGACTTCAGGGCTTGTCGTCAGGCAGTCGCGGTTTGATTTTATTTACTTTCTCTTGATGGCTAAAGCTGGGCAGCAGCTGTTACAAGGTTGAGTTGTAAATCCTTTTCTTTGAAGGGGCCTGGTAGGCTACAGTCCACGGGGTTGCAGAGAGTCGGACACGACTGAGCAACGTCACATATACACTACAATGTTAATTCTCATTTAGAAAGAGGCCAAGTTGGGGAAAGGAGTACACTTCAGAGCTATCATTCCCTAAGTGAGTGACTGTGTGTGTGTGTGTGTGTGTGTGTGTGTGTGTGTACTTTGAAAAGGCTCATCTGGAGATTCTAATAGAGTTCCTAGATCACCACCCTCATTCAATTGTTCATGATCAAGTCTAAAGCAGTGCCATTGAATGTACTGCTCATCTTGAGGAAAACAACAGATGTCTTCGTGTGATCTAGAGATATCTAGGCATGAACCAGTCTCAGAGCTGAGCATGCCATACATACTACCAGCTCTGCAAAGGTTTCAGAAAGAGAAGTGAAGGATGATTGAAGAAAAATACAATTTCAGTAAAATTTGGAGATAAAGAAGTAGATTATAACTGGAACTTAATTGTTTTCAAAATAAATACTAATGTTTCAGATTTTTATTAAAAAGAATTGGGGATGGCTTTGAGTTGAGACTATAGCAGTAATATGGAAGGTAAATGATTGGCTTGGATCAGAGTGGTAGCACTGGAAATGGTGAGAAGCGGTCACATTCTGAACATAATATGAAGGTAGAATCAAAAGATTTGCTATGAAATCTTAGGTGGAATATGGAAGAAAAATGAATCAAGGATAACTCCAAGTTTGGGGCTTAAGAGATTTTAAAAATGGAGTTAGCACTAACTAAGTTAGGAAATCCTGATGAAGGAGCAGGCTTAAGGATGTTGATATGGAGCTTATTTTTCATCATGTTAAGTTGGAAAAGAAATCAGTTTTAACTTGAATAAGATAAGCATATTCCATTTATCTGCATAACAATCAATATTCAAACAGCAACTTACAATAGCAACCATTTAACTGTATTTTATGATATTCTGGGTCAGGACCACAAATGAGGCTTAGCTGAATGATTTTTTCTGGCCCATGTGGCATTGATGAACATCACTTGTTGGCATTCAGCTGGCAGATGCAATGGTTTGAAGTTTCCATGAAAGCTTCCCTCACATGTTTGGCACCTTAGTGGGGAGGAATGGAAGGCTAGTCTGAGGTGAGACCTTCAACCATAGCACAGCAAACTCAGGGCAGTTGAGTTTCTTACATGGCATCTCAGAGCTATGAGAAACTATTCTAGTGAACAAGGTGAAAGCTGCATAATCTTTCATGACCTACTTTTGGAAGTCACACAGCAGCATTCTGCAGTACTCTAATGATCAAAGAGACAGAACCCAACTCAAAGTGAGAAGACATATATCTTACCACTTGATGGGAGAAGTGTTAAAGATTTTGCAGTATGCTTTGAAGCTAACACAAATTTATTGGGGTGATTTGATCAGGGGATCAGCCCAATATGACTTAAGTTTAAAAGGATAACACTGAATGCTGTATAGAAAAAAAAGACTATAACAGAGCAAGGGCAGAGATAGGGAGGGTACTCAGAAGGCTATTACTAGTGATTCAGGTGAAAGATGGTGTCTTTGACCTTTAGGTACAGTTTGAAGATACGACTGATGGGAATCCAATGGGAACGATGTAAGGAAAAAAGAGAAATCAAGGATTATGTCCAAGGCTAAGCCTAAGAAACCGAGTGCCTTTAACTTCATGTGAAATATTGCAGGAATAACAAGTTCCAGAATGGGGGAGTAGAAATCAACACTTCAGTTATTCATCATGTAAGGGTTGAGATACCTATTAGATATCAAAGTGGCAACTGGATCTAGAAGCCTGGAGTTAAATGGATTGCTCATGGCTGTAATACATAAATTTTCAAAATCCATATGATATTTTAAATCATTAGGACTGTATGAGATCATCAAGGAATGCAGTCTAGAGAAAGCAAGAGAATACATGAGACTCCTGTAGAACTTCAATGTTTAGAGGTTGAGAAGAGGAAGGGAATTGAACAAATGATACTGAGAAGGAGCAGCCAATGAGATAAGAAAGAGGACAGGAAAAATTCAAGAAAAATTGTATGTTCTGGAGCTTAAGTCAAGAAAGCAGTCAGTGATCAACTGTGTCAAATATCATTAATAGACCTAGTAAAACAAAGATTTGAATTGACACATTTTGGGGAATTTGGAAGTTGTTGACTCTGAAAAGAATGGCTGTATTTAACTGATGGGGATAAAAATCTGTCTTCAGATTTTTGAATTGGATTTTCCTGGAGAATTTTTTATGAATGGAATCAAAAAATGGAGACAGCTGAGGATATGTGGAGGTAGGTAAATAATTTTGAAATATGGTAGATATAGTACTTTATGGTAAATGTAACAAAGAATTAATTTGTGCTAAATCTATGTAATCATTATAAAGTGATTTTAACATTGTAGCTAATATTTTAAATGTATATTTGAATTTATATACATATTTTAGGGGCTTTCCTGGTGGCTCAGATGGTAAAGAATGCCTGCAATGCAGGAGATGTGGGTTCAATTCCTGAGTCAGGAAGATCCCCTGCAGAAGGGAATGGCTACTAACTACAGTGTTCTTGCCTGGAGAATTCCATGGACAGAACATCCTTGCAGGTGATAATCTATGGGGTCTCAAAAAGTTGGACACAACTGAGTGATTGGCACTTTCATACATATTATAAAGGTGAAGTTAGAAGTAGTCAAAACTACAAGAATCTGTTACCTTACCTTAAATATTCCAAAATTCAACAGATATTAACAAATGATTGGAAAAAAACATGAATATATAGTGAGGAAGGTACATTCCACTGGAAAATGTTTTTATCAGAAAACTTACTAATTGGAAGTATGTAATCTTACAATGGGCTTCCCTGGTGGTGCAGAGGTTAAAGCGTCTGCCTGCAATGTGGGAGACCTGCGTTCGATCCCTGGGTTGGGAAGAAATGGCAACCCACTCCAGTATTCTTGCCTGGAGAATCCCATGGACTGAGGAGCCTGGCGGGCTATAGTCCACAGGTCGCAAAGAGTCAGACACGACTGAGCGACTTCACTTTTACTTTCACTTTTCAATCTTACGAAAGGACTTCCCTTGTGGCTCATCTGGTAAAGAATCTGCCTGCAATGCGGGAGACCTGGGTTCAGTCCCCGGGTTAGGAAGATCCCCTAGAGAAGGGAAAGGCGACCCACTCCAGTATTCTGGCCTGGAGAATTCCATGGACTGTATAGTCCATGAAGTCGCAAAGACTTGAACACAGAGGGCTTCAGGGGATGCTGTGCTGTGCTTAGTTGATCAGTCACGTCTGACTCTTTGTCCATAGGGATTCTCCAGGCAAGAATACTAGAATGGGTTGCCATGCCCTCCTCCAGGGGATCTTCCCAGCCCAGGGATTGAACCCATGTCTCCCACCTTTCAGGCATACTCTTTACTGAATGAGCTACCAGGGAAGCCCATGAATACTGATATGGATAGCCTGTCCCTTCTCCAGGGGATCTTCTCGACCCAGGAATCAAACTGGTATCTCCTACATTGCAGGTGGATTCTTTACCAGGTGAGCTATTGGAGACAAATCCTGTCAATGCTCTCTTGACAGTATGTCTTTGTTCTCTTTATTGCAATTCCCACCTTCATCACCTAATTCTGTCATTCCTTATCCTTTGCCTGAATTATCATGGGAAAATATTTACAGATATCATTCTCTGTCCCTATATCAACTTATCTAATACTTGGCTATAAATGTATCTTGACTGGCAAAATTCTAACTTGGATGTTTTCTTCCTGCCACCATGTAATCTAAATGAACTTTTAGCAATATCCCTCACTACTCTTCTACCCTTCTGCACAATATTCCTTCATACTGCAAATAATAGTGACTCTTCGTTCCCAAAAGTTCCCTTAAGTTTCCCCAATTTCATGCCTTTCCCTATGACCACTGTTTAAGTAAGTTGAAACTATATTTATGAGTAGCAGTGTAGGGAAGTGAAAATGAAGGGGTTGGGGAGGGGGAAGGGCAATCTGTGCAGGCCAATTTCTTAAAGGTAGATCTACTACTTGTAGGTGTATGACCATTGGGTAGGGTTTTGGTCACTGTGACCACTTGTTTCAAGTGTAAAATAACTTGATAGCATTATTGTTAGAATATAAGTTGTGTATATCAAGAGCATCACAAATATCTGCAAACTGTATTTGCTCAAAAGTCACAGCTGTTACTGCTATTACAGACTTGATTTAAATGAAGTCTTTTTCCATGAAATCTTCCCATATCCTTGTGCTGTGTTTCCACAGTACTTTGTTGACATCTTTATGACTGATATCTCACAATCATTCCTGAACTATGGTTACTTGTGTACGCTTTCTCAAACCAGGAAATATAATGTAGTAATAGTCATTAAAAACTCTGTCTCTGGTGTCGGAAAGACCTGAATGAACATCCTAGATCCTCTAGTTACAAGGTGTGCTACTTCAGATAAGAAACCTCTGCCTGGGTTTCTTCACCTAAAATGTCTTGATACAGATAAAAAAGTTGCTACTTCATGTAGATTGTGCTAATAAATGTAAGTTAAGTGCCAAGAAGTATGTGAAGCATAGTAAAGTCTCAATAAACGTAAAATGTGCTTGGCTTCCCTGGTGGAACTAGTGGTTAAAGAACCCGCTTGTCAATGCAGGAAACATAAGAGATGCAGGTTCAATCCCTGGGTCGGGAAGGTCCCATAGAGAAGGAAATGACAACCCACTCCAGTATTCTTGCCTGGGAAATCCCATGAACAAAGGAGTCTGGAGGGCTACAGTCCATAGGGTCTCAAATAATTGGAAATAGTAAAAAAGTTTCAGCCATTTCTCAAGCCAACTCTGATACACTCTGAAACTACTGCAAGATTCATTTTCTCAAAATATAATTATGATCACAGTGCTACTACTCATTCCTTCATTCATTCATTCCTGCCTTCCAAAATGTGTCTTGAATATCTGTCAATTTTTAGGCTACCTAGACAATGAGGTTAAAAAATGTATAAGATTCAAAGTGCTCATAGTCTAGTAAGAAAGATGGGCAAGTGAAGTAACTATGGGATTTTCAGGTATAAAACTCAAGAGAAAATTGGGTTGGAAATGGATACTGTGAAATTCTAAGGATAGTGGTGGTAATTGTACATAAAGGAATAAGTGAGATGCTCAAGGAAGAATATGAAGAAACAACAACATTTAAGGGGTGAATGGGTAAAAGACTTTGTGAATTCTAAGAAAGAACAGACAGAGAGGTAAGAAGAAAACAGCATGTAATGGTGAGGAAACAGTTTCAAGAGGAACTTTCATCATTTTCAATGTAACAGAGATAAAATAAAAATATTAAGAAAGCATTAATGGTTATCCATCCCTATTAGTATGCATAAACTTACCAGTACTGCACTCAGAAAAATTCTGTAAACTGTGTCCATTCTACTTTTCCCACAAAGCATTTCTTTGGCTCCTTCACTTCTACTCTTTAAGGACTTGGAATACTCATTGCACCATGACCATGATAAGAACTTGCCTGCCTCTGTAACGTAATTCACATTGTATCTTTAAATAGCATGAGCTCCTCCTGGATGAAGCATGCCTGTCCATAGTCTAGCCATACTTCTAGGCCCATCTTTTCCATGAAAGCTTTGTTGGTAATCTTTCCTCCTTTTAAACACTCATAGAACTTTTAAAATAGCTTCCTTGACACTTATCATATTACATATTAGATTATGGTTATTGGTACACTCTATATACTTTTCTTTTCTATGCTTTTTCATGGAAGAGTCTGTGTCATATTCATATTCAAAACCTCAGCCTAGTACCATGCATACATAGATATTTAATAAATATAATCTGAATACTGAGTAAATAAATGCTCAAGTACACCTAGAAACCAACACAAAAATATTGAGAATACATTGAGCAACAAGCAAAATCGTTTCCCATTATTTAGCCTTCACATTTTCTGTCTGACTCTCTTTCAAGCACAAATTATTATCTTTATGAGTAATATTTCTATGAGACAATTTTAGGCCAGTGTAAGATACCTTGACTCATATTTCTATATTAACTGCAGTAAGCATTACACATTAATTGAATGATTAATCTTAATTACGTGTTAAGTCTGACATAGGGGACCACTATTTCATTACAGTGAAAATGTTCATTGCAAAAATTATCAAAAATAGATTACAGTGCTTGATAAACCAATGATCTGTAGTATGCAATGTCCTTGTGCAATGCTTGGTTCCCAGACTGAAAGACAATTTGTCAGGAAGGATGGCAGATTATTCTTGGTTCACAAAAGAAGAATTCTATAAATGATTTTATGCTCATTTCAGTTTAACTCTACTCATTTCCTTCTTCAAGACAGAATAGAAGTTAATATTCTAGGGTACTGAAAACTCTTAACACTAACACTTTTGATTTATTGCTATGAAAACAAATTTACTTGGGGAAACAATAGAGGAAGACATACATCACAATAGAAAAATTGGAAGTTGTTGCAGAATGTATTTCTATTATGAAATAAATGTGGGATTTGAGGTTGTAGGTTATTTAATGTTTATTTTCAGGAGGATCCCTTCAATTTTATTAAGGAAAAATATTTGATAGAACAATGCTATAATACCTCATGAAAGCCACAGTTCCTAGAAAGATAATCTTTCATGCAGTTAAAAATGATTTTGGTAGATGAACATAAAATTTTCATGGGGGATGGATGTATTGATCATTTAGATTTTAAACAGCTTAGAGGTACCTCAATTTCTTTTAAAAAATGTACTGAAGAGGCAGTATGAAAGGTGGAATAAATCATGGTTTTTCACAACTCTCCCAAATATTTATTTGCCTAAAACAGGTACAGAAATCCAAACACAACATATGCATTGACATTTTCTTGACAGATTCATAATCCTATAGTTTCCAAAACTTTAGTGTTCAATAACATTTCATTAGTATACTCCAGTGTATTTATTACTCTGAATTATTAATACAGATATGTGCCTAGGAGATGTACAATTTGTAATTATTTTTCCTTTCAAAACATAATAGCTTCACAGTGGGCTTGTTGCAGCTACGATATTTCATCTCCGAATTCTCCTTCAAACTTTCTGGAGCTGTGACAGAAATTTGTATTTGAACAGAAAAGCTGTCAAGAAGGTGCTGTGGTACTATCCATCACATTTTTAATCCTGACCATACTTAGATGCTACTGAGGTTGGCTGTCCAAGACACTAAACAAAGATTGAAATTATGCCTTCTGTTCTTGCGCATCAAAGCAGCACCGTTATACCAAATTCAATAGGCCTGTATTACACTCTATTAATTTCCTATTAGTTCTCAGCTATGCAAAATGTAACCATGGTGTCACTGTGGTTTAGATATGCAACCTTGATTTCAGCATCAAAAAATGGAACCTGTCACTTCTAATAATTTTACAGGAGATTCTACAAATGTAAATCCTTTTTCATCTTGTCATCCTTTCATGTCTTTAATGAGTTTGCTCACTAACAGTGTAGAATCTTAATTTAAGTTTCAGAAATATTAATAGCTATTATAATTGAGCATCTCTAGGAGTATACTAATTAAAGTATAGTAAAGGGTAATTTATAATACCCGAAACATTTGTCTTTTAAAAATCCCATCAATATTTAACTGTGTATCGGAAAGAAAACAAAGACAATAGTGAACTCAAGATTCCTAGCCAAAGTGCTTATTTTGAGGGAAAGCATCATGTAGTGTAATTGGGTGATCTACAAGTTAAACTCAACCATTTGTAAAAACAAGCAAACACCATGTACTTGGAAAGCAAATTAACCAGGGACTACCATGTTAAAGTTATATCACAGAAAGTAGTTAACTCTTGGGAATAGGTGCCATGATCAGTCTGACAAGTACTTTATATGAAATATTAGTATATTCTCTCATAGAATTTTATGCTTTATTTATATACATTGCTTTTTTCTGCAGTGCTGACCTTTAAATCTAATTAAAGGCCCTTAAACTCCAGATCTACATCCTTTTATCTCTCCTGACAGCTTTTTATTTGAATGGCTGTAATAAAGTTCACTAAAATTCATACTGTGAAAGTAGTAAAAATAGCATTTGCTGTACTAGAATCTCAGATATAATACTTTAAGCTGAAATAAAATGATTCAAAATTTTAACCACAAACTTTATTATTAAATTTTCTAAAGATTAAATGGAGAGGATTTGATAGTAGAATTAAACTTATCTTTTCCCTTAATCTGTCCTCCATTCCCTGTTGTTGAATCATTTTATAAAAACAATAATACAACATTGAGTTTTTAATAAAGAATCAGTTAAATTTATTCTGGTGTTCCAGAATTCTACATTCAAGAAGTCTAGGTATTTAGTTGGGGGAAGTAACATTACACAAGTCAAGTCTGCCAAGGCAAAATTGCTCAAGTAACCCAAGTCTTGGCATTCAGATTTTACTGTGAATCTTAACTGCTTCAAACTGTGCTTCATGATGACACAAGATATTTCTTTCTATATACATTGGACACAGTACACTTTATTCATTTTAATCTCTTCTGTCCATTACATTTTCAGAAGAGCTAAATTTCTAAAAGTCTGCCTTTATCTCTGTGTCAACTGCCAAGGTGGCTGAATTTTACCATAAGTCATGATATACAGTAGCATAAAGTACACATGAAATGTAGTGGATTTGAAATATACTTAATGAACGAATATTTGTCAGCACAAAGCATGTCTGTCTACAATATTGAACATTTCTAACTTAGCATTTATATTATGGTTTTTTACAAGCAGTAAGAGCACTCATAGCAAATAGCTATCAAATATTTATGTCTAGGACATTGAGTGGAACCATTTAAGTATATTATCTCATTTAATTTTTGCCTTATCATTAGTACTTTATGACATATACAGAAATACAGAAAATCATTAACAACTTTTCCAAGATCATATAACTTGTAAATGTTAGAATTAGGATTCAAACTCATATTTTAACTACAATTACTACTGCTCTCAATGATAGTGAAAAGTGAAATAATTTGTTTTAAGGGAGATCTACTGTTCTGCAGGTTTCAAAGTAAGATATACTCATGACATGGGTGACTATAATTCAGTTCAGTTCAGTTCAGTTGTGTCCAACTCTTTGCGACCCCATGAATCGCAGCACACCAGGCCTCACTGTCCATCACCAACTCCCGGAGTTCACTCAGACTCACATCCGAATCAGTGATCCCATCCAGCCATCTCATCCTCTGTTGTCCCCTTCTCCTCCTGCCCCCAATCCCTCCCAGCATCAGAGTCTTTTCCAATGAGTCAACTCTTCGCATGAGGTGACCAAAGTACTGGAGTTTCAGCTTTAGCATCATTCCTTCCAAAGAAATCTCAGGGTTGATCTCCTTCAAAATGGACTGGTTGGATCTCCTTGCAGTCCAAGGGACTCTCAAGAGTCTTCTCCAACACCACAGTTCAAAAGCATCAATTCTTAGGTGCTCAGCCTTCTTCACTGACTGCAGCCATGAAATTAAAAGATACTTACTCCTTGGAAGAAAAGTTATGACCAACCTAGATAGCATATTCAAATGCAGAGACATTACTTTGCCGACTAAGGTCCGCCTAGTCAAGGCTATGGTTTTTCCAGTAGTCATGTATGGATGTGAGAGTTGGACCGTGACTATAATTGGGAAAACATAAATCTGAACACTTAAAGTCTATACAGTATGTTTTTGATGTATCATACTAATAAAGTATAAATCAAATTTCTTCTTGAATTTAGTTCCATCTGTAAAGTAATCAAGTAAGACTGGGGAATCAATAAAGAAATCTTTCTCAGAGAATTTTCACCCTCTTCTCCTTTTCATTTGTGGAACAGAATGAATTCAAGTAAGCTTCATCTACATTACAAGGTAAAGAAGGACTTTTGACAAAGCATAGTCCTCTTTCTAAGCCTGCTGCTGCTGCTGCTAAGTCGCTTCAGTTGTGTCTGACTCTGTGCGACGCCATAGGCGGCAGCCCAGTAGGCTCCCCCATCCGTGGGATTCTGCAGGCAAGAACACTGGAGTGGGTTGCCGTTTCCTTCTCCAATGCATGAAACTGAAAAGTGAAAGTGAAGTGGATCAGTCGTGTCCGATTCCCAGCGACCCCATGGACTGCAGCCCACCAGGCTCCTCCATCCATGGGATTTTCCAGGCAAGAGTACTGGAGTGGGGTGCCATTGCCTTCTCCATTTCTAAGCCTAGACAGCATGTTAAAAAGAAGAGACATTACTTTGCCGACAAAGGTCTGTATAGTCAAAACTGTAGTTTTCCCAGTAATCATATACAGATGTGAGAGTTGGACCATAAAGAAGGCTGAGCACCAAAAAATTTGATGCTTTTGAACTGTAGTGTTGGAGAAGACTGTTGAGAGTCCCTTGGATATCAAGGAGATCAAACCAGTCAATCCTAAAGGAAACCAGTCCTGAATATTCATTGGAAGGACTGATGCTGAAACTGAAGCTCCAATACTTGCAACCTGACGCAAAGAGCTGACTCATTAGAAAAGACCCTGATGCTAGGAAAGACGGAAGGCAGGAGGAGAAGGGAACAACAGAGGGTGAGATGGTTGGATAGCATCATCAACTCTATGGACATGAGTTTGAGCATGCTCTAGGAGATGGTGATGGACAGGGAAGTCTGGTGTGCTGCAGCCCACAGGGTTGCAAAGAGTCAGACATGGCTGAGTGACTGAACTGAACTGAGTCCTCTTTCACAAAGGAAGCTTGTTTGTCTGTTAAGTTTCCCAACAGGACTATTATATTAATCAAGTATAACCAAGTTTATAATATTCAGATAGAAACAAGTCAGTACTTCAATAAAAGTTCACTTTTTAAAGGAATTTATTACAGAGTCCCATTTAAGTAATGCTTTATTCTTGAGTTGCCACATATGCTTTATTTTTATTTTTTTCATTATAAATTTACTTATTTTAATTGGAGGTTAGTTACTTTACAATATTGTATTGGTTTTGCCATACATCAACATGAATCCACCACGGTTCACATGTAGTTGTCCAGAAATATAATCACTACATGAAGTAAGGTATAATTGTACTTTGTTTAAACTTTTTTTTTCCTTCTTGGGGGACATTCATGTATATTGTCTTTTCATTATGTAGTTTGAAGGATTCAAAGTTATACATACAATCTTTTGACTATTCTATGTGCTTTTTCTTGATAACAGCATCCTATTTAAAATCACCACTCACCACTCATCCAAGAAGTTCCTGAGGGAATAAGGTGGAAAGCAATCCTTTAAAAACGGTGTGAAAAGGTAGATGACTAGGGCAGCAGGGGGAAAAAGAAGGGCTTTTTGTGAGCAACAAGACATGGGATTATTGATGTTCATAGGAATTAGAGAGACTGAACACTAAGGATGAAACTCCTTACAATCTTGTAAGCTAGATAAATGGTCTGACATACCATATCCATGGAGATGGGGGCATTGTGGTACACCTGTGAATTTCTGGGCCATAAAGGCTTCCTTTATATGTAGTCAAATGGGAAAAGTGCTATTTAAAAAGCAAAATGTCTACTTTTCTCCTGCATTCTAGAGGAAAGTCAACAATCTCCTTAATGGTGAATATCACCTTTGTATTTTCTTTTTTTTCAGGACAAAATAACCACAATGTACTTTGAGGAGCCTTATTGGTTGAAAAAGTTATAATCCAGAGCACTAAGAGCCAACTTTATAGTGCTACTTAAGAGTGTAAAAAAGATTGTGAGTTCATGCATGTAGCTTTAAAGAAAGGGCAAAAGGACACCAGGGTGGAGATGAAAGTGAGGAAAACAAGTCTTGAAAGAGAGAAAGAAATGTGAAAAGGTGATAGCCTAAGGAAGGGATAGAGCCACCAAGAAGCTCTTGGTGATAAGGAAGGGCAGTGATATTTGATGCTGAATTTTAAGTTTTCTTTTGAAATTTTGTGTAGCTATTTTATTTTTAAGGAAAAGGTGTTTTCTTTTTTTTTTTTTAGTTTTTTAAAAATTTCTATTTTTACTTTATTTTACTTTACAATACTGGATTGGTTTTGCCATACATTGAGATGAATCTGCCACAGGTGTACATGAATTCCCAATCCTGAACCCCCTTCCCACCTCCCACCCCATATCATCTCTCTGGATCATCCCCGTGCACCAGCCCCAAGCATCCTGTATCCTCTACCGAACATAGACTGGCGATTTGTTTCTTACATGATAGTATACATGTTTGAATGCCATTCTCCCACATCATCCCACTCTCTTCCTCTCCCTCAGAGTCCAAAAGTCCATTCTATACATCTGTGTCTCTTTTGCTGTCTCGCATACAGGGTTATCATTACCATCATTCTGAATTCCATATATATGTATTAGTATACTGTATTGGTATTTTTTTTCTGGCTTACTTTACTTTGTATAATCGGCTCCAGTTTCATCCATCTCATTAGAACCGATTCAAATGTATTCTTTTTAATGGCTGAGTAATACTCCATCGCACAATTGCAGTCATCTCACATGCTAGTAAAGTAATACTCAAAATTCTCCAAGCCAGGCTTCAGCAATATGTGAACCGTGAACTCCCTGATGTTCAAGCTGGTTTTAGAAAAGGCAGAGGAACAAGAGATCAAATTGCCAACATCTGTTGGATCATGGAAAAGCAAGAGAGTTCCAGAAAAACATCTATTTCTGCTTTATTGACTATGCCAAAGCCTTTGACTGTGTGGATCACAATAAACTGTGGAAAATTCTNTGAAAGTGCTGCACTCAATATGCCAGCAAATTTGGAAAACTCAGCAGTGGCCACAGGACTGGAAAAGGTCAGTTTTCATTCCAATTCCAAAGAAAGGCAATGCCAAAGAATCCTCAAACTACCGCACAATTGCACTCATCTTACATGCTAGTAAAGTAATTCTCAAAATTCTCCAAGCCAGGCTTCAGCAGTACATGAACCATGAACTTCCAGATGTTCAAGCTGGTTTTAGAACAGGCAGAGGAACCAGAGATCAAATTGCCAACATCTGCTGGATCATGGAAAAGCAAGAGAGTTCCAGAAAAACATCTATTTCTGCTTTATTGACTATGCCAAAGCCTTTGACTGTGTGGATCACAATAAACTGTGGAAAATTCTTCAAGAGATGGGAATACCAGACCACCTGACCTGCCTCTTGAGAAAGCTATATGCAGGTCAGGAAACAACGGTTAGAACTGGACATGGAACAACAGACTGGTTCCAAATAGGAAAAGGAGTATGTCAAGGCTGTATATTGTCACCCTGCTTATTTAACTTCTATGCAAAGTGCATCGTGAAGAACGCTGGGCATTAGGAAGCACAAGCTGGAATCAAGATTGCCGGGAGAAATATCAATAACCTCAGATATGCAGATGACACCACCCTTATGGCAGAAAGTGAAGAGGAATGAAAAAGCCTCTTGATGAAAGTGAAAGAGGAGAGTGAAAAAGTTGGCTTAAAACTCATCATTCAGAAAACTAAGATCATGGCATCTGTTTCCACCACTTCATGGGAAATAGATGGGGAAACAGTGTCATTCTTTATTTTGGGGGGCTCCAAAATCACTGCAGATGGTGATTGCAGCCATGAAATTAAACGACGCTTACTCCTTGGAAGGAAAGTTATGACCAACCTAGACAGCATATTCAAAAGCAGAGACATTACTTTGCCAACAAAGGTCCATCTAGTCAAGACTATGGTTTTTCCTGTGGTCATGTATGGATGTAAGAGTTGGACTGTGAAGAAAGCTCAATGCCAGAGAACTGATGCTTTTGAACTGTGGTGTTGGAAAAGACTCTTGAGAGTCCCTTGGACTGCAAGGAGATCCAGCCAGTTCATCCTAAAGGAGATCAGTCCTGGGTGTTCTTTGGAGAGAATGATGCTAAAGCTGAAAGTCCAGTACTTTGGCCATCTCATGCGAAGAGTTGTCTCATTGGAAAAGACTCTGCAGCTGGGAGGGGTTGGGGGCAGGAGGAGAAGGGGATGACAGAGGATGAGATGGCTGGATGGCATCGCTGACTCAATGGACGTGAGTTTGAGTGAACTCCAGGAGTTGGTGACGGACGGGGAGGCCTGGCGTGCTGCAATTCATGGGGTCGCAAAGAGCGGACATGACCGAGCGGCTGAACTGAACCAGGAAATAAACCAGATTGGTAAACAAATGGCAAGACAATAAGGGGAGTTTCCTACACCAACCATCAGCCCCACACAAGGAAGGGCAAAATACCAGCAGGGCAGAGAAAGGTGCAGGAAAGCAGAACAGAAATATGCCTATGAAAGTCACTTCCTTCTGCCTCTTTTTCACCGAATATAAAGAAACTAGTCCTCCTTTCCCTCAATAATCCCTGCTTCTACCCCACTTCAATCACTCACTGTCAAGATCAGAACTCAACCTTGGCATTTCCACAGGTGCACCTCCTCCATAACCTGGGTTTCTCCAGCCTCCACACATCCTACCTCTCCTCCTAAGTCCTACAGTTCTCAACTCCAACTGGACCTACAACCCATCAGTTTCCCATCTCTTCACTGCCACTCCCCTCCCCCGACTTCCTGCCTCCGTGACTCTTACACTCCATGGTTCATCACCAAAATCACTATCAACTCCCTGGTTTGGCTCAGTGTGGTGTTTGACAAAATCTCAACCCTGATTTAACCAAATCAGGTGCCTATTTCCTTCCTAAAATAGCCATTTAGCAGTTCTGTTTCATTTCACTAATCTATACTGTCTCCCAACTTCTATGTAACTATATCATGCCTTTTTTTTTTTTTTTTTTTTGACCACACAGTCTGGTGTGCAGGATCTTAGTGCCCTGATCAGGGATCAGACCTGTGGCCCCTGCATTAGAAGCATGGAGTCTTAACTACTGGACCACCAGGGAATTCCCAACTATGTTTTATCTTTTCCACTCTCTGCAAACCCACATACCTCCCTCCTTAATTCTCACCTAATGAACTTGCTTCCTGTTTTCCTGAGAAGTCAAATGTAGTCAGAAGAGAATTACAAGCCCTGACCAAACAGTAGACCTTTCTGTGACCATAGACTGCCTTCTGTCCAGTTACTATAGAGGAAATATCCAGGCTCCTTCTACCTGGCACCTGATTCCACCCCCTCATCTACACTTTCCCATTTCTTAGTTGTTCACAATCTACTGAATTATCCCCAAGAGCACCCAAATATATTATACATTCTTCCCTCTGCAAAATGAAACCCTCTTCTGACCCCAGAACCAGCTGGAGATGCTGCCCTATTCCTCTGCTCCTCTTTACAGAGATGATCTCCCCAAACTAATTTCTGCTTGCTGTCTCAATCTCAAATTACTCTCCCATTGCCTTTTTTTTTTTTTTCGCTACCCGACGGAGGAGCCTGGTAGGCTGCAGTCCATGGGGTCGCTAAGAGATGGGCACAACTGAGCGACTTCACTTTCGTTTTTCACTTTCATGCATTGGAGAAGGAAACGGCAACCCACTCCAGTGTTCTTGCCTGGAGAATCCCAGAGACAGTGGGCCCTCGTCTATGGGGTCGCACAGTCGGACACGACTGAAGTGAGTTAGCAGCAGCAGCAGCAGCAGCAAGGCATGCAGGATCTAAGTTCCCTGACCAGGGATCAGACTCATGCCCCTTGCAATGGAAGCACAGTCTTGACCACTGGACCATCAGGGAAGTCCCTCCCATCGATTCTGAACTCATTGTAATCATGTTTTTACACCTGCTCACTAGAATCATTCTTATCAAGGTCCCAATGACTCCACATTGCTAAATCTGAAGCCAAAAGCTTGGTCTCTGTGCACTGGTACAAGTGAATCTTGGAGACAGAGTTTTGGTTGAAGTAAAAAAGAATAGCTTTATTGCTTTGCCAGACCAAAGAGGACACAGTGGGCTCATGTGCCTCAAAAACTATGTGTTCCCATCAGGGAGGTTTTATAGCAATGGTTCAAGGGTGGGATTGCTGATAAGATTAGGGTGTGTTCAGGGCTTGCACTTCCTTGGTCTCAGGTAATCTCTCAAGTCCTGCTCGGTTTCAATAGTTCCAAAAGTCTTAACACATTCCACCATCAATTTAAAAGTCTAAGTCCAAAGTCTCATCTAAATCAGCCATGGATGAGATTCCAGACGTGAACCTGTGAAATCAATCGTGTTATATGCTTCCAAATTGCAATGGTAGCACTGGCTTAGCATAAGCCTTTAAAATTGTCCTGCCACATTGCACTCGGGGCCTTTGGAATTGGGGTAGAGGGGGAGGCAGCAGATCTCCAAAATGCCTTCAGGATCATTCTTCCATTGATGATTTGTCATGGATAACAGATCTTGGCTCT
Source organism: Oreotragus oreotragus (assembly GCA_006410675.1). Classification (NCBI taxonomy): domain Eukaryota; kingdom Metazoa; phylum Chordata; class Mammalia; order Artiodactyla; family Bovidae; genus Oreotragus; species Oreotragus oreotragus. The sequence goes on from SJYX01011857.1 coordinate 254,473, forward strand.
TCTGTTTGGACATCTGACTATTGTCGTGATGAATAGCACTTAACTTTCATTGAGACTGTCCATCTAAACTAATCTCCTTACAATTGATTTGGAAGTTTCCTCAACCAAACCAAATTGCTTTCAAGTTCTGCCTTCTACAAAACACCAGGTCAGGAACACAATTCAGCCAAGCTCTTTGCCAGCACCTCCAGGATAAAATTAGATTTCTGACAGTGGCATTCAAGGCCCTGATCAAGGGCTTGCTTTTTTTAAGATGTTCGATCTCAATCCTCCAGCATGTCTGGACTCCTACCTTTGATTTGCCACTTTCAGGCATATATGCACTCAGACACCAAGCCGCAGCCTCTGCAGATAAGAACCAGATCCAACCCCTTAGGGACTCAGAGCCTCATCAGGAAGTGTAGACCTATAGAGAAATAACAGTAGCACAGGGATAACTAAGACCAAGGCCACAGAGAGGTTCAAATAAATGAAGCTACGGAATTATGATGCTATGGGAGTTTGGAACAGAACAGTGTCGAGAAAGCAAACATTTCTTTTTGTTCAGTGACAGCAAATTTTCTTAAGGGACAACTCAACTATCTTTGGATCTTTAGAGGTATGAGGAGTGAGTCCCTCCTTCCACTCAGGGGCCTGGCCAAGCCGGGGAGGCTGAAACAGGCTGCCTCATCATGTGGGAAGAATCTATTGATTCTGGGGGCAACACGAAGGGGCCATAAGGAAGCCCAGGGACAGAAAAGAAAAGTGAGAGAAGAAGGGGAGGGGGTCCTGGAAACATGGACGATGTCCAGGGTCCTAGAGAAAACCTGCTTTGAATTCTCTGTGCTGGGAACGGGTTAGGAACTAAGATCAGAGACACCTACTACCCAAGGTTAAATTCGTTGCTCTGCTTTGCTGCACTGCTCCTGCTACCAAGCTCTATTCCCTACCCCCAATTTTAGTACACTTCTGCCACATGGAACTTTTTCCTGTAACTAAAGATGAAAGAAAATCAAGCTCCATTTGTTTTCCAAACTGCTTGTAACAAAGTATCACAAACTGGGTGGCTTAAACAACAGCAGTGTATCACCTTCAGTTAGGTTAGTTTTTTTCTGACGATGGGATAGATGGCCAGGTCCATGCTTCTTGGCTAGCTTCCGGTGATTTGCTGGCAATCTATCGGATTCCTGGCTTGTAGATGTATCACCCTAGTCTCTGCTTTCATGTTCCCATCATGTTCTCCCTGTGTGTACATCTGCCTCTATACAAATTTGCCCTTTTTCTGAGGATACCAGTCCTACTGAATTAAAGACCATCTGAAAGACCTGATTCTAACTTGATCACTTCCGTAACGAAAGTGAAAGTGAAGTCGCTCAGTTGTGTCCAACTCTTTGCGACCCCATAGACTGCAGCCCACCAGGCTCCTCCGACCATAGGATTTTCCAGGCAAGAATACTGGAGTGGGTTGCCATTTTCTTCTCCAGGAGATCGTCCCCACCCAGGGATCCCACTTTGTAGACAGACGCTTTACCGTCTGAGCCACCAGGGAAGTCAACGTGAAAGTGAAAGTCACCGAGTCGTATGTGACTCTTTGAGACCCCATGGACTATACAGTCCATGGAATTCTTCAGGCCAGAATACTGGAGTGGGTAGCCTTTCCCTTCTCCAGGGGATCTTCCTGACCCAGGGATCGAACCCAGGTCTCTTGCATTGCAGGTGGATTCTTTACCAGCTGAGCCACCAGGGAAGCCCATCTGTAATGAACCTGCCTCCACATAAGGTTGCACTATGAGGTACTGAGCGACTGAACTGACTGATGAGGTATTGGAGGTGGTTGTTGTTGTCCAGTTGCTAAGTTGTGTCCAACTCTTTGTGACCCCATGGACTGCAGCATGTGAGGTTCCCTTGTCCTTCACTATCTCCCGGAGTTGGTTCAAAGTCATGTCCATTGAGTCAATGATGCCATCTAACCATCTCATCTTCTGTTACCCCCTTCTCCTTTTGCCTTCAATCTTTTCCAGCATCGGGGTCTTTTCCAATGAGTTGGCTCTTTGTGTCAGGTGGCTGACATATTGGAGCTTCAACATCAGTACTTCCAATGAGTATTCAGGATTGATTTCCTTATGGATTGACTGGTTTGATCTTCTTGATGTCCAAGGGACTCTAACATATTTGGGCAGGGGATGTCACAGAAAGAGATCTAGTTCAACCTATAACAAAGAGCTGTGTTTCATGACTGAATTCTTTCAAGTTGGAGAAACAGCTGGAAAAGGGAGGTATGACCTAGATCAGAAATGTATAAAGCATGAAGTTGAGGCAAGAGGTGACTAAGAAAAGCATAATCCACAACCCAACTCCTCCAGGTTGTTGGGAGTGAGACCACAATATGTATAATGGGGCTTTAGCTAGCCTGTATTTTGGCCACCTCATGTGAAGAGCTGACTCATTGGAAAAGACTCTGATGCTGGGAGGGATTGCGGGCAGGAGAAGAAGGGGATGACAGAGGATGAGATGGCTGGATGGCATCACTGACTGGATGGACATGAGTCTGAGTGAATCCCAGGAGTTGGTGATGGACAGGGAGGCCTGGCATGCTACGATTCATGGGGTCGCAAAGAGAGTCGGACACGACTGAGTGACTGAACTGAACTGAACTGAACTGAGTGTTGTAGAATCTGGAATCACAAAACACACCTCAGAAGACACTCAAGAAAGTGGAGTACAGTTTATTACACCAGAGGGTCCAAGAGGAATCGGTTCCCAACAAGGACCCCAATGATTTTGGAGGATTCGGTTTTATACCCTCTGCTACATGACTCAGAGAAGGCAATGGCAACCCAGTCCAGTACTCTTGCCTGGAAAATCCCTCAGATGGAGGGGCCTGGTAGGCTGCAGTCCATGGGGTCACTACAAGTTGGGACATGATGGAGTGACTTCACTTTCACTTTTCACTTTCATGCATTGAAGAAGGAAATGGCAACCCACTCCAGTGTTCTTGCCTGGGGAATCCCAGGGACGGGGGAGCCCGGTGGGCTGCCGTCTGTGGGGTCGCACAGAGTTGGGACACGACTGAAGCAACTTAGCAGCAGCAGCTACATGACTGGTTATACATTAGTAATTAGTTTTACAACGTACAGGGGTGGAACAATCAACAATTACAACACGCAGGTGCAGGCACTGTTTTAATCTCACCGAGACAACCTGACTTTTACTTTCAATCTTTGTTTGCCATCTGTTAGGAAGGGGTTTCCTGTTTTTTCTTTAATAATGGTTAACAGGGTTCAGGTCCAGTTCTCATCCTGCCTTAAGATGGCTGAGAGTCTAGATAGAATACCTCTTGCCCTCCTCCCAGCACACCAAACAATAGGAACCTAAAGGAAAAGGGTGATCCTACAAGGCTGCAATAATCAGAACCCATCCCCGGCAGTTGACATTTAAGTCTCAGGGAGATTTATTTTCACTTGAAAGTGTAAGGAAGTCTTCATGGAAGACAGGTTTCAAGATGGGTCTTGAAGAGGTAGTTTGCTGTTGTCCAGTTGCTCAGTCATGTCTGACTCTTTACGACCCCATGGCCTGCAGCATGCCAGGCTTCCCCATCCTTCACCAATTACCAGTCCTTCACCATCTCCCATCTCCCATTTTCACCATGTCCATTGAGTTGGTGATGCCATCCAACCATCTCATTCTCTGTCGTCCCCTTCTCTTCCTGCCTTCAATCTTTCCCAGCATCAGTACAGGGGTGGAACAATCAACAATTACAACACGCAGGTGCAGGCACTGTTTTAATCTCACCGAGACAACCTGACTTTTACTTTCAATCTTTGTTTGCCATCTGTTAGGAAGGGGTTTCCTGTTTTTTCTTTAATAATGGTTAACAGGGTTCAGGTCCAGTTCTCATCCTGCCTTAAGATGGCTGAGAGTCTAGATAGAATACCTCTTGCCCTCCTCCCAGCACACCAAACAATAGGAACCTAAAGGAAAAGGGTGATCCTACAAGGCTGCAATAATCAGAACCCATCCCCGGCAGTTGACATTTAAGTCTCAGGGAGATTTATTTTCACTTGAAAGTGTAAGGAAGTCTTCATGGAAGACAGGTTTCAAGATGGGTCTTGAAGAGGTAGTTTGCTGTTGTCCAGTTGCTCAGTCATGTCTGACTCTTTACGACCCCATGGCCTGCAGCATGCCAGGCTTCCCCATCCTTCACCAATTACCAGTCCTTCACCATCTCCCATCTCCCATTTTCACCATGTCCATTGAGTTGGTGATGCCATCCAACCATCTCATTCTCTGTCGTCCCCTTCTCTTCCTGCCTTCAATCTTTCCCAGCATCAAGGTCTTTTCCAATGAGTCAACTCTTCACATCAGGTGGCCTAAGTATTGGAGCTTCAGCATCAGTCTTCCAGTGAATAATCAGGGTGGACATTTTAGAGGAGGAAAAAAATAATTTTCCTTTTCTACTCTTCTAAGTTCTCAGCTGGGGCCCCTGAAACAAAAGACAGATTAACAAGAGAAAAACAGAAGTTTATCACATAAACTGGCATCTGGTCCCATCACTTCATGGCAAATAGATGGGAAAACAGTGGAAACAGTGGCTGACTTTATTTTGGGGGGCTCCAAAATCACTGCAGATGGTGACTGCAGCCATGAAATTAAAAGATGCTTACTCCTTGGAAGGAAAGTTATCACCAACCTAGACAGCATATTAAAAGGGAGAGACATTACTTTGTCAACAAAGGTCTGTCTAGTCAAGGCTATGGTTTTTCCAGTAGTCATGTGTGGATGTGAGAGTTGGACTATAAAGAAAGCTGAGCGCCGAAGAATTGATGCTTCTAAACTGTGGTGTTGGAGAAGACTCTTGAGAGTCTCTTGGACTGCAAGGACATCCAACCAGTCCATCCTAAAGGAGATCAGTCCTGAGTGTTCATTGGAAGGACTGATGTTGAAGTTGAAACTCCAATACTTTGGCCACCTGATGCGAAGAGCTGACTCATTTGAAAAGACCTTGATGCTGGGAAAGATTGAGGGCAGGAGGAGAAGGGGCCGATAGAGGATGAGATGGCTGGATGGCATCACCGACTCAATGGACATGAGTTTGGATAAACTCCGGGAGTTGGTGATGGACAGAGAGGCCTGGCATGCTGCGGTTCACGGGGTCACAAAGAGCTGGACACGACTGAGTGACTGAACTGAACTGAACTAAACTGTGTACATAGAAGATATGTAGGGGAAAATGAGTAACACTCAGAGGTGACTCAAAATTCAGGCTTAAATCCCATCTTCTGCTCCAGAGAAAAAAGAGGAAGATGTGAAGAGGCTGATTATGGGAGGTAAACAAGAGGAAGCTTTGTCACACAGACTTAAGGCATGCCTTCTCTGCAGGAAAGAGTTTCTTGTGATTTTGTCATCCTTTCCTTCCTGGTACAGAGAGGAAGGCATCCTTACAAATGAAGACTTCCTTTATAAAGGTATGTTTCTCTTACAAAAAGGTAACTTCTGTTTTCAGAGATTTTCCTATGTCTGCTCTTCCTCAAAATAATCAGTCCAAAACACAGCTGACCTTTGAACAACATGGGTTTGAACTGCACAGGTCCACTTATCTGCTAATCTATTTCATTGTAGTACTGCACAACCCAAGGTTGGTTAAATCCACAGATGTGGAACCTCAGATACAGAAGGTTTACTCTAAATTATACCCAATTTTCAACTATGTGGAGTGTTGGTTCTTCTAGGCCCTGTGTTGTTCAAGGTTCAACCAACTGTAATTATTATGCTAAAGAGGCATATTTTGGAGTAGAATTTTCTGCTACAGTTTTCCCCCCTTTTGTTTTTTTTCTAATTAATTTTTATTGAAGTATAGTTGCTTTACCTATGTTTGTGTTCATTTCTACTGTACAGAAAAATAAATACATATACATATATCCCCCACCTTTTGGACTTCCTTCCTATTCTGGTCACTGTTCCATTCAGGTCATTTCCTATTCAGGTCACCTTCCCATTCAGAGCATTAAGTAGAGTTCCCCATGCTGTGCAGTACGCTCTCATTAGTTACTTATTTTACGTTGCTTTTGTTCAAACACTGTCCTGTCTGACTCTTTGCAACTTCATGCACTGCAGCACATCAAGCTCCTCTGTCCTGCACTTTCTCCCAGAGTTCATTCAAACTCTTGTCCATTGAGTCAGTGATATCATCCAACCATCTTATCCTCTGCCACTCCTTTCTCCTTCTGCACTCAATCCTTCCCAGCATGGGGGTCTTTTCCAATGAGTGGGCTGCTCACATCAGGTGGCCAAAGTATTGGAGCTTCAGCTTCAGCTTCAGCATCACTCCTTCCAATGAATATTCAGGACTGATTTCCTTTAGGATGGACTGGTTGGATCTCCATAGAATCAAAAGTGTATATGTATCAATCCCAATCTCGCAAGTCCTCCCATCCCTCCCCCTTTCCCCCTGGTGTCCCTACATTTGTTCTCTACATCTATGTATCTATTTCTGCTTTGCAAATGAGATCACCTATACCACTTTTCTAGATTTTACATATATGTGTTAATACCGGATATTTGCTTTACTCTTTCTGAATTTACTTCACTCTGTATGACTCTTCACTCTGTGTGGATTCTCCAGGTCCATCTAAGTCTCTACGAATGACTTCATTTCATGCTTTTTTATGGCTGAGTAATATTCCATTGTGTACATGTACCATATCTTTATCCATTCTTCTGTTGGTAGATGTTTAGGTTGGTTGCTTTCCTGGCTAATTATATAGTGCTGCTATGAACACTGGGGTGCATGTATCTTTTTGAATTATGGTTTTCTCTGAGTATATGCCCAGCATATATTGCTGGGTCACAAGGGAGTTCTGTTTTTAGAATCGCCATACTGTTTTAAGGAGCCTCCATACTGTTCTTCATAGTGGTTGTGTCAATTTGCATTCCCACCAACTGCGCATGAGGATTTCCTTTTCTGTACACCCTCTCCAGTATTTATCGTTTGTAGATTTTTGATGATGGCCATTATGACCAGTGTGAGGTGATACCTTATTGCAGTTTTGATTTTCCTGACACCTTTTAACATGCACCCGTGCCTCTGGTTCACACTCTTCTGGAATAGACTGTGCCTTTTGTGCAGCTTTAACCTGACCCTCCTTCCAAAGTCCACTCTTAGTTGGATGTCCTATTCAATGTCCAGCCACTTGCAAACCTCCAGAGACCAGCCCAAATCTTTGACATGTCTTCCACCTACTTTATCACTGATAGCCTGGCTCTTTGTTTGTTTCCAGCCATAACTTGTACAGGCACAACTCCGAGATGTTGTGGTTTCAGTTCCAGACCCTTTCCAAAAAAGTAAATATGCTACTGAATATTTGATTTCCCAGTGCAACTAAAAGGTGTGTTTATGCTGCACCATAGTCTATTAAGTGTGCAATACCATTATGTCTAAAGGATATACCATAATTTTAAAATAATGCTGATGAGAAAACAACGCTACAGACTTGCTCAGTGCAGGGTTGCCACCAACCTTCAACTGATAAAAAAAAAAAAGCAATATCTGGCAATCACAATGAAACAAGGTCTGCCTGTACTATGATTATCTGACAATGGTTAAATTCTATCTTGCCAAGTCATTATAAACTTCTAGAAATCTACGTACCTCAGCATGTAACATACCATCTGTTACACAGAAGACACTCAGTAAATACTTGTTAATTACTTCCTAAAATTGCCTATAAATCTATTGGCTTATGAGGTCTTAGTGGCCCACTCCTGAACAGCCCATGGAACCCCATTCCTGCCCAATCAAGGCCATAAATATTCTGAAGGTCAAATGAGCTCAACTCGGAAGCCAGAGAATGGATTCGTTGTTTGACTCAAAGTGAAATTGCAAACAAGACTTTGGAGCTTCAAAGAGAAACCAAATGTTCTTTTATCAGAAATTTCTAGGCCAGGTTTCAGAGGCCCAGAGGATCAGAAGAAGGAGCATTGAAAGGCTCGCCGGGTCGACCAGGTAAGACATCTATGACTCCCTCTTCTTGGTCCTCACAGAAGCTGGACCATACTAGGGGAGACGTGGGGCTTAGACGGGCGCTGAGTAGGGTCTCTGAGGAAACGCCATAAGTCAGGGATCTGTATACGATGTATATACCTTTTTATAAGAGCATTTAAGATAAGCCAGCGCAGTCCACAGAGACAGAATTTGCAACCACCTAACCTTGGAGATGCAGAGTCTGGCCAGCTAATGAGCTAAGTGAAGAAACAGAACAGATTTCAGAGATAGTTCATATCTCTGTGTGAACCCAGATATCTTAAGATAGAAGGTGGGAAACCCCACAGGACATCTCCATTTCCCCACTCCCTGAGTCCAGCTGTAATTAAAGTGTGATCAGGTATAGGACGGATCTAGAACTGATGGAAAGGCTCCTAAAGAACCCCTCCCTTGTTCCTGACAGCAGCGGGGACTAAAGGGGTCTCGGGAGAGTCTATCACAAGATCCAGCTGCCTCTGCCAGTTACCAGGTTTATAGTTGTATTATTTATCACACAGTAAGAAGAAAGTCTGTTCTAAAAAAGAGAGACAAATGTAATCCATTCTCTCATATCATGTAGCAGATTGTAACATTCTGTGTGGTATCCATTATGAAAATTGAAGGCAGACAGACCAGAGTTCAAATCTCAGCTTTGGCATTTCCTAGCTGTGTGTTCCGGGGAAGGCAATGGCACCCCACCCCAGTACTCTTGCCTGGAAAATCCAATGGACGGAGTAGCCTGGTGGGCTGCAGTCCATGGGGTCGCTAACAGTCGGACAGACTGAGCGACTTCACTTTCACTTTTCTCTTTCATGCATTGGAGAAGGGAATGGCAACCCACTCCAGTATTCTTGCCTGGAGGATCCCAGGGATGGGGGAGCCTGGTGGGCTGCCGTCTATGGGGTCACACAGAGTCGGACACGACTGAAGTGACTTAGCAGCAGCAGCAGCTGTGTGTTCATGACCTGAGTTACTTAACCTCAGTTACTTTGTCTGCAAAATGCTCACAGCAGTGATATATAGCTGGAGGAATTGCCTGATGCCTACAGGGCTGTGGAGTCTAAACACTGATGCATGCTGTAGTTGTTATTATAAACCACCCTTACAGGAAACCTAAAGTTCCTGCGAGAAACCAAGGGGTAAATCAAGGTCAAGGCAGAAGTGGCCCACGCTCCATACGTCCATCTCAGTTGACACTGCCAAATATTCTGCCACTCCTATGTCACCTGGCAGAGAGAGCATTCTTATTGAAAAATTAAAAAAAAAAATAGTCAAAAGAAGATAGCAGTCAGAAAGAATAAATTCGAGTCTCAAATCCATTTATCCACAAGCAAGTTATTTCACTTTCAAAGACTTCGTCTCCCTGTTTGCAGGGATGCAGGTAGGATCAAAAATAGTGGGAGAAAAAAGAAAAAGGACAAATACTTTTTAAAAAGAAAAAAAAAGTGAGGGGACACAGTGAGTAACTGAACTGTCAGTTGACAGACCAGTGAAAGCTGTTGCTCTTATGGGAGAATTGGAGAGACCAGCTAGATTTTTTAAATTAGTTATTATTATTTTTTAATATTTATTTGGCTGCTTCAGACAGCCCACTGTCTCAGCTGCTCGAGGACATATGAGATCTTGCAAAGTGGATTCTTAACCACTGGACCACCAGGGAAGTCCCTAGATTTTAAAATAAGAAAAAATTTGGGAATTTCTTAGAATTCTATATAGTTTATATTTTTACCTGTTGGGGTCCAAGAGAAAGGAATTAAACCAAGAAGGAGATGTGTAGGACATTTATATACCACCAAGGTTCTCAAACTTCACCAGCCTCAGAGTCACCTGGAGAGTAAGTTAAAACAGATGGCTGCAAATGGCACAATTTCGTTCTTTTTATGGCTGAGTAATATTCAATTGTATATATGTACCACATCTGCTTTATCCATTCAGCTGTTGATGGACATTTAGGTTGCTTCCATGTCCTGGCTACTGTAATAAGTGCTGTAATGAATATTGGGGTGTATGTACATCCGAATGTGAATGTACTTAGTGCCACTGAACTGTACAATTAAATATCTTAAAATAGTTAAAATAGTATGTTTTATATTATATATCTTTTACCACAATTAAAAAAAAAAAACAGACAGCTGGTCCCCACACTTGGGGGGTTCTTATTTAGTGAAAGTGAAATCGCTCAGTCATGTCCGACTCTTTGAGAACGCATGAACTGTAGCCTACCAGGCTCCTCCATCCATGGAAATTTCCAGGCAAGAGTACTAGAGTGGGTTGTCATTTTCTTCTGCAGAGGATCTTCCTGACCCAGGGATCCAACCCACGTCTCCCAAATTGCAGGCAGACGCTTTACCATCTGAATCACCAGGGAAGCCCTTCTTATTTAGTAGGTCTAGGCAGAGGATCAGCAGTCATGTATGGATGTGAGAGTTGGACCATAAAGAAAGCTGAGCACTGAAGAACTGATGCTTTTGAACTGTGGTGTTGGAGAAGACTTTCGAGAGTCCCTTGGAATCAAACCAGTCAATCCTAAAGGAAATCAGTCCTGAATATTCATTGGAAGGACTGATGCTGAAGCTGAAGCTCCAGTGCTTTGGCCACCTGATGTGAGGAGCTGACTCACTGGAAAAGACCCTGATGCTGGGAAATATTGAAGGCAGGAGGAGAAGGGGATGACAGAAAATGAGATGGTTGGATGGCATCGCCAGATCAATGGACATAAGTTTGAGCAGGCTCTGGGAGTTGGTGATGGACAGGGAAGCCTGGCGTGCTGCAGTCCATGGGGGTCACAAAGAGTTGGACTGAACTGACTGAACTGAACTGAGGCAGAGGACCGAGAATCTACATTTCTAATAAGTTCCCAAGTGAAACAGTCTCCTGTCCAGAGAAATGAGATGGTTGGATGGCATCGCCAGATCAATGGACATAAGTTTGAGCAGGCTCTGGGAGTTGGTGATGGACAGGGAAGCCTGGCGTGCTGCAGTCCATGGGGGTCACAAAGAGTTGGACTGAACTGACTGAACTGAACTGAGGCAGAGGACCGAGAATCTACATTTCTAATAAGTTCCCAAGTGAAACAGTCTCCTGTCCAGAGACCACACTTTAGATCCATGGCTGCAGGTACTGAAAATGAGTTTGAGATCAATGAAGAAAAATGTTCAAAACAAAGGCCCTTCTCCAAGAACGGTCTCTGGTGGTGGTAGTGGTGGTTTAAATCACTAAGTCATCTCTGACTCTTACAAGCCCATGAACTATAGCCTGTCAGGCTCCTCTGTCCATAGGATTTTCCAGACAAGAATGGAGTGGATTGCCATTTCCTCCTCCAGGGGATCTTCCCAACCCAGGGATCAAATCTGTCTCCTGCATTGCAGGCGTATTCTTTACTGCTGAACCATCAGGGAAGACCAAGGATGGTGTCTACTCATCAACAAAGAGATGTTAAGTATGTCCTCTGTGCCAGGCTCTGTGCGGGAAAGTTTCTCGCTTAATCCTGACAACACCCTCTGAGAAAGGTGTTATTATGATCTACCTGTCAGAGATAAGGAAACTGAAGCCTAAAGAACTCATACAACTTGATCAAGGTCATGTAACTAGTAAATGAAGGGACTGGGAAAAAGACCTAAGGATGTCTGAACTCTTAGCCTTGATGCTGTCTTGCCTTTGAGCTGATTTTTTAGCTTATTAATATTAAATAGTGCCAATTAATTAGCCAGCCAAACCCAGGTTGGTCACTGATAGTTTGGAGTGTTTCTCTCCTTCTGGAAGCAGTTAGGATCATGGTGGGGTGGGATGTGATGGAATTCATTTTGTAAGTGCGTAGAGGCACCTTCTATTGGGCAGAAAACTCCGTGGTAGTAGACTTCTGGAATCTGCTGTTTTCGTTCAGTCATGTGTGGCTCGTTGCAATCCTAGTACGCTAGGCTCCTCTCTCCTCCCCTGTCTCCTTGCTCAATTTATGCCCATTGAGTCGGTGATGCTAGCTGGAATCTAGTAACTGTAGGATTCAGTTTCTTGCCAGCAGGGAGTGTATCATTTAGGTGGAGAGAAAAGATCAGCAGCTCCAATAATTAACATTAACAGTTAATATCAACATTAATGATATAAGGGACCTTTTCTCTCACCTGAATGGGAAACCTTTCCACCTGTCAGTGTCTTCAGAGTCTGAAGCTACTCGTCTGCCGCCACCCATGGCGTACTTGCTCATCAGCACAGATAATGAAGAAATTCTCCAAGCCTCTCAGCTTATTGGGGCCTCTCAGGTGGCGCTAGTGGTAAAGAGCCTGCCTGCCAATGCAGGAGACATAAGACACACGGGTTTGATCCTTGGGTCAGGAAGATTCCCTTGGAGGAGAGCATGGCAACCCACTCCAGTATCCTTGCCTAGAGAATCCTGTGGACAGAGGAGCCTGGCAGGCTACAGTCCATAGAGTGACAAAGAGTCAGAAATGACTGAAGAGACTCAGCAGGCACTCAGCTTATCAGGGGTCAAATCATGGTGAGATCCAAGTTTCACTTCAAGCCCTTCCCTTCACAACAGTCTCTAACGCTCAGGACTCAGTTGTAACTACATGCTATTAAGGGTGTGGCCACTATCATAATACCCAGTACCTTGGCCCATAATGGTTTAAACCCAGATAAATAGAAATAAGCAAAACTCCTGCATGGTCCTAACCACAACACCAACTGGGACATGACTCATGAGATGTAAAAGATGACTCTTCACAGTCTCACGGAGTCCATGGTCCCTCCTGGGAAGATAGCTGGCCAGAGATAGTCTTGTTTTCCACTCCAAAACCAATTAATGTTGACAAGTGAAGCGAAAGTGTTAGGTGCTCAGTCATGTCTGACTCTTTGCAAGCCCAAGGACTATAGCCCACCAGGCTCCTCTGTCCATGGAACTGTCCAGATAAGAATACTGGAGTGGGTAACCCATTCCCTTCCTCAGGGGATCTTCCCAACCCAGGGATTGAACCGGGTCTCCTGCATTACAGGCAGATTCTTTACTGTCTAAGCCACTAGGGAAAAGTCATACACAAATTAGCTTCATTAGATTAAACCCATAACTAGTTATAAACTAGTTACAGATTTCAAAAGGCTGAGAGTACAGCTGGAGATAATGAGAACTTGAATAGAAAGTAAAAAATCATTAGGATCCAAGGTGTTTCCTTCTCTTTGTCTCTCTATTTCTGTCCCTTTCCCACCACCTGCTTCTTCATCTATTTCTCCCCACCCCTCAGCCCTGCTATAATATCAGCTTCATTCTTTTCATTCTAACTGACTTTCTCTACTACCCCTACACATGACACAACTGTGACCCTCTCCAGCTCTGCATAAATCCCTCAACCCGAAATGGTTCTCGGGTCCAGTTCCACATTCCCAAGATTGGAAAGTTCTAGGCCCAGTTGAGGTCCCTTGTCCACCCCTAGGCCATCAGCTGTGGCCAGGGCAGGGGAGAGGATGGCGAGGTCACATCCAATCACTCAGATATTTAAGGCAGCAGATTGAAATATTGACCTCAGGATTCTAAACAAACCCACTGCCTCAGCTGTAAACAAGACTCTATAGGGATAAGGGGCCCCAGGTAACCTAGTCTTGCAAATCCAAACCTCAAAGAAACCAAAAAACCAACAACCAACATGTCCCAAAGAACACAGGCTACAAGGAAGGGAAGGAGATCATTCTGTATAATACCATGCTAGATGATTCCGATGTTTTTATTTTTGGTGATTTTTATTTTAATGAAGATGAATCTAAAGATAAGGATGGGGTCAGATGCAGCACATACTAATTTTCTCAGAGGAGGAAAATGCACCTTCTTACCTGTTTTGCAGCACTTGAGCATCATGACGGAGCAGGGAGTTGGAGTCAACGCTGTGCCTGGTGTTATGGCACCAAGTAACGTGTACATGATCCAGGCCAGGGATCCTGTGGCTCCTGGGAGCAAGGGGCAGCCTGTGGGAATGGCCACTTACTTACCATCCAGAGTGACCGAGAGTGACGCAGGAAGAGCGAACTTACAGACGCCACACGTAGTGATCCAGAATCCAGCGGAAGTGAACCCCACACAGGGTCCGCCCATTGTGCTTCAGCATCCGGCAGCAGTGGCCAGTTTGCAGACCCCACCTGGGGAGATCCAGTACTCACTGAGAACCACAGACCCCCAAACCCTGCCTGGAGGCCCTCAGAATCCCCCCACATGTGCCCCTGGGCCGATGTATACCTCCAACCAATTCCAATGGAACATGCCGTTTGGATCCTTTTATACGTTCGATCCCAAGAAATTCATAAAGGACGAGGTCAGGACACTGGGGGTGAGTGTGATCTCTCTCTCTCCAGTTTGGGTCCCTTCATGAGCCCGGCTGTAATGAGTGCATTTGGATAAGGAACGGAATGGATTTAGAGGGCAGAGGACACAAATGTAGGTGGCAGCTTCTGGAGGCTGGGTCAGGACGACCCCGCAGAGGCCAGTCTCTCCCTTGTTTTTGTCCAGAAACCATCCTTGAAGACCTAGGAGGGGCTGTTGTAACTACAGTACCTTCTGGTAATTCCCACAGGACATGCATAAATTGTCCTGGTGCTTGAAGAGTACGAACTGGCCAGCTCTCCCGAGAGGACCCAACCACCTGCTGGGGGCAGGAGGATAGATAGGACAAGCTCACACACACCCCAGCCCACCCCTCCTTGTCGATCCTTCAGGGACAGATAAACCAGTGTACTGCACCAAGAGCAAGGTATTGTTTGCCTCCTAAACTTATCCAAATCTAATCTTGGATTAACTTCTATAAAACACTGCCAGCAAAAATAACCAGTCTATAATAGGAATAGAAAAAGGTTTTATTTGAGCCAGACTGAGGTGTGTAGCCCAGAAGACAGCTTCTCAGATAACTCTGAGAAACTGCTCTGGAGAAGTAGGGTGGTCAGCAGTTTTATATCTCATTGGATCAAGTGTACAATTCTTGAAGTTTTCAAAAAAAAAAAAAACAGATCAACATGTACACAGGGAGTCAGTGTGGCCTTTGCACCTGGAGGTAAGTGTTAGCCATCAGTCGTGTCTGACTCTTTACAACATTATGGACTGTAGCCCGCCAGGCTCCTCTATCCGTGGAATTCTCCAGGCAAGAATACTGGCATGGGTTGCCATTCCTGTCTCTAGCAGATCTTCTGGACCCAGGGATCTAACCCACATGTCCTGCATTGGCAGGCAGATTCTTTACCATCTGAGCCAACGCACCTGGGAAGGGAGGCTTATCACTGAAGGAGCACACCAGCGCTGGCATCCCAGGAAGGGAGGTATTTCATCTCTCTTCGTCTTTTTTATGGCTGTGCCAGGTCTTAGTTGCAGCTTGTTGGATCTTTTTTTCAGTTGTGGCATGTGGTATCTAGTTCCCTGACGAGGGATCAGACCCTGGGCCCCTTGCATTGGGAGCACAGAGTCTTAGCCACTAGACCACCACGGAAGTCCCAAAATTTCCCAGGTGAATTTTTTTAGAGTGGGATCAATGTGCATAGCTTCCAGGGTCGTAGTCCCTGACCAGGGATTGAACTCACACCCTCATCAGTGAAAGCGTAGAGCCTTAACCACTGGATGAGCAGAGAATTCCTAATATTTATTTAACGTAGACATTCTTTACTTTTGGTAAATATGCCCTTTTCTTTAATAATTAAAGCATATGTACAATGGAGGTTTGATAGGCCACAAACAGGCTGTTTTAGTCAGCATTATGTGTATAAACCAGAATGACTTCCCCAAACCTCAGTATGGGAAATTTTCTTTTATCAACAGTATCAGAAATAGAAATCCTGGTCACAGGCAGAAAATGAGATTATAAATGTGTGTGGAAAACCTTCAATAGGTGAAGATATTATATGATATTATGTAGTAGTTATAATTTCATGTTATGATTACTTTCCTTATTAATACTGGACAAATGCTTGTTAACTTTGGGTTCCAATTACTTTAAAGTCTTTCGAAAGAATTATTCTGAGTTAGAGCAAATGCCTGGGGAACCTGATCAAACACAGAGAAAGACCAAAAACATGGACTCCCTTTAGTGAACTACAGTTCATTTGGGAGAAGCTATGCCTTTATCTTAAGATAAAGTGGGCACACAGACAAGATCAAGCATGTTATTTGATGAAGCAGCTGACATGAAACCCAGATCTGTACACTAAGCTTTAGACTCATTGAGCGTGAGAGCTGACGCATCTGTTCAACACTGATCACTTGACCCCTGAGCAACCTGAGGCCTGAAGAAGTCAAGTGTCACCCCAAGTCCTCAGGTATGGCAAGTGCTGCAGGATCCCCAAATAGGAGGTATTTTGTCCTGAATGTGGGGGTGTCAGTAAAAGGATGTATTTGGCCATCAAAAGAAAGATGGGATTCCACTAGGATGAGGGTGAAGCCAGTACCTTTCAGACAGAAGTGGAGGAAAAGCAGGTGGGAAGGAGGGACAGCACAGGCTTGCAGGCACTGAGGCTCCCACAGCAGGGAATACACAGGGGTGGGGCCTAGGAAAGGTGTGGGTGGAGGGCTTGCAAACACCTCCAAAGTGGCAGGCCTTACCTATAAGCTTTATGGGCACTTAAAAGAAAAAAGAAAAGAAAAAAATTTGGCCATGCCTTGTGACACATGGGATCTTAGTTCCCTAACCAGGGATTGAACCTGTGCCCCCTGCATTGAAAAGCAGAGTCTTAACCACTGTATTGCCAGGGAAGTCTCCATAGGGCCCTCTTTCTAATCTCTGCAACCAGTGGTTCCTAATCGTTTTTGGCACCAGGGACCGGTTTCCTGAAAGAGTTTTTCCACAGGTGGGGTGGGGAGAATGTAGAAAGCAATGGCACCCCACTCCAGTACTCTTGCCTGGAAATTCCCATGGACAGAGGAGACTGGTAAGCGGCAGTCCATGGGGTCGCTAAGAGTTGGACACGATGGAGTGACTTCACTTTCACTTTTCACTTTCATGCATTGGAGAAGGAAATGGCAACCCACTCCAGTGTTCTTGCCTGGAGAATCCCAGGGACAGGGGAGCCTGGGGGGCTGCCGTCTGTGGAGTCGCACAGAGTCGGACTTGACTGAAGCGACTTAGCTGCAGCAGCAGCAGCAGGGTGGGGGGAATGGTTTCAGGATGAGCATTATATTTCAAGAGCATTATGTTTATTGTACTCTTGATTTCTGTTATTGTTACATCAGCTCCACCTCAGATCATTAGGCATTAGACTCTGGAGTTTGGGGAACCCTGTCTACAGCAACTCCGCAAGCCAGATATGGTCATCCCAGTCTTAGGGAGAGACACAGAGAGGGTGCTTGCCTGAGGCCACGCAGCTGGTGAGTGCCAGAGCCAAGATTCAAGCCTGTCTGGTTTGCTGCCAAAGCCCCCACCCAGGCATCTTCTCTGGAAGCCTGAGTCCAAAGGGAAAGTCATCCTGACCTGTTCTACCCCCACCCCTCCACCTTCTGTTTATGTCCATGGCCCTCAATTCTGAGTGTACATTGGCAGCATCTGTGGAGCTTCAAAACAACACCTTGACATGGACCCCACCCTGAGAGATTTTGGCCCCAACAGCAGTCATACTCAGGGATTCTGGGGTATAGTCTGGGCTGCTGAGGGAGCTACAGTCCCATAGGCCCCCAGCTCTGCTCTTTCTCACGATGCCTTGTCCTCCCCGCAGGCCATCCAGATTCTCATCGGCCTGACTCACATCTTCACTGCCATCAATCCTTCACTGTATTGGGGAAACTCTTATTCCGCGATATCAGGGTACCTGGTCTGGGGAGGAGTATTCGTGAGTACAAGGCCCTGTGGCCTCCTTCTGGGTTCTGAGTTACCAGACCGGGATGGGGGAGCAAAGGAAGAAAGAGCCTGGAATGCACTCCCATTAATAGGGCCCTGGGAGCCCGGAGCCAGCCACCTAAGACTGTAGGTGCAGGACAGGGTTAAGGACCCGGCCCAGACCCCATGCCCCAGCAACGTGCCCCCTGCCTCTAAGGAACTTTCAGCTACTCACAAGCCAATCACATGCTTTAATTATTCCACCCTCTTGGAATTTGATGTAAATGTAAATATGCAAATCGTGTATAACCCCACCCTTATTCTCCCATGCCCTGTTGCTGGGAAGGATTGAAGGCAAATGGAGAAGAGGGCAGCAGACAATGAGATGGTTAGACAGCATCATCGACTCAATGGATATAGAACTTGAGCAAACTCCAGGAGAGAGTGAAGGACAGGGGAGCCATGTTGCAGTCCATGGGGTCGCAAAGAATCAGACACGACTTAGCAACCAAACAACAACTACAGGATCACATGCTGCTGCTGCTAAGTCGCTTCAGCCGTGTCCGACTCTGTGCGACCCCATAGACGGCAGCCCCCCAGGCTCCCCCGTCCCTGGGATTCTCCAGGCAAGAACACTGGAGTGGGTTGCCATTTCCTTCTCCACAGGATCACATGACCCTCTTGTAGATAGAAGGAGCAGGGTCTGTTTGTTCATGTCCATGTGCCAGATGAGAAGACTGGGGGCTCAGAGAGGTTAGGCAAGATGACTACAGGCTCACAGCCAGGAAGGGTTGGAAGAATGTCTTGATGGAGCCCAGGCCCCCTCGGTTCAGGGCTCTCATAACTGGACCAAGTTCTTCCTGCCTCTGGGTTCACACATCTGTCACCAGCCTCGCAGCATCTAGGGCCAGTTAGGACCCCCAGGCTGGAGCAGTAGCTTGCCGAGGGTCACAGCAAGGTGAGTTAGGAGCAAGAGTAGGTCTCCCGTCTCCTAGCAGAAGCCTAGGTCTCCCGTCTCCCAGCCCCAAGGCTCTGCTCACCCTGCTACCTTGTCCCTGCTTTTCCAAGGTCACAGTCGAGAATAGGGTGGTGGGAGGCCAGATGATCCATGAGTTTGGGCGATGCCTGTGCCCAGGCAGTGGGCCCAATGGGGACCAGACCCAAAAATGAGATGTCTAGTATCCTGAAACAAAATTTAGGCTTTTAGGGGAAAAGATTTTAACCTAGACACAGAGGAGTTCAGGTATTGTGGTATCTAACCATTGGGATAGTGAAAATGTTGAGAGGAGGTAAACAGACATGCCCATCTTAAGAAACAAGGTATGTAAGCCTTAAAGACTCAGAGCTACACCTCTGAATGGACTGCGGTCTTTTCAATACACTGTACAACTGCTCCTACTCCATTTTGTCTGTGCAGTTTATCATCTCTGGCTCGCTCTCAGTGGAGGCTGAAAAGAACCGCAGTTCTTGCATGGTGAGTTGTAATTCCATCTTTCATCATCCTTCAATGTTAGAATGTGACTCTCTCCAGGGGGAAGGGGCCTCCCAGTAGCCTCCCAGCGTGGCCTGGTCCTGGCCCCAGGGTTCAGAGCTCTTACATACCTTATTTCAGTCAGTCCTCACAGGCCTACAAAGTTCTGTGATCCTCATTCTACAGAAGAGGAAACTGAGTCACAGAAAGGTCGGGTGACTGGACTTAAGATCACATAGCGGGAATGTGGCCAAGCCAGGGTTTAAGCCCAGAGCCCTCTGATCCCAGCAGTGTGCCTTTACCTATTGTATGTAACTACCCAAACACTTGGCATTTTGGCAAATGGCCAGTAGTCACAGCACCATGACCTTGGGGTGTTCTGAATTAAGCAGAAGGTCAGGTAGAGGCCAAGTGGAAATGTGTGTACATTTCAGCCACCTCTTTAAGGCACTTCCTGCCCTCCCCTTTGGCTAGACCTAGAAAAATGAGGGGAGAATGTGCCTTGAACAGTTCAGAGTTCAAACCATAGGACACAGGACCCAGAATTCCCTTGCACCATCAGAATGTCATCCTCTGTCTCCACAGCCAGAGATACACTGTGCATGTTTTTATTTTTGTTGCGGCCTCTAAGAAGCTTAGGGATAAATGTAGAGCGTCTAAGGGCCCTCCTCTCATCCCTGGCTCCAAGTCCTTGCCCCTCTCCATGTTCTCCAAAGGGCTTCTTGTCTCTTTTGCCTTTTCAACCAAAAAGCCATGGGTTAGCTAAGGGGCTGGGTTGTCCCACGCAGGGTTTCCAATTACCAGTCCTTTGTCTGCAAGGCAAATGTCTGCTGCCCCTCAGTCTGCCTTACTCCATCCCCTTCAACGGGATTAAGACCCTCTTCCCCAGGCCCCCCAACATCAGCTGAGCTCACAGTGCTCCTTAATCGCCTAACAAAAGTGTATCAAACTCTTGTCCCACATCTTCTGGGAAATCCAATGACCTCTCCGAGATGCCTACCAGTTCCTGGGGGGCTCCCAGGCCCCCGTGGTTCTGATGATTGACTTCCAGTTGAAGTGTCTCCTTCCATTTCTACTCTGCTTGCCAGCCTTCCCAGCCTCACCCCACAGGTGGACTCAGCCCTTCCCTCCCCATCTCCATCCCCATGAACCAACCCCCCAGGGGAGGCAGTTGAGCAGGGAACATCGTGAGTGATTGGAGGATTTCAGCAGCCCGACACTGGGCAGCAGAGCCCTTAAAATGGAGTACTAGACTTCCTGGTTCTGAAAACCCTCCCCAGCCAATCCTGCCAGCCCAGAGTCCAGCTCCCTCTAGCAGGACCGGAACTTTCCTCTCCCTTCTCTCAAGGCAATCCTCTAATCCCAATTCATGCCCCCTGCCACCATCACCCCCATCCCTGCTCATTTCTTCCGCAGAGCAACTCTGCATCCTTGCCACCTCTCCTCCCAATCTGGCTTTTGAATCTCATTTCCTGCACCGTCAGCTACTTATGGAGGTATATTCCCAAACAAATACAGCCCCTGCCCCAGGTGGACTCTGCCTATTGAATAAAGAATAATCTTCTCACCTCAGTGAGCTTAGGATTAGCTGGCTTCTCCACAACCCACCTCTTTCCTGCCCAGGCTCCCCTTTCCTCCTACTCCCTGAGAGTCCCCACAAGCCTGGCTTCAGACTCAACTCACCGGTGCCTCTCCCCTGCCCCTTCCAGGTGCATGGCAGCGTCGGCATGAACGTGGTCAGCGCTATCATTTCCCTGGCTGGGATCTTGCTTCTCATCATGGATCTGTGCTTTATGCAGCCGGTGAGCATCCAGACTACCAGCAACCCAGGCTCCTGAAAGATTGGGGAGGCTTGTTTATGAGGTTGTTCCAGAGCAGGAAGGAATCACAGCCAAATTCCACCCTAGTATGACAACCCTAGGTCCTAAAATGTTCAGTCACTCAGACATGTCCTCCTCTTTGCAACCCCATGGACTGCAGCACGCCAGGCTTTCCCATCCTTCACTATCTCCTGGAGCTTGCTCAGACTCACGTCCATTTCGTCGGTGATGCCATCCAACCATCTCACCCTCTGTCGTCCCCTTCTCTTCCTGCCCTCAATCCTTTGCAGCATCATGGTCTTTTCCAATGAGTCAGCTCTTTGCATCAGGTGGCTAAAGTATTGGAGCTTCACCTTCAGCATCAGTCCTTCCAATGAATATTCAGGGTTGACTTCCTTTAGGATGAACGGGTTTGATCTCCTTGCTGCCCAAAGGACTCTCAAGAGTCTTCTCCAGCACCACAGTTCCAAAGCATCCTAAAATGTGTAACCCTCACCAAAACCCCTGACTTCTGAGGCAGGTGAGATAGACCCCATTTTTTAGATGAGAACACTGAGACTCAGAGAGCTGGAGCCAGGTGGCCTCTCCTTGTGCCTGTTCTGTTCCTGCTTGGAGGCAGCAAACGCCAAGGCAAGCAGGTGGGGCAGTAGCCGCACTCAGGCCTCAAGGCCACCTGTCCCCAGGAAGCTGTTGCAGGAGGGACAGCTGGTGGCAAGAACAGGAGGTGCTGCCCCCAGAAGCACATGCTGGAACAGGGATTCAGGAGCAAGTCACTTATTTCAGAGGTTCCCCTAGGAAATACTGGTAGGGGAGAGAATAAGAGGAACAAGGAAAGGAAGGCACAGATAAAGGGTGTCACCAAGCAAGTCACTGCCGGAGCTTAATCCTGCTGGGACTCCAGCAGACAGAGGGGACACTGCCTCAGAGTTGCATCCTGTGCTGAGTGAGGTGCCTGGGGTACTCGCCCACCAGTTCCCACCATCACTGATTGAAAACTACTCCTGGGGGCATCAAATGCCCTGGACTCCGGTCTGCCACACCTGTGCCGGTGTGCTTGTGAGGTGGGTCTCACTTTGGGTTCCCCCTGTAGCTGACTTTTTTTTTGGCTGCGCTGGGTCTCATTGCTAAGTGCGGGTTTTCTCTAATTGCAGCCAGCAAGGGCTCCGCTCTAGTTGCAGAGCATGGACTTCTCATTGCAGTGGCTTCTCTTGCTGCAGAGCACAGGTTCTAGGTCTCAAGGGCTTTGGTAGCTGTGGGACGTGGGCTCTAGAGGACAAGCTCAGTAGTTGTGGCACACGGGCTTAGTTACCCCGAAGCATGTGGAATCTTCCCAGACCTGGGATCAAACCCATGTCTCCTGCATTGGCAGGCAGATTCTTTACCACTGGACCACCAGGGAAGTCCCGGAACTGACTTTGAGACAAGTAGCTTATTTGGGAGAGGAAGCAAATGCCAGCAGAGTGATGAGAAATGGAGTGGGGAAGAGAAGGGACCAGTAAAGATGTGATGTAATCAAGCCGCTTACCCTGAGTGTTGGTTCCTAAACCAGTTCCCGCCCCTGGAGGGCAGGGGGAGACTGGCCAAAGAGGCAGCCATGCCAGACTGGCAGGTGGCAGGTCTAATAAGCCAAGGAACTGATGTATGAGGCTTGTCTTGGGCCGCTGCAAGATGAGTTGACCTCTGCACTGCCCATCAGAATCCTACAAAGGTAATTGCATCCAGTCCAGATGGTCTTAACACCACCTACTCTCAAGGCTGCATCCTCAAAAATGACTCCCACTGCATAAGTGCATTCCAAGGACAGGGGAGGGGTGAAGACCTCCGATTGCCTGGGTCCAGCTGTCAGAGGACTTCCCCCAGATTACCTCATCCAACACTGAGAACTGACCTGGGAAAGCAGTGCAGACACATGCTTCAGTCACGCCCTCCCAGCCCAGGGGTGAGAATGGAGGGTATTTATCCACTAACCCCTGTCAGTCATTGATAGACCGCTGACCTGAAATCCCCCCGGAATTTTGGACCTGTCGTATGAAGAGCAAAGTGGGCTCCAAGGGCCTGAGAAAGCCCCAAGGCAAAGAAACGCAGGTCCGGCAGTTGGAAGCCTGGCTGTCGTGCCCTCAAAGGTACCATGGGGGCGTGTGAGAGGGGCACCCGTAGCATCTGCTCATGGAGCACGCGCCAGAAGGTCTAGGGCTCTCCAGCTGAGGCATGTGGTGCTGCCTAAGATGAGCCCTACAGGCGTGGATGGTCACGGGACAGTCACCCCTGTGACAAAACCCTTCCCATTCCTCTCTGCCCCTAGGTTAACGTGAAGACAATTTCCGGTGGTCTCCTCCCCTTCGCCCTGCTGGAGTTCTGCCTCACCTGTGTGGTCTCGCATTTTGGGTGCCAGGCTACATGTTGGAACCATTTTGTGGTGAGTGCTGGGCCCTGCTCCAGGAATCAGAGAGTGTTCTGGGGGTAGCAGAGGTGACCGGACATTGGGAGAAGTGGGGCCTGAGAGGACATCTCAGTTGGTTCAGGATGTTATAACAAATACACCACAGGCTGCATGGCTTATAATTATTTCTCACAGTCTAGGAGTCTCAGATCAGGGTGCCTGGATGGTCCAGTAGTGGTGAGAACTCTCTTCCTGGCTTTCGGATGGCTGTCTTCTTGTTATAGCTTCCCTATCTTACAGAAAGACAGGGAGAGCTCTCTGGCATCTCTCTCTCTAAGGGCACCAAACCCATTCATGAGAGCTCCCCCCTCAAGACCTGCGAGTGTGCTAAGTCGCTTCAGTTGTGTCTGACTCTTTGCAACCCCATGGATAGTAGCTTGCCAAGCTCCTCTTTCCATGGGATTCTCCAGGCAAGAAAACGGGAGTGGGTTGCCCTGCCCTCCTCCAGGGGATCTTCCAGATCCAGAGAATGAACCCATGTCTCCTGTCTCCTGCATCTGCCGGTGGGTTCTTCACCACCAGTGCCACCTGGGAAGCCCCCTTATGACCTAATTACCTCCCAAAGGCCCTATCTTTGGATACCATCAGATTGAGGGTTAAGATTCTAAAATACAAATATTCAGTCCATCACAAGGAGTGTGTATCTGCGGAGTTTTGCTACAAAATAAACTGCTGGAAAACTCAGCAGCTTAAAACAGCAACCATTTCTTTAGCTCATGATTCTGAGTCTCAGCGTGACCGGTGGGTTTTCTGCTGGCCTCAGATGGACCCACTTGATACCAAAAGCTCAGCTTCTCTATACACTGGTGCTGAATTGAATCTCAGAGACAGAGTTGTGGGTGAAGTAGAAAAGAAAAGCTTTATTATTCTGCCAGGCAAAGGAGGGGCGGGGGGTTGGTGATGGTCACAGTGGCCTAATGCCCTCATCAAAATTGTTGTGTCCCAACTTGGGGAAGATAGTGGGAAGTATTATNCTATACACTGGTGCTGAATTGAATCTCAGAGACAGAGTTGTGGGTGAAGTAGAAAAGAAAAGCTTTATTATTCTGCCAGGCAAAGGAGGGGCGGGGGGTTGGTGATGGTCACAGTGGCCTAATGCCCTCATCAAAATTGTTGTGTCCCAACTTGGGGAAGATAGTGGGAAGTATTATCATAATTGTTCAAAGAGGATGTGATAAGCTTGTGGACGTTCTTTTGATGGGTTGGTGGTAAGGTAGGTAGAAGCCAGCATCATCAACCTTCAGGTCCAACTGGTCTAGGGTCTACATACGTGTGCATGGTACATTATTGTTAATCACTAACTTCTCTCACCTGGTAGGGGTTTCAGTATCTGTAAAATAGCTCAAAGATATTGTGTGTATCCACTGATAGGGAAATAGGACCCTGCCCAAGGCTGCTCTTGACTGTTTTATTTCTCCCTGGTCTTGCATCTCCTCCCGTCTCCTCCCTAATTAACAACTGTTTGAATCTGCCCATTGGAACTCAGGAAACGTTAGGGGACCTGAATGAAGGCTGTTTCCTATAATCAAAGAGATGAGGGACACAGAAAGGCCTAGTGCCCAGGAGCCCCATAGAGCCCTGCATGGCATCACATTCAGACAGGTGTAGCAGCTGCCAGGTTGGCACCAGCTGACCAACCAGAATCTTTGAGGAAAAGTCCATTTCTGCCCAAGTGGTATCACTTCCTCTAGGAGGTTAGCCTGAGCTTCTTAGGGTAGCTGGATTCCAAGAGCAGTGAGACACAGCCAGCCCCACAGGCACAGACTTTAAGTCCCTGCCCATGTCACATTCTTTAATGTCTCTTTGGCCAAAGTAAGTCACCTGGCCAACCCCAGATTCAAGGGAATGGAAACTGCAATGTGCCCTCCTGTTTTATAAGAGGAAGACAGGGCAGTCAAGGCTCTGTAACAATCCCGACACCCTAGGGCCAGCTGGCTATTACCCCATCCCAGGGCCGGGGAGTGTGCCTTGATGAGAAGCCAGTTCTACTCCCCAGAAGAGTGTGCTCAGATCACAGTTCTCTAGTGCGTCCATCTAGGCTCTTTGCAACCTTGACTCCATCCTCTGAACTTTTGGTTCCACGCTTGAAAACATTTTTTCTTTTCCGTAAGAAGTGACCCATTTTCCATATGAAATGGTCCACCTTTTTCATCTTGTGGAAGAAGAACAGCTCTCTCAAACTGGCTCCTGTATGAAGAAAGTAGGACCCAAAGGCCCTTTTGCAGTTTGAGCAGCTCCAAGTTAATCCAAGGCGATGGTCTGTTTGCTGACACAATTTCCTTTAAAACAGTGAGAATGTTTTTATCAGATTATGGTCCTTACTGTTTGACAAAAATCACACCTGAGATTATGTGTGATCAGTCCTCTCTCTTTCAGAGTATCTATTTTGGGATTAAGTTTCTGTGGGACCATGCCCTTAAAATTCTTAGAAGCTTCTCTGTCTAGCTGGAAGGATCTGCTAGTCACTGCCTTAAATCTTTTATAGATCTTAACAAAGAATTGTATAGAGACATCTTGGTTTGATCTTTGTTCTCAGGCCTACTTTTACTTCAAATGTCATTTATCTGTGAGGAACCTGGAAATAAGAGACAATTTTATTTTCTAATTTTTCAGGTCCCGGGCCCTCTTTTTTTTCCCTCTAAATGTTACTTGTGAAATGAATCATTCTTTGTCTGATCTCTTGAAAACATTTTTATTATGGTACTTTACCATATGCAGCTAGGAGCAAGCAACTGACATTCCCATATAATGCCCGGTGATCTCCTTTGTCAGGGCTTCCCTAGTGGCTCAGATGATAAAGAATCTGCCTGCAATGCAGGAAACCCTGGTCTCCGTAGCAAGAGGCAAAAGTTTTTAGTTTGCATTTTCTGTCTTCCGAAATGCGACAGTCCTTCACCGCTACATACTGTGGGTAATTGTACATCTAGCCTGTTATGCCAGTTTCCTGGCTCCCTCTCCAGCCTCACTGGCCATCCAGCCCCAAATCTAAGGCACGTGTTAGATTTTGTTATCTTGCTTCTAGCTACTGATTTCTCTGTACATTAGCTTTTGCTACATATCAAACAATCCCCAGACCTAGCCGCTTAAACAGAGCTGCTTCTGTAGTTTATGATTCTGGGTCTGCTGGGTAGTTCTTCTGGCTTGGGCCAGCTCAGCTGACCTCTGCTGGACTCGCCCTGAGTCTGCAGTCGGTTGATGTGTTCCCTGCTAACTGGTTTGTCTAGAATGCTCTCAATTGTATGTCTGGCAGTTGGCATGCCACCTACCAATAGGGCCAACTGGCCTACTTTTCTCTCATCACCCAGTGGGCCAGTCCAGTCTTCTTTACACGGCAGCCTCAGCGTTTAGAAGAGCAGCGAGAGAGCAAGCCTGGATTTGCAAACATTTCTCAGATCTCTGATGCTTCCCATTTTCACTGTTGGTCCACTGACCCAGGGAAGTTCCATGACTAAGACCAGCATCCGCGAGGGAGGGTCTACCCAAGGGCATGGCAACAGGAAGGGGAAGAATTTGTGGCCATTTTTGCAATTGACCACAGGGGAAGTTGATGGCCTCATATCCTTTGTCTTTCAGAACAAGACAGAAGTTCCGACCATAGTCATTGCCAACCCAGCCAACACTCCTACCGGCCCCTTCAACGTGACTGACAATACCACTGGCCATGCCAACGTCATCACCAGCCCTGCCAACCCCATCGCCCCCACCAGCGCTGCAGTGATGGTGCCCCCTGTACCCTCCTAGGAAGGGGTAGCTGATTTTGCCCGGAAACAGACAGTCTGTTTCAGTGACAAGGAGGAGCCATTTCAGTTGACTCTTTCCTTCTCCCAGAAACTTACGGAAGCCCATGCCCAGCACTGTTGCTGGTCCAGAATGAACGATCCCCCTTTCCCTTCTTTACTCCTCACTTTCGTTTATTGCTGTCTTTTTTTTTTTAATTCATAAATCATTTCCTGGGACACGGCAACCTTTAACCCTGCTGAAGAGCAGGGTGCACTTTTACTCATCCTGGCGGAGGCGTGCTGTTCAGTATTAGCCACTCAGTCGTGTCCAACCCTGTGACGCCCTGGACTGTAGCCCACCAGGCTCCTCTGTCCATGGGATTCTCCAGGCAGGAATATTGCAGTGGGTTGCTATTTCTTCTCCAGCAGATCTTCCCGACCCAGAGATTGATCCCAGGTCTGCTGTTCTAGATTGGTGCTTTAGTCATGGAACTCTTGGAGGACCAACTCTGGCCCCTTCCCCAAAGCTCTGACTCTGACACAGTTGCCCTAAGGAGCAAGGGGAGCAGTGGAGAGTGTGAACCCTGCAGCTGCAGTGTAGACGCCTCAGCTCTCATGGGTGAATGAGTAGAAGAGTGTATGGACCCACGTGCTGCTGTCTGGGGCTCTGGAAACATGCCTCGCCCCAACCCGAGAGAGAGAGCTAGTCAGGTGGCTCAGTGGTATATACACACTAACTTAAAACACCTTATCTTGATGAAGAGGCACCTTCCCCATTTGCACAAAGTGCCCTGTGGACTAGTAGTGTGCTAGCACATGCTTTCAGCCCATGGAGAGTCAGCTGCTGGGGAGTCCCCTCATCTCGCTTCCGCCTCCAGAGTCCTGACTCCAGCCTGACAGCAGATCCCAAAGTGGGACTTCCCTGAGGGTCCAATGGCTAAGACTCTGAGCTCCTGATGCACGGGGCCCAGGTTCAACCCTTAGTCAGGATCCCATATGCCGCAGCTAAAAGACCCAGAATGCTGCAATGAAAAGATCCTGCATGCTGTGACAAAGACCCAGCACAGCCAAATCAATACATAAAACATTTAATTAATTAAGTTTTTTAAAATGATGGAAACCACATTCCTGGTTGCCATGCAACAAGGTGGCAGTGGCTCCTTACAGACCTCCAGAGTTACTTTCAATTGATGTGTCAGCAAGGGACCAACCAACCTCTTTCTTGCTAATGTGACAGCTGCTCCTAGCATAACTGCAGTAAGTGATTCTGCTCAAGCATCTCTTTTTCTACTAGGAGCAAGGAAGAGGGAGCAAAAAAAAAAAAAAAGAGTGAAGAGTGGGAAATTCCCATCCCATCATACCTGATGGCCTGCAGCATCCCAGTCACAAGCCCTGGATGACACATTTGTGTCACTGATCATCCGAAGGGCCCTGTGACCACTGTGTAGCCCTTAAGGTATGGTTCCAGAGGTCATTCTAATATAAAAAGTCAGAGGGTTGGAGGGGGAGCTGGGAGGGTAAGGGGCAGGACCATCAGTAACATGTATACAGCAGCTGTATTTCATGAAACACAAATATTTCATCTCCCAACAATAATACAGGTAGATATTTGAAGCCTGTTTTATAGATGAGGAAACTGAGACGCAGAAACTGTCCCACAAGGGGCATCTCGGAAGGACACAAAGCCAGTGTGAAGGGGATCCCACTGGCTTAAAAAGGAACAATTTGAACTTCAAGAATAATAACAATAGTAATAACAACAACAACAATGCCTGTGATGGGTTGGAACATGAGCCTCTTCATAGGGATACTAAAAAAATATCTTTTATCACCTGCGGAGGCAGTTAGGGCACTCCCATTATTCTGAAAATGGTAAATGACAGGAAAGAATCAAGCATTCCCAGAAGGAAAAACAAGGAGTCACTCAGCTAGAGACGGTGGCTGCTCACAGTGCCCAAATCATGAAGGAAAACGGGTCACCAGCTGTCGGAAACGACTGGGCTTAGTGCTGGGCTTAGAGTCTGGACGCTTCCATTTTTCTGGCTGCTCCCGGTTCTTAAAGGGTCAGCACAGCTTCTTTGGTCCCTGGCCTATGGAGCTGCTGATGTGAGAGATGAGGAGGCAGCCGCAGGAGAACAGACGTCTTCATTCACCTATCACCAGCAAAGGACCACAAGACCATCAACCACGGAACCTCCGTGGCATTCCTCTATAAGCGTTTATTTTTGCTCACCAGTCACTGGGTTGTCTGGGCAGGCCTCCTGCTCTGATCTAGGCGCACCCATGTGTTTGTGTTCAGCTCAGGGTCAGCCAGATGGCCCTGCTGACCTCGGCCTTGCTCTCTCACACTGTGGGGCCTCTGCGGGCACAGCTGGGCTGGCTTGGCTCTCGTCCTCCAGCAGGCTGGCCAGGACATGCTGCGGGGCAGGTGTTGGTTTCCTGAAGAGAATAGAAGCAGGTGGCACCTCCTGAGGCCTCAGGTCAGAGCTGGCACTGGCCACTTCTGCGGCACCCAAGGCAGCCTGGATCCAAGGGTTTGGGAAACTAGACTCCTGTTGTAGCTGCAGGAGGTGTGGATACACAGAAGGAAAGAGAACCAGGCCCATTTCTGCAATCAGACTATCCTATCCCTGGTTGAGCTGAGAGCCAGCCAGGACCATGGCCTTCCAGTCCACCCTGACACCATCTCCCTGACTGTGCCCAGAGGTTACAGGGGCTATTTTGATGAGAACTTGAGTCTAGAAACTGGTGTACAAATTCTCTGCACCCACACCACTCGAATACCACTCTGTGGACATGCACACTCATGGTCACACATGCTAACACATTCAAGTACCCTCACACAAGTTCACACCCCCACATACTCACACACCACAGTCACACCTGCACACATGGTCACATGCTCACAGACACTCACATATACCCACACCCACACACCAGCACTTATGCATGCCTACACATGTTCACATGCATGCACTCACACACACACACACACACACACACGCTTTCAGAAGCTCACGTACACTCACACAAATTCTCTGTGCCCATGCCGTCACACACATGTACTCATACCTGCTCACATTCACTCCAACAATCACACACTCTGCGCTCTGCCATGGGAAAGTGGGNCACACACACACACACACACACACGCTTTCAGAAGCTCACGTACACTCACACAAATTCTCTGTGCCCATGCCGTCACACACATGTACTCATACCTGCTCACATTCACTCCAACAATCACACACTCTGCGCTCTGCCATGGGAAAGTGGGGGACTGACTACACTCTCCGCCGACGTCAGACGAGTTCAGCTGGAAGAAGTCAGGCCGCCTCCTCTGGGTAACTCTCAGTCTTCCCCCATCCTGAGCAGCAAGAGGGTGGAGGCTGATGGGGACCCCTGTGGACCAGGTCCTGGCTCTGACACTCACAGTGGGACCCCAGCAAGCCACTGGCCCCTCTGGGCTTAGTCTCCCCTCTGAACACTGAGGGAAGGAGCTGATGCTCGCAGGGGCCCTGCTCCCGGGAGCCCATGCTCCCAGCAGCAGCTTCCTGGGCCCCTGGGTGGGTCAGGCCGGATGGGTGAGGCTGCAGAGCCAGAGGGACTTGAGAACTTCCCAGAGGCGGCAGCTCACAGCAGAGGATTTCCAAGCCCCACGCGAATAGCGAGGCTTTCACACGAGCATGTGTGAACTCAGGAGGGGCAGCCGGAGAGCAGAGGCAGCGGGGAGCAGGCAGCAGCGGGCAAGGCGGCGGTGACAGCGGGTGAGTACGCCTGCCCTTCCAGGAGCAAGGCCCAGGCCAGTCCCTGGGCGAGACGGGGGACCTGGGGCGAGACGGGGGACCTGGAGCGAGTCAGGGGACATGGGATGAGACAGGCAACCTGGGATCAGACAGGGGACATGGGGTGTGACAGGGACGGCTGAGACAGGACCTGGGATGAGACGGGGACCTGGGACGAGACAGGGGACATGGGGTGTGACGGGGACCTGGGGTGTGACGGGGACCTGGGGTGTGACAGAGGAGCCTCCGCAAGGCACGCCAGACGCCAGACAAGCAGAGAGGAGGACACCACTGGGCGGAGACGGCGGTGAGCCCGGCCCTTCCCCAGCCGGCACTGAGTGGGCAGGACAGCTCCCAGGCCTCTGGATTCCTGGCCTCCCTCTGATGGGGACCCTCAGCTCGGGACCTCGGCCAGGTGTTGGGCTAAAGGGCATGGGTCTTCTCTCCTCAAAGCCAGTCACTGAGAAGACTCAGGTATCCCCTGAGACCCTTGGCCCCCAATCTGAGACCCTTGGCCCTCTCAGGGAACCGGAATCATCCTCTCAGCTTTCCCCACCTTCCTCCACCCTCCCTCTCCTTACCCCAGCCGCCCCCCTCCCCTCAGGAAGGCTGAAAGGTGATTCCAACCCTATCCCTCCCTTCTCCAAGGAAAGAGAAGGACCTGGCAGATTCTGAGCTGGCGAGGGGCTTAGGGGCAAGTATTATCTGGCCTCTCTTTTATAGATGAGGAAACAGAGGCACAGCAAGGGGAAGGGGCTATCCCCCAGGCCCTCGATGCAGAGCAGGCAGCAGAGCATAGTGGAAGCCTTCAGCGGGGCCAGGCAGTAGGGGTGGGAGGAGGCCTGCCCTCCTCCAACTTGTGTGTGTGTCTGGCAGCAACATCTCTGGGACAGCAGAGCAGGTCTGACCCGTCCTGAATGGGCTAGGATTGGAGAAGCCCAGTAGCTTCCTGCCAGCCTGACACCACGGAGAGCAGGCAGCAGAGCATAGTGGAAGCCTTCAGCGGGGCCAGGCAGTAGGGGTGGGAGGAGGCCTGCCCTCCTCCAACTTGTGTGTGTGTCTGGCAGCAACATCTCTGGGACAGCAGAGCAGGTCTGACCCGTCCTGAATGGGCTAGGATTGGAGAAGCCCAGTAGCTTCCTGCCAGCCTGACACCACGGGCTCAGACTTAGAGAGAAGGGACCAATTTCTACCTGTTGACACAGAGGTGGGGCCAGGAGGTGAGGTGGGGGGGGTGGGAGTAGATGGGGCATCCTTGGAAGACTCAAGCACCTCCCACCATCACAGTCACCCACTTGACAGTTGGGGAAACAGACCCAAAGAGGTTAGGCAACTTGCCCCAGGGCCTGCAGCTGATAGAGCCGGCAGAGGGGTATTCCAGCCGGCTGGATTCTTCCCCCTGGGGCCTGAGATCTCAGCCACTCGGCAAAGCTGCCCCCTCCCAGATGTGCAGCACCCCCCTTCCAGATGTGCTCTTTGCCTTTCATCAAGAGCCTCTCTCCTCCAGCTGGCAACACCTCCCCTTCCCAGCTGCTGTCACTGTGAATGAACAAAACTGTTTCTGGCGCCTCGTGAGTAAAGCTGATGCTCAGAGACGCTCACAAGACAAGTCCAGGGAGCTGAGAGGCGGAGTTGGCCCAGCCTGAGGTGGTGGGCCCGTGAATCAGTGTAGG
Organism: Oreotragus oreotragus; assembly: GCA_006410675.1. Taxonomy (NCBI): domain Eukaryota; kingdom Metazoa; phylum Chordata; class Mammalia; order Artiodactyla; family Bovidae; genus Oreotragus; species Oreotragus oreotragus. The sequence goes on from SJYX01011857.1 coordinate 287,147, forward strand.
ACCCCAGGGCACCTTGGCTCCCGGGCGGGAAGCCAGTGGTGTCAGTGTCCTGGGCCTCTCTGTGCAGCTCTGTGTCCCGACAGTGTGGCCCCCTCTGATGGGAGGGGCCTCAGGGAACTGGAAAGAGCAGGAGGTGGAGTGAGAAGACCTAGGTGTGTATCCCAGCTCCATCCCTTACCCTGACTGTGTGACCCTGGGCTGGTCACCTTGCTTACGTTCAAAACAACAGGTAACAAGCCCTCTCACCTGAGCCATCCATGTCTTTGCCTGCCCACGAAGGTCTTGGAGAGAACCCCCAGGGAGAGGACAGTTCACCTCAACCCAGGTTCCACAGGAGCAGGGCTTGAGCACCCAAAGGGATTTTTAGGGACCCATTTTACAGATGGAGAAACTGAGGCTCACAAAGAATAATTCACTGGATGGCGATTATACACATCACTTAATGTCTCTGAGCTCAATTTCTTCATTGGCAAAATGGTAATAGTACCTACTTCATAAGGATGTTACTAGCCACAGAGACTAGAAGCACTGGTTGCCCCCTACATGCCAGGCACTGTGCTGGGCACGAGGCAGGCACTGTTTCTTTTAAAGCTCACAGCAACTGTGTGAGATTGAAACTGGGATGGTCACCCTGCTCTTCCGGCTGCTCTCACATGAGGCAAACAGCCCCGATTTGGTCACTGGAGGGTCCGATCTCCTGTTAGGTCACAAGGAGGTTTAGCAGACCAGGATTCTCAGCCCAGCACACAGCAGGTGAGAAGAGGACCTGAGGACACCCCTCGCTTTCCCACCAGCCTCCCCTCACCCCAGCTGGTTGACTGCAGTTTCTCCAGGGCCGGATGACAGAGGGAGGAGATGAAGGGACAGGGGAGCTGGCTGCTGCTCTTGCAAGCACCCACCGCCATCTTTCGAGGCTGGCAGTGTTTGAGCTGGTTTCTCTGCAGGGGTGTTTTACCAGGTCTCTGGATGTGCCCCTTCATCACTGGGGTCGGGGGGGGAGCGTGGTTCTCTCTTCTATGTATCTCCCCACAAAACCCCTCCCTCAACTCAGAATCACAGGAGGCCCAAAATGCAGGAGTGCGATCAATTTCTCCAAGTGTCCATAAAGCCAGCCCCTCCCTTTTGTCTCAAGGTGAACAGGAAAACTTCCCTTCCCCTGTATTTAGACTCAGATCACTCTAAATAATCTCTTCAAAGTCCACTCTCAGTCTCCATTCCCAGCCATATAGGCAAAGGTGGCAAAGTCACCCAGGAGGTTCATGACCACCTGCTTTTTGGCAAGTTCCACCAGATCATCTGTGGCAGAGCTCACTCCAGCACCTGAACTCAGCTGAAACTTTTAACATCTCTGACAATTATATCCAATTTCAAGGCCCACGGCCTGGGCCACTCGACTGACCCTCAGTTTGGTGATGGCTTAGTCGCTAAGTTGTGTCTGACTCTTGCAACACCACGGACTGTAGCTCGCCAGGCTCCTCTGTCCGTGGGATTCTCCAGGCAAGAGTCCTGAAATGGGTTGCCATGCCCTCCTCCAGGGGATCTTCTGGACAAAGGGATCGAACCTGGGTCTCCTGCATTGCACGTGGATTCTTTACTGATTGAGCCACCAGGGAAGCCCTGGCCCTCAGTTTACTGGTCTGCAAAATGGGCTGATTAACACCGACCTCAGGAGCTGTTATAAGCTGTCCTTGTTTCCCATACACATGCTGCTGCTGCTGCTGCTAAGTCGCTTCAGTCGTGTCCGACCCTGTGTGACCCCATAGATGGCAGCCCACCAGGCTCCCCCGTCCCTGGGATTCTCCAGGCAAGAACACTGGAGTGGGTTGCCATTGCCTTCTCCAATGCATGAAAGTGAAAAGTGAAAGTGAAGTCGCTCAGTCGTGTCCAGACTCCACAAACTGCAGAAGGCCTTGCAGCCGCTCATATCATGCCTTGTTGATGTCTGGGTATTTCCTGTGTCCCAGGCAGCCGTTCCCCTGGTGGGTATCTGGTAAGCTCCTGGATACAGGGGATCATGTCTTCGCCTCTTTTCCACCTGCCTGTCCCTGGTACACATGCGTCAGAATTTATGGCAAGGTGACTGATTCATTCACATTCATTCACAAGGGAAATAGAGTCTCTTTTTGGGTGGCACATAGATGGGGCATGGGCCAGGTGGCCTCTGGAATCCCACAGAACGGTGGTCCCTGGCCTGATGGTGCGGCTGTTCTGATGTCAGCTTCAAAGGGGTGAGTAGAGAGAGATTTCAAGTCTCAGGAGCTCTGTGACACTTTCATTGCCTCTTAACCCGCGACATCAGCTGAGAGCCTATTTTTGTAGGTGTTTTTTTTTCATCTAAGGGGGAGTGAGGTCTCAGTTTAAGCAAGTTTCTCACCACCCACCTTGGGAGAGATGTCATTAACTACGCTTTTGCTCCCTTCTAAGGCCGCTCTGGCCCCCCCTTGGAGAGCCCAGGAAGGGTGTAGGTCATGGTGCTGCTTCTTGGGACCCCAGAGAGTGTTCAGATAGGTTCCGAATTGCTGTGGGTCCCAGGCACAGTTTTCACCTATGTTGAAAGCGTTAGTCACTCAGTTGTGTCCAACTCTTTGCGACCCCATGGATTATAGCCTGCCAGGCTCCTCTGTCCATGGAGTTCTCCAGGCAAAAATACTGGAGTGGGTTGCCATTCCCTTCTCCAGGGGATCTTGCTGAGTCAGGGGTCAAACCCAGGTCTCCCGTGTTGCAGGAGGGTTCTTTACCATCTGAGCCACCAGTGAGCCTTGTCCCTGATGAAATGACGACTCTACAGGCAAAGCAGCACCGAGTTAAATGTGTTCCACCTAAAGGTTTTGTCCTTTTGTTCTAATATTATGCCCTTCCTCCCTCTCTGGTGTTAAATATCCTTTCCAGGTGATGGTGAGAACGTGGGTGATTTCTTTAAATGAACTTGCATAAGGAAGTAGAAAGTTGGCAAACTCAGGCCCCATTGGTTGGTAATTTGCTTCTCTGTGGACTCCAAGTATTTTATTTATTTTTTATTAATTTATATTGGAGTATAGTCATATATTTTAAATTAACTTTTATTCCAAGCATTTTAGAACTAGTATTCCAAAGAATAGAGTACAGGATTGATCCCCTCACTCTGACAAAGGCAGGACTTGAACCCAGGAGTGAATGCCTCCCATCAATACAACAGTCCTTCTACCAGGAGACCAGAGTCCAGACCTACCCCACTTCTTCAATACTGAGGTGCTGTGTGACCATGGGAGACAGTCACCCTCTCTGAACCTCTGGTGCCTCATCTCTGTGCTGTGCTTTGTCACTCAGTCGTGTCCAGCTCTTTGAGACTCATGGGACTGTAGCCCACCAGGGTCCCCTGGCCATGGGGTTTTTCAGGCAAGAATACTGGAGTAGTCGCTATTTCCTTCCCAGGGGATCTTCCCCACACAGGATTGAGCCCGTGTCCCCTGTGTCTCCTGTACTGCAGGCAGATTCTTTATCTGCTGAGCCATCAGGGAAGCATCTCTAAGCAGAGCTAACCATCCATGCCTTCTCTCCCTTAGAATGAGATGAGGACTTAAATGTTCATTATTCACACCTCAAGAAGCAAAGACTCCTGGGGCAGGAGGGGTTCTCCTCAGCCCAAACCCTCTGTCTCCCAGCATCTCACTCTGGTCCCATGTGCTTGGACTGCCAGGGACTCTTTCACAACACCCTCAGCAGGCGTCTACTCTTCTCGAATACATCTGGTGAGGAGGGAAAAGCCCAATAGGCGGGGAAAGAAAAAGATGGAAGATGAGAGAAAGAGAAAAGGGAAGGAACGCGGCGGTGGGGAGGTGAGAGCAGAAAAATAGCCGCCTCTGAGGAGCCGCGTTTCAGGTCTGCGTCCTCCCTGAAGACACGAATGCGCTCACAACCAGTGAGGGTGAATCGGTTCCCACCTCCACCAGCACCCTGTCCTAGCAGAGCCCTGCTCTACGTTGCCAGAGTCTGAGGACAAGACGTTCTTTTTTTTTTTAACTTCTTATTCTGTATTGGGGTATAGCTGATTAATTAACAATATTATGATAGTTTCAGGTACACAGCAAAGGGACTCAGCCATAGATACACAAGTATCCATCCTCCCCCAAACTCTCCTCCCATCTGGGTTGCCACACAATGCTGAGCAGAGTTCTCTGTGCTATATAGTAGGTCCTTGTTGGTTATCCCTTTTAAATATAGCAGTGTGCACCTGTCCATCCCATGGGACATGCCTTGTTAATTCTTCCCACTCCCACCCCTGAGCTTGGTGCTCAGTCAATGCTGTCATCATCTGTTGGGCTGAACTACAAGCTTCTCTTGCTCTTGCCGCCAGACACAAGGCTCCTGGAGGGCATGGACCCTGTACCTGACTCCTAGCAATGGTTAGACTCTGAAGGATGGCTTTTCTCAAGGTTGTGTGTTATTTTAGTTCACACCAAACCCTATGAGATTATCTCTCAGTGTTATTATCCCCACTTTACAGATAGGGAAACTGAGGCTGGGGCAGGTGGCCATCTTGCCCCCAGGTCTCCCGGTACCCAGAGGGGCCAGGATTCAAGTCCCAGCTTCTCTCTGCAAAGTCATGTGCTGAACCAATTAACGCCAATGAGAAGGATGCCTGTTCTTCCTTTCATTGTATAATCTGGCAGGTTCATCCCTCTGCTGTGTCCTAGTAAGCCAATTTCCTGACAGCTGGGTGGTTTTCCCCAAAGCATTTGCTCAGGCCAGCTATGCATAAAGTTTCCATAATCCATGCTTGGCTTGTCTGGGATAATGATGATTGCTTAGGTGGCCAAAAGGAAGTCTCCCACAACAGGAAATCATCCAGGGGGATTATTTACACAAGCTCATTAGCCATGGGCTAAGGGACAGGAAGTGGTGGATGAGCTCCAGTCCCCTGTGCAGAGATGCTCAGCTCCAGCTCACACTAGCTGTGTGTCCTTGAGTAAGTCACTTGCCCTCTCTGGGCAAAGGAGGCAATTTAAACGCATGTTCCTCCTTAAGGTCCTTTCTATATAATAATAGCAGAGATGGAGAATGTGGTTTCTAGGGTCAGAAAGACTGGATTCAAGTCTTGGCCTTGACTCACCTTGACCTCTGACATCCCTCTGCTTCCCTGAGGGAAGCTTCCCTTCTTCACTGAGCAGAGATTTTGGTGCCAGCCTCTGGGGACTGCAGTGAACAGGGGTAGGTAGGCAGGCAGGTTGTTGATAAACTGACAATCTCTTATGCAGATGTGTAACCATCATCACTATCATTATTATTCCCGGAGCCTCTGTCTCCCAGGCTCTCTGAGCACGATGTCCACGGCTCCTTCCAGCAATGGGGTGTTTGTCGTCATCCCACCCAGCAACGCCAGCGGCCTCCGCTCGCCCCCAGCCATCCTGCCCACGTCCCTGTGCCAGCCTCCAGGGATCATGCAGTACGAGGAGCCGCCGCTGGGGGCGCAGACACCACGGGTCACCCAGCCACCAGACCTGCGGCCCGGGGAGACATTCCTGACGGGAGAGCCCAAGGCTTTGGGGGTAAGAACAGCCTCTCCGACCACCTGGGGCATGGTGCTGGAGATAACGTGCTACGCTTGGTCGCTCAGTCGTGTCTGACTCTTTGCGACCCCATGGACTGCAGCTCGCCAGGCTCCTCTGTCCAAGGGGATTCTCCAG